>CM024758.1:43805968-43871469 GCA_014218235.1 Colocasia esculenta | reverse complement strand
CGATTATTACACAGACACGACCCTCCTGGCACCACTGCCAGGCACCGGCCACGAAGGTGTCACCTTCGGTCAATGAACGCAGGGAGGCAACCAGCCGTGTTCCCTACTAGAAGGTCCTAAGGGCAAAGCCTGCCCTGGGCACACCGACACAAACCGGGCCCACGGAAACACCCGAGGTGACACAGACATTGTCGCGACCCCCAAGGCCGTCGCAACACCATCGTGACAGGGGAGGGCACCACGACAGCCTTATCGCGACGGGGCAAGGCGACGCGACAGTAGACCCTGTCGCGACCTGGAACCGCGTCGCGACAACGACGTTGTCGTGACCAGGAAGCGCGTCGCGATGGCCTTATCGCGACCGCCAACCGCGTCACGATAAGGTCGCGCCCGACCGGGCCGACGCCTCCTCTGATGTCACGACGCGCCGAGCCATCGGGACACCAGCAGGGAGGCAGACCAACGGGATCCTCATCCCGGGCCGCCCACAACCATACAAACACACCACAAGGGGGAGGGGAGCATGGGGAAAGCAGTAAAGCTATCTATAAACCCCGAGGGGTCCCAATCCACACGAATCGGGAAGGGCACAAGAAATCCCTACCGGTTACGAAGAACCGAACCCACGAAGGGCCTTCACGACGCATGGCCACCTCCTCCTCGCTTCACGACGCCGCTCTGCTGCTCCGTACGAGCTCGCCGGCCGCCCCACGCTCGGTTCGCCGGAGGGGAGCCTTGAAGCGCGCGACATTGTTGACTGTGCCCTCTCGTTGTTCAAAGTTCATTGCACAGGTCAAAATGCTCGCCTTCTCTTAACTGTCTCACGAATATAAAATTGCAAAGATGAACTCATATAGTGGTGAGAACAGGTCATATCCACAGAGAGGCTGAATAGAAGTTGAATTAAACTATTTTAACTTGAAATCTCTGTCGACAATGCGGTAAAAGTGAATATGTAAACAACACCGATCAAATCCCTCACAATCTTGACAGATCAAACTAATTGGGAGACAAATGAAATTGAAATGAAAAATAAACTTGGTATCACTGTATCAAATCGATCTCTCAACTCTCTCAAAACATAAAAGAAAGAACTATGCCCTGAATCCACCTCTCCATCTCAATCCTTACAGCTTTGATCTCCGGAAGAATCAGAACAAACCAAACATCTGAACCAATCCCCCAACAGCCGAAAACCTTAGATCAGATGCTTAACCAACAGCAAAGAATAAATGGAAGAACTAGAAATTAACAAATCACTGTCGCCTCCCCTTCCAACAGCAGAACCAGCAAGAACCTAAACAACATTTTAAACAATCAAAAGAAGAAAAGCAAAATTAATGCCTCCGGAACATCACACCAGACAGAAGATTGGAAGAAAAGAACACATTCGAATTTCTAAACACAAAGAAATGAATAGCAAATTGGACTGGATCGATCTCCTCTCAGTTGCTCAAACAGAAGAGGAGAAATGGAACCTAAAATTGCTAGATTAAATTCCTAAAAATTAAGAACTCTCCATCTGATCCCTTCCCAGCTCTGCATTCGAACCATAAAAAAAAGAAGAAAATTCCTCCCAGAATTCTAAACCAAGAAAGATAGAGTATTGAGCTATTTCCTACCCGTCTCCTTACAGCAAGAAACACATCAAATAAAATTTGAACCAGTCATGATCTGAACAACTAACCTCACAGCAGAGGTAAAGAAAAGAAGTGCTCGGAAGCATTCACATACACAGAAGCAATGTATCAGAACTAAATGCAATAAACGCCAGAAGAAATGAGAATTGAATGTACTACATGTCACTGGATCAAACTATCACCATTTCTGAAAGAACTGTCTCCTCAATCCTCACAGAAGAGCAGAAGAATAACCGAACATTTCTGAACAACTAAAAATTGTAAACAAATAGAGATGAACTCCGATTCCCTTACAGAGAACAAATGACATCAGAAAAAAATCACAAGAACTCTTTACTGGCGAACCCAAGATCTCTGAAGAACAAGAAGAACTGAATAAAGGAAGAACAGAAAGATGGAAGTACAGATCAAAGAAATGCAAAGATTGCCGAACAAAAATTTCACTGTCTAAGCTCATCTCCTCCTCTAAGCTCTGCTAAACCAGAAAAAAAAATAGTCTAAAAAAAAATCCTAAAAATTTCGAACTGGTAAGAACGACAGCACCAACCCCAATCTGCCTCTCACAGATGCTTGAAAGAAGAAAATACAGAACAAACTAAAAACTCGAATCAAATCCTAAAAATTCCCTCCCAACCGAACTCCCGGAGAAGAGGACTTTGGGGTCCTTTATAGGCCTCAAGGCCTCTGCACAGCTTCTTCCCGCTTCCTGGATGCCGCCTCACCTCTGCACCAGGATCGCCACGTCAGCCTCACTGGCCACCTCAGCTGCTCTGCAGCACCAAATCGCCCAGCGCACCAGCCTCACCTGGCCCGCACCAAGCTCCGCACCGCCAGAAGCGCACTGGTCCTGGCCGCCCACACGGGAGCCCGGCATCAACCGTACACCGCCATCGCCTTCCTGCCGCGCACCCATCTGCTTCGCCATCACGCCAGGGCCATCCAAATCGCCAGATCCGCACCGTCTTGACCCGCAGCGCCAAGCCAGATCCGGCCTCACACCTCAGCCCAGCAGGTGCCCTGTCCAGGCGCTTCCAGCAGGTTCCACACCAGCTGTTTCCGTCGATCTGGTGGGGAAGAAGAGAACAAGGTTTTTTTTTTAAAATGGAGTTAAAGGGGTACGTGGCCAGAAGATGTGGTGGGGTATGTGGCATTATGAGATTTGGTGGTGGTGATTAATTTTATTTGAAATCTATTTTAATACAAACTAACATGTAAAAGATGTTTAAAAAAAATGCAAGAGAAAATATATTTATGTACAATATATATGAAAAAAGATAAAACACTTTTATTAGTAAATTTATTCAAAAAGACATTGATTTTATAAAATGCGAATCTAGTTATGTGTTCTACCTAAAAATTTAACTAAAATGTTCAAAAACTATACATGAATAGAATGCAATTTAAAATCCAAATGTACATTATTTACAGACAACTGAAGTCTAAATTAACTAAATGTATGAAACTTAACACTAAACATTGTGTCGTTATCAGCCTCCCCATCGTCAGAGAAGAGGGGAAAGGGAAGAAGAGGAGAGAGAGGGGAAAAGGGTAGCCAGCGCGCTTAAGCCCCCGGCACCCAGAATGCGACGGCCCACCCCGTCACGTTACGAACCTTAACGCGACGGGTCAACGGACTGCGACAAGAATGTAGGATCGAAATTAAGTTGGACCAGATCTAGAGAGGAGAGGGGGGGGGGGGGGGTGAATAGATCTAGGCCAAAAACTGCGGAAGCTTAGCTAATTTAAATCAATGCTTTAATCAGAGGCAATTTGAAAGAGCACTTTACAGATCTGATGAGTGATTGTGTGAATGTATGATTAGAGTGTGAGATCTAGTTGATTAGAAGTGAATTTGAAAAACCCTATGCATACATCTAGCGCAAAGTGAATTTGAATCACAAACAAACACTGCACAGAGATTTTTAGGTGGTTCGAAAATCACACCACGTGATTCTACATCCACCCCTCACACTGTGAGGATCCACTACACAACTTGGATACACCACACCCTGGAGCCTGACAACTCCAACACACTAAGTTCTACAACTCACACAACCTCTAGAGCAAGACTACTCTAGACACCTGAGCACAACTGCTCAACCACAACTGAGTACAACGACTCAACACTGAGCACACAGGCTCACAAACAACTTGCTAGAACAAAAGCACAAAGATCTAGATCCTCTAGCATGATCTGATCTATAAAAATTCATCAAGAAGATTGATGCAACAGTTCATGCACAATCTCAAGAATGACCTAGAAGAAACAAGGGGAATTGAGGAATTGAGTGTAAGATCCTTGTTCTTCAAGTATACTCCCTTGTAGAGGCTGAATTGTGAAGAAGCTTGATCCCTTGAAGTCCCTGGCCGATGCTCTGCAACTTGTGCTTTGGGATCTTCCTTGAAGTCTTCTCAATTGATGCCTCTACTTGATCTGCTCTCCTTGAAGTGATCCGATTGCATCTTCAATGATCAAACTCCACTTCTCGTGCTGGACAGATGAGAATAGGCTTGAGGAAGCACCAGGAGAGCAAGAACGGGGAGGAGGACACTTCTTGCCGCCAACGGATTTCTGGAAGGCTCTAAAAGGTTCTCTTGTGGTTTGATGGCCAATTAGAGGGTATTTATAGCCCAATGTGTCCAAAAGTACCTTGGGGGTCGTGGGCACATGATCCAGGCCGATCCACATGATCCCTAGAGCCACGTGTCTAGATGTGATTTAAGGTGAAAAAGTTTCCGGAGTGTGTCGACCTGCCCATGGGGTGTGTCGACACACTGTCCCAAACGGCACAAAAGGTTCTCTGGGAAGGGTCTCTAGTGTCGACACTGCTTCAGGCTGTGTCGACACACTGTCCGAACTGGCAAACAGGCTTCTTGGAACTGGATCTAGTGTCGACACCACTTGATCCTGTGTCGACACACTGTCCAGACCTGTTGACTGGGTTCTCTGGGAGTGGGTCTAGTGTCGACACTACTTGATCCTATGTCGACACCACTTGACTATTTCTTCTTCATTTTGCCTTGGGTTTGAAGCATTGTGTCGACACCAGTAGGGGGTGTGCGACACTACCCTTGCAAGAATTGTATGTCCTGAGAAATAAAAACACATAAATCATTAGTCCAATGTATTATCATGAATAAAATGATAAATGTTTGGAAACATGCTTTTTGAATATTGTTATTACATGTGTGATGTATTTAACATGTTCCACTTATTGTGCATTAAAATCACAAATTGTCATCATCAAAATTATGAGGGGAAATGTATAAAGTTCACACTCAACCCAACAAAGACCGCACCCAAGGGTGCCGCGACAATGTGACGGGCGTAATGACACACCTGCCACTCTGACAGTCGTCAGACAACCGCACAGCGGAACACGACAACACTGTCGCGACCCGTTGACCGATCGCGACAGAACGCGACCGGCAAACCGGGCGCGACAAGAATGCGGTGCACACCTGCATCGCAACAGGGTGACTGATTCATTGGACACCAACGATGCGACACTAATGCATCGCCCAGCCTGGACGCGTTAGTGGCCAGTCATCCAGGACCCGGACGGAAAGCTAGGAAGCTGGATCTTACAAAAGCATTCTATGTTTGTTTGAAGGTAGAAGGAGATGGGTACTTGACCTCCACAATCAAAGGAACCCCGATTCATATCACCTATGATTTGTTGGAGTCCCTATTTGGAGTCTCTACCATCGGTCACAGCGGGGTAGACAGTGTGGATGTTCAGGCCAAGGGTTTGGGGATTATCGGCTCAGAATACAAGTTGAAAGATGGCAAAATTGACATCAATCAATTGAATGCCTTTAATAGAATTCTTCACTTTATAGTTTGCTAGATTTGGTATCTAGAAGCGCAACTTTCTCCACCTGTACAAAAGCAGACTCAGATATGATGTTCTGGGCCATCCAGAACCAAGGTATTAATATGGCAAAAGTGATCATTGAGCAGATGAAGTTTGCAACTGCAATGATTTGGGATAAGAAGAGCAAGCTCAATGTGTCTCTACCTTATGCTCACTTGTTAACAAAGATTTTCCAGCACCACAACATCAGTTTAAGTGGTGAGATTTCTGAGAAGATGGGTCAAGCCATTAGAAGCATAAATTTGAAGAAAAGTGGTTTCTCATTGGTAGCTGGGGTTTGGACCAAGACCTCAGTCGCTGAAGGTGAGGCTATCATCGGGAAAGCTCAAGAAATTCCCCAAATTCCAGAGGGAGCAGAAACTATACGAATTGAAGTTCCTGTGGCAGCAGCTCCTAAAGATCATGCTACTCAACCAGTCTCAGCAGTAGCAGTTATTCCAGAAGCTCCAGTTCAAGAAGAGCAACCAGTAGCAGCAGTAGATGTCCAAGTTGAAGAATCAGTGGTCAGAAGAATTGTAGAAATTCCTCCAGATCATATTGAGCCCGTTGGGCAAGTACCAGAGGCAGAAAACCCCACTTCAATTGTTGCCTCTGTGCTTAGAGATGTGCTGGCATCAATCACCAGCACTCAGGGGGAGCAGGAAAAGTCTCGTGAAGAAATTAATCAAGATCCTGCAGAAGAAATTGTTGTTCATATTGAGCAAGAAGCATTACTTGAAGATATGGCACCAGGCCAATAAAGATATCCAGATGAAAGATGCTCCTGTTGAGGGGGAGCATGCAATTGAAAAGGATGCAGAGATTCAGGGGGAGCCTGTAGTTAGCCCCAAATTCCTGTTGATAATTCTTTCCAAAAAGGCATCACAGCCAGCTCTTCTGAACCTGATGATGATGAAATGGTAGAGCCAGCTAAAAGGTCAGCAGTCAAAGGCAAGGATGTAGTTCCTGAGATTCCCTTGCTTACTAGAAGGGCTCATCGCAGCTCCATGAAGAAGAAGCTGAGGGTCAACATAAAGCCCGTGATAGAAAGACTAGATACTCATGGGGAAATCTTATGCTCACTTCAAAATGAGGTTTCTTTTATTTTGTGAGCCAAAGCACTGGAGCTAAGCAAGTTGGAGCAATGAAAGCTGAGCTCCAAAGTTTGAAGGGTGAGTTGGGCAGCATTAAGCAATTAGTTCAAGATTTATCTATTTTTGTGAGGGCGCATTTACCCATTCCTGCCCCTCCTGCTCCCACTCCAGCTGGTAGTTCAGGGCCATCCGGGCCATCTGATGAAGATGTTATGCCATCAGGGCCTATTGATGTTGAGCAGTCAGGGCCACTAGGGCCAATTTTGGATGAGTCTGGGCCTTCAGGGCCAAGGGTTGAAGAAGAAGAGACAGTTGGGCCATCAGGGCCAAAGATCGGTGAAGAATCAAGGCCGTCTGAGCAAGGTCATGCAGTGTCAGGGCCACCAGGGCCAGTTTTGGATGAGTCTGGGTCATCAGGGCCACTGGAATCTGAAGCAGTGCCAGCAAGTGCTGAAGATCAGGCTGTAGCCCAGAGCTCCCTTCTTCCCTTCTTCAAACTCCTGCCCCTCCTTCTCCACCATCCTCCTCCACTGCTCCTCTAGCACCTGCCACCTTCAAATAGCCCCTTCCTAAACACATATCACACCCACTCCATTTCCTACCACCTCTTCCTCATCTTCTGCTTCCTCCACATCCAACCCTCCTCCTATTGTTGAGGTTCCCCCAACATCATCTTCAGCTGGAGCCTCTTCTTCTGGTCCTTCATCTTCTGGAACATCCATATCACCTCCATCTACCTCTCATTCTTTTCTTCATCCTCCTACTCCTCCCTCTTTTGTCACCATAATTCCTGAGGGTGCCCAACTTGAACATCATATGATCCAGGACATTAAAGATGAGTTTGAAGTAGCAATGCTTCGCTCAGTCCTGTCAGTTGGGACTCACCTTCATAGGACAGGCTCTTCCAGCCCTGCTCCCAAGAAAAGGAATTTCTTCCAACCGTGCCATCTCTTCAGAACCTCATTTTCCACCTCTTTGGTTTTCTCTCTCAGTTGAAAATCAAAGAAGGTCCCTTTATTGTGAATATCTCCAAAATGCACCTTTGCCACTATTTTTGGACTTCCTTACCTCAACCTCACCGACCATCTAAACGTCATTCTTCCTTTTTCCTCTTTATCCAAGGCTGAACAGTCAAAAAGTTTTTCTATGACTGAAGCTAAAACTGAAGAACAGTGGGCTCGGGGCCACAAGTCCCTCTACAGCCAATTCCTTCGTGCTCAGGCAGCCAGATTCCCACCCAGGGATCATCCCTTGACCCTCTCTGAGTGGTTCCAGATCCATCACAAGGATACCTGGGTGCCATTCATTCAAAAGGAGATCAAGCTTATCCGTCATTTCCAGATGTTCACTGACTACTGCTATCTTAATAATCTACCTGAAGTTCAGCTTGGCCAATTCCGGCAAGCTATTTCTGCTCTTGGTTCAAGTAATGCTCATACCTCATCCATCCAAGTAGATTTCGCCACTTGGAAATTCCAGATGTTGTGTTTCTACCTCCACTCCACTCCCTAGTCATGGAATCTGCTGTCGACACTATGATTTTTGAAAGATTTGCAAGGGTAATGGGCAGAATTTCAGTGCAGAAAGGCGGTTCCCTCTCCTTTCACAGATTTGTCTTCAGAGAATATCATCAGGGCCACATCAAGTCTGATGTTCTTGCCCCTCTCTTGTCTGAATGTGAGCGCTTATCTCCATCAGAATGGGAACAGCTTTACCCCCTCACTGCTCAGCAGCTCACTGCTCTCAATGTCTCTCAGGCCAGATCAGGTCAACCTCCTCTATCTGCTGCAGAATTCTTAGACCTGAACTCTATTCATCTTGTTCGAGACCCCTATGAAACCTGGGTTGAGAGATACAAGGTGTATATGGCTATGAAAAAGGAACTGAGGCAGCACCAGATATTCTACCCCATAACCATAGATAAGTTCCTTCAGCATGCCAGTTTTGGCACCTCTACCTTTTACAAATCTTCTCTTGGCAGTAATGAATATGGCACTTTCATAGAAGCTCAGAGGCAATTGCACATCCAGAGGATGACTCCTGTTATGGGACCCTCCTACTCTATAGTTTATGGAGCATTTCAAAGTTCTTTTGAAGAGCAAGAGCGCAAGACTTGGCCAATCATTACTCGCCATGCCTCTCTTTTGTCCCCTACTTTCTACATTTCTGTACCTCCTCAGTGATTTAATGACAAACTATCTCTTCTTGGCTCCCATTTATCTTTCTTATGTTATCTCTTTGTATCTTTTTGCTTAATGACAAAAGGGGGAGAATAAAACATTCTGAAATACATATCAACATACCTTCTTTCTTATTTTAGAAAAATTACTCAAGTTTTTTTCAGTAAATTATATGTTATCTTTTGTTATGATTTTGTCATCACCAAAAAGGGGAAGATTGATGATCAGTCCATCCCTATATATTTCATTTATGCCTATTTTGGTGATTAACAAAACCATAATAAGTATTGTCTAACAAGTTTCCTTGAAGCTAAGTCACAGGAAATAAATCAGGCAAAATCAAGCAAAAATCTGTAAGTATTCTTATATTGTATCATTTAGAGTTCACAACATGTAACTTCTAAGTATACATCGACTTCCTAAGTGATAACGATTTCATTAGAATCATAACGATTTGTTAAAGTACTCATCTATTTGCTTTACGACTTCCCTTATAGCGTAACAATTTCATAAGTCACTTTAACGATTACATCGCATATCGATTTGATAAGTGAGAAACAACGATTTCGTCTCACAACGACGATTTGGTTCTCACAACGATTTGTTAAGTGAGAAACAACGATTTGGTTCTCACAACGATTTGTTAAGTAAGAAACAACGATTTGGTTCTCACAACAATTCGTTAAGTGAGAAACAACAATTTGGTTCTCACAACGATTTGTTAAGTGAGAAACAACGATTTGGTTCTCACAACGATTTGTTAAGTGAAAAATAACGATTTGGTTCTCATAACAATTGTTAAGTGAGAAACAACGATTTGGTCTCACAACGATTTGATATGTTACATAACGACTTGGTCATCGTAACGATTCGATAAGTTACATAATGACTTGGTCGCCGTAACGATTCGATATGTTACATAACGACTTGTTCTCTGTAATGATTCGATAAGTTGCATAACGACTTGGTCGCCGTAACGATTCGATAAGTTACATAACGACTTGGTCACCGTAACGATTCGATAAAGCAAACAACGATTTGGTCACTGCATCTATTTGTTTATTTGAACAACGATTTGGTTGCCATAACGATTTGCTTTCACTTAAGAACGATTTGATCATTGTATCGATTCGATAAGTGAAACAACGATTTGCTTATGTTTGAACACCAATTTGCTTATGTTTGTAAATGATTTGCTTACTCGCATACAACGATTTGTATGCACAACGATTTCATAAGTTGTACAACTATTTCTCTATCATAACGACTTCATGGATTACATCGAAATTCACACATGATATTCAAATGTATTTTCAAGTATTGTGAAAGTCAAAGTATTCCCGTGCACATCTCTAGTATCCTTGCATTTATTATGACTTCACATCATCTGCACGTTGCTTTCTATTCCCATGCTCCTATAAGAAGCAAATTTCAAATAGCAGAATGACATTTCTATTTTGATGTATATTCATTCTAATGTTGACTAACAAGCATGGAGACAGTCTAGCTATCTATGCTTTAGCATTTAATGTGTGCAGGTCTCTGCCAGTACCATGTCACACAACGTTGGACAAAATAGAAGTTGAAGGATATCAAGATGGATCTTCTCCTTGCATGCATGGGTCGTAAAGCATTAAATGACTGCAAGCACACCTGTCGCACTCGACGAACCATGCAGTCTAACGAGCATCCAACCTAGAGACAACAGACACTTCAACGGATATATTTTTTCAAAGAGAAGGATATATAGAAGACTGATGACTCCGTAAAGAACAACTTTTGAGCTTTCATCTTACAACCTGCGAGCATCAGAAAGAAGAGCCCTGAGCTTCACTCCCTAGCTTGCTATAGCTCTTGCTCTCCGTTTTTCATTATTTTTAGCCTTTGGAGAGCTAGTGTGTTCTGAGAGATTTTCTTATTGTAGATCTTTCTCTCTCAGTCACTGCCTCAGATCGAGCATTTGTTGTAAGCTTGGTCTAGGGGAGTTTTGACTTTATTCACATTTGTGGTGAAGTTCCTCTTCGGGCTGTGAAGAGAAGACCTATTGTGAACAGGTGGTTGTATTCCCTTCGGTAAGGAAGGAAGACCTGTGTATCAGGGTGTTTGTACTCCTCTTCGGGGTTAGAAGAGAAGGCCAGCTGCGGCTGGATGTGTAAGGGTCCTTAAGGGGGACAGTACCCTTGGTAGTGAAAGCCCAAGTTGTTGCTTGGGGACTGGACGTAGGACTCCTTGTATAGGAGGCCGAACCAGGATAAAAATCTCCTGTTAGATGTGTGATTTCTTTTGTGCGTTTGTTTGTCTTCATTAATCTAACACTAACTACTCTCTTTAGTGTTTTCTGTTAAGCATTTTTGTTAACAGGTTTTGATCGAAAAGAATTTTTAGAATCCCATTCACCCCCCCTCTGGGCTTGCTAGTTGGGCAATAGAAATTAACCATAAACATATAAATAATCATCATAAGACTAGTTGGGAAGTTTAACCATCGTGCTGGGGTCGTGAGGAGGCGAGCTAGGGCACCGGGAGAGGAGGAGAATGGCCAAGAACCCGAGCTTCTTCCCCAACCTTTCTCTGCTGCGACCTATGCATTGATCTCTCTTAGATCTACTCAAAGGTAGGTGTTCTCGGGCTTAATCTAAACTTTGCACATACAAATGGAAAGAACATCGAGTCTAGTTTCATATGCATGTGTTTTCCCCATTTTCATGAACCATGTAAGTCATATTAAGCGTTTTTCAAGAGTCGCGCAAGTTTAGGGCTTTATGTGTTCTTGCTGTGTTTCATGCAAACCAAAGCCGAATTGGGTCAAACTAAAATTGTGGTTTTCTTCTACTTGTTGTCCTTGACGCTTTTCATGTTCAGAGTTTTGTCTAAAGATCGCTAGATTTCATGTTATAAGTCTATCATGAAGGGTTGTAGCCGTTTCTGCATTTTCGGGCAAGAATAATGAACACGACCGATCCAGTCGTCGCGTTCATCACTGCATGAATGGGACGTGCAAGACCGTCGCGTTTATGAAAAATGCAACAAACCATTCCGTTGCATTTTGATGTTTGACTAGTCAACCTTGGCACATGAAACTGTGGGCCGCATGGGTTTCAGCACCCCTCTTGAACGCGACAACACATGCCGTCACGATTTGCTCGTTTTCCCGCCCAACTTTTTGCATTGTTTTTATATTCAGATTTTTAAGTCAACTCTTGAACGCAACGTATCAAAACGTCATGATTCAAGAGTCATCGCGACATACCGATCTGTCGCGTTATGAACGCGACAGATAGGACCGTCGCGATTTTGATTGGATAATCGATCCGACAATCGAGTCTTGGTGGAAAAGGCGGCGATCTGTCCCGTCGCGATTTGAACGTGGCGGGTAGGTCCGTCGCGATTTAGCCACTTTGCACATAAGTCATGTTTTGACTGTGTACGATCCTTTGAAGTGTGACGACTAAACCCGTCGCGATTTAAAGGCCAACCTGAGACTATTTTATTGAGTTATACAGTCAACCATATGCATGCACTACTGTCATATCATGTCATGTAGTTATTCAATGGCCTAAAAGTGATCAACCTACATGAAAGCTATAAGAATATGAAATTCTATCCTAAGTGTTCTTAATGATTGGTTGATTTCATCTACCATGTGATTGATATGAGCTATGTCCATACTCTATCTTGTTCATACTGAAAAGTGTTATATGCTAAAAGTGAAGCAACCATGCGATAGATTGAATTGCATATATGTCATGCTTGATTGTTACAAGCTTTCCATCTCGTTTTAAACCGATGGATTGTGGATTGAGACACGTTCTATACAACACATTGCACATACAGGCATCCCTCTCTTGGGGATTTGGAAACTCTCGGCTGGTCATTCCGTATCGGCAGACTAATGACCTTTTCTCCAAGACCTCCATAATTCTCCGTACTCCATGGATTCCCTCATGGACACCGAGTTGGTTGTACCACTGAAGTTCCTAGAAGATAGAATGCAGTTCTATTCTTATCCACTTCTCGTGAGAGTGATTTGATAACATTGAAACCAGCCATTAAATGTAAAGATTGAACTAATGAGATTAAGCTGTTATGCTGCCGAAATTAATCTGAATCATGTCCCCTTGCCTTGATTCTTTATAATCCTTGACATGATCTTTAGTATACAACTGTCTATTGCTTGGAAATCATATTGGCCATAAATGAATGAATGGAATTACTAGAAAATATTGGAACTTCGGTTCATAACTATGCCTGTACAAATAGGGCCCAGTCTGGTCCTGGGAGGAGCACCCGAAATACTTATAAATCGTGAGAGTATATGATCCATTGAGGTGTCTGGCAATCACCTAATTGAATGCAAGATTGATCTGGGTAATTTCCACACTATTATTGAATGATTGATTGACTGATTGAACTGTTATATGTGAAATGGCCAAATCTATTGTACATGTCATCGTTATTGAATCCAATATGTCATTGTCCATTATAATTCTATGGAATTCAACTTGAGATATCCATTGTATATGTTATTGAGTATTGAATCTCTTGTACATGATAAATGATCATATTGTCATCTGTCTCACTGTTAATCGTTCCTTCTCATATGAGAATTGTTATTGGATTTGTTTATTGAACCGTTCTCGTACATGTTATAATTTGGAATTGTCCATATCATTATTGTCATGAGTATTGCATGATAGTATCTCACCTGTTAAATTATTAATTCACGTAAAGCATGCCTGCATCATGAGATGTAAATCCTGCTGGGCGTTAGTGCACTCACACCTGCTTTCCATAACATTTTAGGTGATGACTACGAAGATGTACACAATGATGGGACTGGGGATGTGTGCCTGTCAAGTCAGCCATTGAAGTTTAGAATCCATAGAGTCTGTAATAGTTAGGTTTAATTTCTTGAAGTCATATGTACTGAAGATACAATATTGGGCCCTGTTATTAGCTCTGATTATGTAAGGTTGTAGTTTGGTTTCATGGAAATGAAATAAAGAGTATTTGGCTGACATTATCATGTCTTAAACCTTGTGTTATACTTAGATGTTTCTCTCAATTACTCAACTGTGATACTAGTACTCGTATCGTTCACGCTCTCGATATTTAATTCCGCTGCTAAATGTCGGGGCGTGACACTTTTCCACCC
Organism: Colocasia esculenta; assembly: GCA_014218235.1. NCBI lineage: Eukaryota > Viridiplantae > Streptophyta > Magnoliopsida > Alismatales > Araceae > Colocasia > Colocasia esculenta. Next base: position 43,857,544 of record CM024758.1, on the reverse strand, counting down.
CTTTGAGCTTGGAGTTTGGGTGTCATTGCCACAGAAAGAGGGCAATTGCTTCACCGGAGAGAAAGGAATATCTCGTCAGAGATGTAAAGTGCTTATGGAGGTGGGAGAGAGAAGAAATTTGAGAGAGTAATTGACAACGAGCAGGTGTATTGAGGGCAAATTGGGGGGAATTTAAGAGATCATGTTGACCTGCCCTAGAAATTGTATAGTGAATCTGTAGGTCACAAGATCTTAAACTGGATCCATAGTAAATGTGCCAAGATGCGTCGATGTAGAAGTCCATGTGCGTCGACCTACTTGAGGTCAAAAAATCATTCTAGATAAATAGAAATGAGAATGTGTGTTCAACTAATGTTATCATACCTTATTACATTTTTCAGAAAGTATCATGGAATTAAAGAAATTACTCTTAACTCTATTTATTTGCCCCTTTTTTCTTTTGAAGTTAATGGTTTGAGGGTTATATGCTTCAAATATGACCATTAAAAAAAATTGAAAAAAATAACCTTGAGGCATATTTAATAGAGATAAAGCATCTTAAAAAAATATTTATCACTTCCCTTTATTCTTACTTATCAGTTTCATATGGATATCTCTAGAGAAAATTTCAAATAGTGTTAAAAATAAGCATAGATGTTTTCATAGGAAAGAGAAGTTCCTTAAATGATAGTCTTTTAAAGAGCATTCAGATTAACATAGCCTTTTCATGCAGAGACACATGTTTTTCACACACCAGAGTCCCTGATTACTCTAGATAGTTATCATTCTGCCACAAGGGTTTTTATGCTAATATTTTCACGTCAGGATACACGTTGTTTTGATGCTAGAATCCCCAGTTACTCAATTTAGCATCAGATGTTTCAATTTTTATTTTACCCTTTTGTACAGAGGTAACTTAGCTCTTCATGACATACATTACTTCTCACTTTTTGTGAGGTTCTGTTGTTTTTTAGAAACCATATCATTGCTCTGCCAAGAAATGAAGTTAATTTTTTTTTACTCTTTTTTTATTTTAAAACAAAAAATGTTTAAGAACATATTTATATTAAAATATTCCAACTAAAGATTCCTTATTGCTTTTGATTTTCAGAAAGAGGGAAGAGATGGATTTTCAAGATATTCTAAAACTTTTAAATATCCACTCTTTGGTATTATTTAGAACTTTTAAGAATCAGACTTGCAGTATTATAAACTTCAAACCACTACTTATTTTAGAAAAAGAGTAAGATATTTAACTCCCACTGAATTATTGCACTCAGTCAAATTTCATCATGATAGAATACTCCCCCTTAATCAGTGAATTTTCAATATAAAGAAAGGATTTAATCAAGGCTTGAATTTAAGAGAAAAGAAGGGTAGACACAAGTCATGGATATACAAAGTGTGCATCGACACAGAATCAAAATGGTGTCGACACAGGGAAGTATTTGACTGGTGCCAATAGAATGTGTGTCGACAGGGGAGCTTATGTGTGTCGACCTGCTTCAGACCAAACCAATGTCTTCTTGGGTTTTTGTCATTTCTGCCATGATACTCAGCTTTTTCCAACTTTCCATCAGTTTCCTTACCACCTCAAGTAGTACTTCATGTACAATTTTTTTCCCCTTAATACGTGCATGATGTGAAATGATATGCAATGATCATGAGCATAATAGTTTATACAAAGAGTATTATGTATCTCATGATTTTTGGTACTTGGCGGAGAAAATTTCTCAGGCATAGTGAAAGTTTCCAGACAAGCCTAACTTGCCCTTTCACAAGTCACCATTTGATATACCAAAAGATCAAGATGCATAACACATCATGATTTTATTCAAGCAATCAATCAATCAATCAAGCTTACACAAACCAAGCTCTCTTCTTAAACATGTGAATCTATCATTGCAGAGAAGTTAGGTAAATATATCAACAATTTATTTCAATGAAGTGCAATTCAAAATATTTTTTATTGACTTTATCTCTTAAGAAATGATGTCTCATTTCAATATTCTTGGTCCTAGAGTGTTGGATTGGATTTTTAGCCAAATTTGTTGCACTAATGTTATGACACAATATTGGAACACATCCAAGATCTACTTAGTAGTCTTGGAGTTGGTGTTTAATCCACAACACTTGTGTTCCACGACTCCTACAACAACATATTTTGCCTCTCCAGTGGAGAGTGCAACAAAGTGTTGTTTCTTGGAAGCCTAAGAGACTAGACACCCTCAAAAAAATTGGCAATATCCACTAGTATATTTTCTGTCCAATTTGCATCCAGCATAATCCGCATCACTATAAGAAATAAAATTGAACTCATATGATGCTGTATACCATAATCCCAAGTCATGAGTACATGTTAGTATCTAAAACTTCTTTCACAACAATCATGTGGAATTATCTAGGACTAGCTTGAAATCTTACATACATGCACACTGAGAATTGAATATCAGGTCTAGATGCAGTGAGATATAGTAATGAACCGATCATACCTCTGTAGATTTTTTCTTCTACCATTTTACCTTTTACATCTGCAACAAGACTTACTGAGGTGCTCATTGGGGTTGTCATGGTTTTTGTATTTTCCAGTTCGTACTTCTTTAGCAGCTCCATAACATACTTTGACTGATTGAAAAAAGTCCCTTCAGATGTTTGGACAATCTACAAACCATGAAAAAATGTCATCTCTCCCATTAGACTCATTTCAAACTCATTAGTCATGAGTTCAAAAAATTCTTTACATATTGAGATTTTTGTTGAATCAAATACAATGTCATCATCATAAGTCTGAATAATCAAGATGTCATCTTTCTGAACTTTAGTAAAAAGAGTTTTGTCAACTTTACCTCTTATGTAACATTTACTTGTAAGAAATGTACTCAATCTATCATACCATCCCCTTGGAGCCTACTTGAGTCCATAGAGAGCCTTATCAAGCTTGAAAATATGATTAGGAAAATTTGAACTTTCAAAGCCTGACGATTATTCAACAAAAATTCTTCCTTTATTAAACCATTCAGAATGCACTTTTAACATCCATTTGTTGTAATTTTATGTTATGTGCACATGAAAAAAAAAGTATGATTCTTATAGCTTCTAATCTAGCTACAGGAGTAAAAGACTCTTCAAAGTCGATTCCAATTCTTGATTATAGCATTTTGTAACTAGCCTTGTCTTATTCCTATTATTTTCCATCTTCATTGGTTTTATTCTAAAACAACCCATTTTGTTCCAATGACACTTTTGAAGAGGGTCTTGGAACCAAATGTCATACTTTATTTCTTTCAAATTGCTTTAACTCCTCTTGCATGACATTAATCCAAAAAACATCGTTTAAGACATCTTCAATGTTTTTAGGTCATGTTGTGACACAAGGGCCATTTGATCCAATCCTCAATGAGTCTAAAATGAGATCTAATTTTCCTAGGTTCATGTAAGCTACCAAGATGCTATCTAGAGGATGATCTTTAAGCATTCTAACATTAGTAAGAGTATTACTTGCATTGATAGTGTAGGTCCTCTCATTAGACTCACATTTATTTTCACTTGTGCTGACCTTCTTCTTGTGGATTTTGCTCCTCTTATTTTTTAGAAAATCCATCATCTTCTTCCATGTAAATGTTATCATTAAACTCATCAAAGGTTATATGAGGAGATTCTTCAACAATTTGATGTTAACATTGAAAACTCCATAAGCTCTTGAGTGATCTGAATAACTAAAAAAAAACATCCAGTTCACTTTTGGATTCAAACTTATCAAATATCTCTTATCATTATTCAAAATGAAACATTTTGTGCCAAAGACTTTTGAAAATGGGCAATAGAAGGCTTCTCACCTTTTAGCAGTTCATAAGGCGTTTTTGTGATACCTGAAATTTCATTCTTTTATATCGTGTATGTGTATTTACTTGTTGTGTGTATAGCATGTGTATTCAATTGTGCATATTACTATTTTTATACTTCTCATGAAAATATACATGCATATATATATATATATCATATATATGATATTTTTACGTGAGGAATAGGCAATTAGCTAAATGATGTATAATGTGTATACCAAAATCTTAGGCTCATAATACTTAAAGTAATATTATGCATGTTATATTTGTATTCTTGCATAATGTATATAACTATGTTGTATACGTGTGTATAATATACATACGTCAATTCAAGTGGGTGCATGTAAGAATTTGTGATTGTGGTATAAATTATCTTAGTTAGCTTATTCTATATTACATCTTACAGATATTATGTATGTAAAATCTTGAAGTGCATATTGAACTATCTATTCCATTGATGTTGTGTATAAATATATGAAGTACATGTGTATAAATGTATTTTACCTTATGCATGTGATAATTAGCATGTTAAGCATGTTAAATTAATTATGATGTGTAGGATACTAAATCATAATGTGCATGTAGTATTTAGCTAATGAGAGTACATTTCAGTCATAGGTTCATGCATGTATTATGCAATCATGTAGTGTGTAAATATATGCATGTATGTGTTATTGATGCATTATTCTTAATGATGATTAGTGTAAGTTGTACTTAATTAAATATTGTGTAATGCATGTACTTTATGTAGTAAGAATATATGCAATTTTTTTTACACATACGAGATTTTTGTATATTTATACATTAATTTTAGGTTTGGCGGAGTTTTGGCTGCACTGTGTTGTTGGCGTCCAGGACCTGGACGCCAAGGCACTGTTGGCGTCCATCCCCTGGACGCCAACCCAGTGGGCGGCCACCCCCTTGACGTCAACCTGTCAGTTAACTACAACCGATGTTGACGTCAATATCCTCCTGCGTAACGGTTCCAGAATTGTTAATGCTCGCGTTTTGGCTGGTTCCAGATTAGGAAACCCATCCTAACTCGTAGGAAACCTACCCTAAGGCGTACCCCACCCCCAAGCTATAAAATACCCATCCTAGGTCGGGGAAAATGCTTTTTAACATTTGGTGAAACCCTAGCTCCGAGATGGTGAAAAGCTGAACTTCAGAAGGCCGGATCCGTCGACTGGAGGTGTTCCCCGAGGAGCTACAACATCTGGAGGACAGCCAATACATCCAAGAAGAGATCCCAACTCCGAGGAGCCATCTACATCGACAGGAGAAGAAGATCTAAGGAGTTTCTGAGCACCTTTTTGGCAGGCCGAGAAGGGCTTCATCGACATATTCTGATCTTTGTAGATTTTTTTAAGAGGCAGTAAACCTAGATCTTGATCCTATACATGTCCCCTTAAGTCTTAGTATTTTTATGGATTTTTCCTCGAGTCCTAACCCCAAATTCACCTTTGTATGAAAAGTTGTCTGTATGTGCTGCTGGGACCAGTTTGACGACAACATAGGTTGCAGTCAAGTTCTTCAGAAGAAGTAAACGGCAACATCCCTTGACGTCTACTTCTTCAGGACCTGAAAATGTGCTTTTTGATTCTTTTCACACTGTTTGAATGATTTTTGGACATAGTTACTACTGAAATTTTTATTGGTGATTGTATACAGTCATTAGGTCATATCATAAGGTTGCCTAATTTTTCTATGAACCGTGTTAATTATGAAAATTCAATAATTGCATCATGAGCACCATATAAGCATGTTTAAATTGTGCATAATGGAATTGCTGTAAATTAGGGTTGCATAAATTTTACATGACAGAAGGATTACTAATATCTGATTTTTGAACTGTTAGAACATAACCATGTTCACTTGTACCCTGTCTAATGATATTTCAATGAATTGTCTGAAATCTGGATTTAATTATAGAAATTGTATTTACTGTCTGAAAAATCTGAAAATTACATGTGTGATATATTTACTGTTAATGACCTGGGATAAAAATTTAGAACTAAGATGTTACAACAAGTATAATTATTAGTTAAACCATGGAATTTGTACATATTAGATAGGTTGATCTAATCTTGTGTAATTCGTAAATGTACAGCATGTTTAGGAGTAATTAATTTTTTATTTCTGAAAACAATAGTATCATGATTAGGCTAACTGAGACATGTGCAATTGATAATTAAGATGTGTAAAGTGATTAAGTATTATATGTAAAATATGTGAATAGTGTGTGAAAATGTGATAAAGTGAAAGTATAATGATTGGGCCAAGAATGACACTGCTACCCTAGAGGCATCGAGAGCTGTACATAGAAAAGTCCCTATGGAAAGCTCTACATTGTAAAAGTTTGTCCTAAAGGCATTAGGAAAAACCTGGAGGTGGACAAGTACCACTGGATAGGGTGGAGATGGCTTCTCCCGGTCTGCATAGTTACCAAGATTCACCACTTCATTGCCTAGGTGGTGGTATGTGATTGAGTTATGTGATATGAGTGTGTTATGAGTTATGTGTTTGCGATGACTATGAGTATGAGATATTGTTTTGTGTCCTCTAATAGGTAGTTAGGACTATGTGTCATGGCATTTTAAGTTATTGGAATATGAGTAAAGTGTAAGATAATATTGAATATGGCATGTGATGAATGCAAATATGTGATAAGTAAAAATAAAAGAGTAGATGATATGAAGATTTTGTGAAGAGATATGTAAGGGAAAATTAGGTTAATGGATGTGATTTCATGTGAACTATATGAAGTGATGTTCTATATCTTTTTTGAAAAGCCAATAGCGACAGTGTGCACTAGGAGAGTGTTCTCACACCACCGGCGAACACCATGGCCTATTTATTGAATCAAATTGGAAATTACAATGACCCATGTTGAAATCCTTCCAACATATGTTCATACTATCGTATTAATATTTAATTACAATGTCATGTAATATCATGTCATGTACTCATTATCTCTTGTAATATGTATGTGAATATATATGTGTAACATGCGATTATGTAACACAAAAGATGGAAATGTGAATTTGCTAAAGAAATAAGATAAAGTGTAAATAGATCTAATTCTATGTAATTGATTTTATTCCATGTCAAAACCAAGTAAAATATAGTTATGAAGGTGTTAAGCATAATGAAGAATGTTTAGATTCCATGCTAGATGTGATGAGTACTTAGTATAGAGTTCCATGTTTAAATTGTTTAGTATTGCCAATCAACTTGACTATGATCTAGACTTTACAATTCATGCTATAAAATATGAAACCATGCTATGAAATTTATTTACATTAAACCAGCAAGCAAGATGTGAAATTTAATATGAAAGTGCATGTGAAAATGAATAGTCATCATGTTAGGTTGTTCTTTTCTCTATGCCTAATTCTCTATTCTAATTGTAGAAATAAATCATGAATGAATTAATGTGAATGAATGATTCATGTTACATGTTAGGTGTAGAGAATATGTACAAGTGTATAATATTAGTATCCATGATTTAGAATAAACATGTGATAGAACAAAGCATGTCTAAGTGATTTAGGAATGTGTTGATAGTTAAAATACGCTCCATGTATATTCTTGTAGTTTAAATAATCGTATGTATTCTTTAGTGTTTAAAAGATTAATGTGAATGTGATATGTTTAAGATTAAGTCTTTTTTTTACTTGCTGAGTCTTTGGACTCACCCTTGCTTCGGCGTACAGGTGAGACATGAGTTACTATTTTGAAGGAAGGCATAGCGAAGGTTGATCTCTTGGAGGAGTAGCTTTGAGGAGCAAATTTTCAGTTGTACTTTTCTTTTCATAGCTTGATAAAAATTTGTATTACAATATTTGGACAATGTAGTTCTTTCATTATGTAATAATGTGGACATTTTCGTTTTATTTCGCTATTTAGACTGTGGAATGTGTGATGGTGATGGATTAAAGTTGAATTATTTATTTTATTCCGCTGTACTAAATTGCTATCTACGTACTTTTCAACCTATCGGCTAGTGTTGGGTTTTATCCCACTGTAATGACGCTCTTTATATCGATGGGGATTGGTATAATCGTACCGGTATGAGGAGGGTCCTTACAGTTTTCTTGCTAAATGGTCTACCAGTGCACGATTATTATGTAGCAAGATGTATTGACTGCTTTATCCAAAATCTCCTTGTAGACTACTTCTACTTACATGTCTTGGCCATTTCAGCCAGGGTCCTATTTCTTCTCTCTACTACTCCATTCTACTCTAGAGTTCAGGAGAAGAAAACTATGGTTATTCCTTCAGTTCTGCATAAAATTACAACGTCAAAATTCTCAAATTTCCACCATGATCAGTGATTATTAAAGCAATTTTAATTTTCCTTCTTGCATGATTCTCTTTAAAAATTTCAGAAATTCTATGAAAGCATCATTTTTGTCAGCAAGAATGAATACTAAGTAAATCTTGAAAAGTCAAGCACATAACAAAACCTTTTTCCATTAAGTAGAAGTCCTAGTGGGTCCAAACATGTAGCACCTCGGAAAATTCAGTATTAAAATCTTGAAATAAATGGGAAAAAATAATTTCCGTATTACCGAAATGGTAGAACATACGTACCACTATCGTATTGCAAGAGCACATTGGAAATTCCATAAAAATAATAGTTCAACTTTAAAAACATACCCACATGTCCACGAAGAAATTCGTGTGACGAAAAATCTGATTGGCCAAGTTTACGAACATTGTGACTAATTATCCAAATTAGGAAATAAAGTCGGAAACCGTTACCATGGGAATATAACGTGATGATAAATTAAATAAAAGGTTGGAGAGACTCCAAAATCATGTATTGATGACCCATTATCAGAATTGGGGCAATGGACAACTTTTGGCCTAAAAATAAAATCAAGCACGAAAATACCCCAGAAATTCGTAACTCTAATTAAGCTGAAATGAGAAGGAGGCTATTAGGGTAAATCTTGAGGCAATTAGCCACACTTAGCAACCCAATTTCATGCCTACCATACTAGAGGGTTCATAATGGCCAATACACTCTATTGGGGATGGGAATCATCAAAACAAGGTAGGGTGCATGCTAAAACCGCAACCCTTCCTTCCTAGTTGTATTAGGACTCCTAAAAACCCTAGAAGCTTAAATACTCTTCCCAAAACTCTTGGGGATGAGTTTACCAATAGTTGGGGTCGTGGGGAGCATCTCTTGTGCACCAGAGGGAGAGGAAATCAGCCCTAACCGGAGCTCTTCTTTCCAGCTGCGTTTTGCATCGATCTGTGTAGAGAACCCTTCTTAGATTCGATCAAAGGTGAATTAAACCTCGACCAAACCATGCAAGGCTTATACCCCTGGAAAGAGGGTTGAGTATAGTTTCTAATGGCATCGGTTTGCCCAATTTCTATCTAGTGAATCGGGAGTATTAAGCGTTCTCCTCCAAGCGGTCGGAGCGAGGGCGTTCTGGAGGATGGATCTTATTCAACTCAAAAGGTAGGTGATCTCGGACCAAACCTAAGTAAAACCTATACCAACGTGTAGTTCTTCAAGTCTACTATCATGTGCAAGCATTTTCCCCAATTTTTATTGAGCATACATCGAGTATTAAGCATTTTGTCAAAGTCGTGCATATTAATGGATTTTTACATTCATGTCATTTTCTTACGCATCCAGAGGCCAAATCTCATGAAACCAAAGCCGTAGTTCTCTTCTACTCCCTGTTCCCAACAAGTTTCATGATCACACTTTTCTCCCAGAGCCCTAGATCATGAGATATAAGCGTTGCATGCATCATGTGTAGTTTTCTGTGTTTTCGGATAAGAACATGAAACACGACGACACCATACGTCATGTTCTTCTTTGCATGAACGCAACGTACTAGACCGTCACATTCATCTAAAATGCGACCATGCCCTACGTCGCGATTTAGACTCCGACTTGACCGTTTTCACACCTCAAACTGTGCGCTGCATGGTTTTCGGTGTCCTGCATGAACACGACGTAGACCCACGTCGTGTTTCGGACCTGTTTCCCGCTCACAGATTTTGTGTTATTTTTATATTATTATTTTGAAAAAACATCTCTTGAATGCGATGTATCGGGCAGGACCGTCGCGTTTTAAACCTAAAGACGACGGTATGAACCGTCGCGATTTGATGTTTCAGCATGTTCATTTTTCTGAACTATGTACTATTTTCTTATTTGCGATGATTGTGTCCGTCGCGGATTTCATGGCCTACCCGAGACCTGTTTTGCATAGTCTAGAGTTCAAGGTTAGCATGTCCTAGTTCCATAAGTGCATGAAGCTGATCAGTGACTTAAAACTTGTTAACCCATGAAAAAGCCATAACAACATGAATGATTATTCCATTGTTCGTAAATGATATGACCTGTTCTTGCAACTATTGATTTGATCATCTTGCTGTCCAATCTTGTTGAAGTGAATAATTGCTATCTTAAAATATTGTAAACCATGTCTAGTTAAAAGCATGTCTAAATCTTATGTCATTCATGTCACTTGCTTTCCGCGTTGTTTTAAATCGGTGGGATGTGGATTGAGACACGTACTTCACTACACACTTGCACTTATAGGCAGCCCTTTCTTGGGGGATTGAAAACTCACGGCCGGTCATTCCATATCAGCAGTCTAGTGACTTTCCCTTAAGACCTCTGTAAATCTCCGTACTCCATGGATTCCCTCATGGAGACCGAGTTGGTTGTACTATTGAAGTTCCTTGGAGATAGCATGCACTTCTCTCTCATCTCATTCTCGTGAGTGTGATTATAATCTAGACTTAAGCCATTAATGTAAAGAGATAACTAAAGCCTAAATGCGCCGTTATGCTGCCAAAATTATCTCTTGAATATTGTTATCATGAAATCATATTCACATGACTTGCTACATATTGACATCATCATCATCATGAACATGACATTACAATTGCTTACATCTTGAAACTCTTATTGGCCATTAATGACTATGGGTATCTACATTTGAAACTAAGTGAGATGCTGATCAGGCACGGAGAGTGTCCAAGGGCTTCAGTCCAGCCCCGATGACGGAGAGTCATAAATATATTGTTAACCATGGGGTATAATGATTACTGGCATTGCATCTGCACTGAGAGTACTTGCTTGTTGAATGCTAGATACAATAACCACATACACGTGTCCTAGTGTACATTTCAAGGTGGATCTTTCCTTGGTGTACATTAGTGTCTTAGTGCTTGATTAGTGTTACATGATCGTGCTCGTGATTGCTTGCTTGCGTGATATGGCCATCCTGCAATTATTGCAATTAAATGATATCTTGTGTGCCTGTACATGACACTCTATTGAATGCTCTTACTTGTTATATCATTCTGGATCTTTCTCCACACTATCGTTCAATCTAGCTTGTTCATGTATCATGTTTAATGAGTTTTATTCGCACATGCATATTTGATAATCGTGCTTACCTAGTTCTAAATTGCTAATCACTTATATGATTTCCCGCACATTGAGATATAAATCCTACTGGGCTAGTTTTCTCATTCCCTACTTTTAACCCTCTAGGTGACTATGAAGTGCCGAGGAGGAACCAGTCGAGGATGGGAGTGTGTCCGAGTGATGAGCGTTCCAACACGTGTTATCTATAGTTAGCATAAGTGTTAGATTGATGTAGTAGAAAGTGAGGATTAAATGTAATTTTCTTTTATTGAGTCTTAGTTCTGTTACTCAACATTTTAAGAGTTGTATTAGTTCCTTTTGAAAGAATGAGTTGAGATTTGAATACAAGTTTAATTGAGTTCATTATTTGGGCCCTATTATGATGTTGTGATGATACGCATTTAGTGCTTGCTAGCTAGAGGCTTATTTTCCGATTGTTCACATCTTGGAATATCAACTCGAATTATCTAATTATTATCCGCTGCGTAATTCTGGGACATTTTAGTTTAGTGGTATCAGAGCCTAGGAAACAATAGGAATATAAGTCCTAGGTTAAGTGACACGATAGAAACTTACGTCATGAAATTACACATAGCACCTGGTGAGATGGGTAGAGACTAAGAATATGTTAGAATGAACCAAACACTCCTACCCATTGACTCTTACAATGTATCTAGAGACATTAATTGGTTTCTATTCTTTCTCAGGAACCTCATAACTCTTTACTCAACTGCAATGGCTCACAATCAGTGGCAAGCTATACAAGAAACTGTGGCAGGACTCACTCAGGCCCTGCAAATGTGGTACAGGCTGGGAATCAAACTGCAGCCGCTAGGAATGGAGCTGGCGATTTACATCGCAATTTTAGGAGTATGAACCCTCCTCGTTTCTTTGAATCCCCTGATCCTCACGAGGTAGAAAACTAGCAGGAGGAGATGGAAAGAATTTTCCAAGTCATGCAATGCACAAATCAGGAGAAGGTGGTACTTGCCACTTTCCAATTTACCAAGGATGCCCGGGCATGGTGGAAGGCCACATCGGCTCATCTGCCCAATGTAGCAGAACTGGAGTGGGCTGGATTCCTGGAAATATTCTGGGGAAAGTACTTCTCTGAGAGAGTCAAGGAAAAGAAGGCGGTGGAGTTTTCCACACTGAAGCAAAAGAGTATGTCTGTGGCTGAGTATGAAGCTCAGTTTGCTTGTCTTGCAGTGTATGCCCCACATCTGGTGGGCACGAAAAGATTGAAAGCCAATAGATTCATGGATGGGCTTAGGCCCATGTTCATTGAAAAGCTCGGACCTCACAACATACAAACATACACCGAGATGGTCCAAAGAGCACAGCTAGTGGAAGATACCATGGCCAAAGTAGAAGGCATGAGGGGGAAGGACGTCTCAAAGCCAGTCTTTGTCGAAGGGGAGCGGAGAATACATCGCCAACTTTTCGCAACAACAGTAACAAAAATCACAACAACAACACTTTTAACAACAACAACAAGAGGCCGAATGCTAGAAGGGACTATGCTATGGACAAGAAAGTTAAAGTGGAAGGAAAGCAGTTAGCTGAAAACTGCAAGTTCTGTGATAAGCCAGGGCACCGAGCGGAAGAATGCTGGAAGAAGCTCGGGGCATGCTTGAGATGTGGTGGGCGAGACCACCGTATTCCTGACTGTCCCATGCTGAAGGACCAGCTAGGCAAAGCTTAGAATATACCACGGCATCAGGGACGCCTTAATGCTGTTGTAGAAGCTAACCTACTCGAGGAAGGGGGTATGGTGGAAGGTACCATTCTCATACACTCTCAACCTGCTTTTGTACTTATTGATACTGGAGCTGCATATTCATTTATTTCCACCACATTTGCTGCAACTCTACCTGTTAAACCTATCCTCATGAAGTCAAAGATCACTGTGGCTTCTCCACTTGGCTCCGAGTCAAAGCTCGCACACTACTTGCCCAAATGTGAAACCATAATCGGAGGACACAATCTCCCTGCCGATCTCATCTGTTTAGACATGAAGGGCTATGATGCCATACTGGGTGTCGATTGGTTAATCGAGTATGATGCCGATGTAAACTGTCGCCATAGAAGGGTCACCTTTAATAGACAAAACCTTCCAACCCTATCATTACTTGGCACCCGCTATCATAAACACCCTATCTTGATATCCTCTCTAAAGGCTTCTAAGCTGATCAACCAGAGTTGTGATGCTTTCCTAGTTTTGGTCATGGCGACTGAAAAGAAGAACCAACTCTAAGAGACATTCCCATAGCCAGAGACTATCCTGATGTATTTCCAGAAGACTTATCTGGTATACCACCTGAACGGGAGGTAAACTTCACCATCGAGTTACTCCCTGGGGCAGCCCCTGTTTCCAAAGCTCCATATCGCATGTCCCCTGTTGAATTGCAGGAGCTTAAAAGGCAACTCCAAGAATTATTAGATCAAGGTTTTATTAGGCCAACACTTCCCTGTGGGGAGCACCTGTACTGTTTGTCTGGAAGAAGGATGGGACATGAGACTCTGCATTGATTACCATCAGTTAAATCAGTTGACAATAAAGAACAAGTATCCACTGTGCCACATCGATGAGCTGTTTGATCAGATCTCTGGTGCACAATACTTTTCCAAGATCGATTTAAGATCAGACTATCATCAGCTGAGAATTAAAGAAGAGGATATGCACAAGTTTGCATTCCGGAGTAGATTGGTCATTATGAGTTTGTGGTCATGCCGTTTGGCTTAACAAATGCTCCAGCGGCTTTCATGCAACTTATGAACTATATTATAGGCCATACTTAGACCACTTCGTAGTGGTATTTATTGATGATATCCTTATTTACTCCAAGACTAAGGAAGAGCATGAAGAACACTTGAAGGTTGCTCTGCAAGTGTTTATAGACAATCAACTCTATGCCAAACTTAGCAAGTGTGAATTCTAGATGGAGGAAGTGTCTTTCATTGGCCACATCATATCCATGGAGGGAATCTAGATAGATCCATCTAAGGTGGAAGCTGTGAAGAACTGGGCAAGGCCGACAATTGTGTCGGAGATTAGAAGCTTTCTGGGTTTAGCTGGTTATTATCGCCGTTTTATTAAAGCTTTTTCCAAGATAGCTGTACCACTGACCAGACTTACCAGAAAGGAGAATCCGCTCACATGGACCACCGAATGTGAGGAGAGTTTCAGGGCATTGAAGTAGCACCTCACTTCAGCACCTGTACTGACATTGCCAGTGACTGGGGGAAATTTTGAAGTATACACAGATGCATCTGGGATCGGCCTAGGTTGTGTGTTAATGCAAAATGGGAAGGTGATATGCTACACCTCCAGACAATTAAAGAAGCATGAAGACAACTATCTTGTGCACGGTCTGGAGCTAGCTGCTGTAGTCTTCGCTTTGAAGATATGGGTCACTATCTTTATGATGAGAAGTTCATTCTATTTTCATACCATAAAAGCTTGAAGTATCTATTTTCTCATCAGGAATTGAATATGAGACATCGGAGGTGGTTGGAGTACCTTAAAGACTTCGACTTCACTATCCAATATCATCCAGGAAAAGCAAATGCCGTGGCAGATGCTCTTAGCAGGAAGCCAATGGCTACCTTGTCTAGTCTCATGGTGGGCGAATGGAGATTGTTGGAAGACTTTGCCAAGTTGAATATTGATGCCGACACTAAGAAGAAGGGATGTCTTATTGCTAGTGTTAGAGCACAACCTACACTATTTGAAGATATTATTACACTTCAAGACAATGATCCCATGCTCGTGGAAATTAAGGCTAATCTGGACCAGAGGCTGGATTTTTCTTTAACAGAAGAAGGAAGACTGTTGTTCCATGACTGAGTCTGTGTACCAGACCATGTAGAAACAAAGAAAGCAATCATGGAGGAAGCTCATAAGACCATGTATACCATTCATCCTGGAACTACTAAAATGTATCAGGACTTGAAAAGGAGTTTTTGGTGGCCAAATATGAAGAGGGAGGTGGCGGAATATGTCGCCAGATGCTTAACCTATCAAAAGATCAAAGCAGAACACTTGCGACCTGCAGGTAAACTTAAACACCTAGAAATCTCGGCATGGAAATGGGAAGGTATAGGGATGGATTTTATTTTCGGACTGCCTAAATCTAGAGGTGAATTCGACAGCATATGGGTGATCGTCGACCGCTTAACTAAGTCCGCTCACTTTCTGCCAGTTAAGAACAAGTGGTTAGTTGATGTTCTAGCTACTTTGTATGTGAAGGAAATAGTCAGACTACATGGAGTACCGGTGTCTATCATGTCTGATAGAAACCTTAGGTTACATCCCATTTTTGAAAAGGACTACACTATTCTTTGGGATCTAAACTGAATTTCAGTACAGCTTTCCATCTGCAAACTGATGATCAGACGGAGAGTACGAATCAGGTGATTGAGGATATGCTTAGAGCCTGTGTTCTAGATTTTGGAGGTAGTTGGCATGAACACTTACCTCTTGTGGAGTTCTCCTACAACAATAGTTATCATGCCAGCATACAAATGGCACCATTTGAAGCACTATATGGCAGGAGTTGTCGATCTCCAATCTGCTGGCATGAAGTTGGTAAAAAACAATTGCTAGGACCAGAGATGATAAGGGAAACTACAGAGAAGGTAAAGCTTATCAGAGAAAGAATGACGATAGCACAACAAAGACAAAAGGCATATGCAGACAATAGAAGGAGAGACCTGGAGTTTCAGGTTGGTGATCATGTATTCTTAAAAGTGTCTCTAGGCCGTGGGATTAGGCGGTTGGCATTAAGGCAAGCTGTCACCAAGATTCGTCGGGACTTTCGAAATCCTCGAAAGAATCAGCAAAGTTGCATACCGTTTGGCATTACCACCACAACTTGATGGAATACACAATGTGTTCCACATATCCATGTTAAAGAAGTATGTACGGGATCCTTATCACGTCATAGATTATGAGCTTCTCGAGTTCAACGAAGACGAAACATATCAAGAGAGGCCAATTGAGATCGTGGATCGGGAACTGCGCCAACTAAGGAACAAGGTCATCCCACTGGTAAGAGCTAGATGGAATCAACGCTTGGAAGAAGATGATTATATGTGGGAAACCGAGGAAGCAATGCGCAAAAGATATCCGGAGTTGTTCACAAGTAAGTACACCTCACTTGTACATTAAATTCTATCTATGAATTTGAGGACCAAATTCTCTTAAGTGGGGGAGGGTGTAGCACCACGGAAAATTCAGTAATTAAAATCTTGAAATAAATGGGAAAAAATAATTTCCGTATTACCGAAATGGTAGAACATACGTACCACTATCATATGTGCAAGAACACATCGAAAAATTCCATAAAAATAATAGTTCAACTTTAAACAACATGCCGAAATGTTCCACGAAAAAATTTGTGCAACAAAAAATCCGATTGGCCATGCTTACGACACATTGTGACTAATTATCATAATTAGGAAATAAAGTCAAAAACCGTTACCATGGGAATATAAGGTGATCATAAATTAAATAAAAATATTGGAGGACTTCGAACATCATGTATTGATGACCCATTATCAGAATTGGGCCAATAGACAACTTTTGCCCAAGAATAAAATCAAGCAAGAAAGTACCCCATAAATTGTAACCCTAATGAGCTGAAACGAGAAGGAGGCTATTAGGGTAAATCTTGAGGCAATTAGCCACACTTAGCAACCTAATTTCATGCATAACCATACTAGAGGGTTTCATAATGGCCAATACACTCTATTGGGGATGGGAATCATCAAAACAAGGTAGGGTGCATGCTAAAACCGCAACCCTTCCTTCCTAAGTGTATTAGGACTCCTAAAAACTCTAGAAGCTTAAATACTCTTCCCAAAACTCTTGGGGATGAGTTTACCAATAGTTGGGGTCGTGGGGAGCAGCTCTTGTGCACCAGAGGAGGAGGAAATCGGCCCTAACTGGAGCTCTTCATCCCTGCTGCGTTCTCCATTGATCTATGCAGAGAACCCTTCTTAGATTCGATCAAAGGTGAGTCAAACCTCGACCAAACCATGCAAGGATTATACCCCTGGAAAGAGGGTTGAGTCTAGTTTCTAATGGCACCAGTTTGCCCAATTTTTATCTAGTGAACTGGAGTATTAAGCGTTCTCCTCCAAGCGGTCAGAGCGAGGGCTTTCTGGAGGACGGATGTTATTCAACTCAAAAGGTAGGTGATCTCGGCCAAACCTAAGTAAAACCTATACCAATGTGTAGTTCTTCAAGTCTACTATCATGTGCATGCATTTTCGCCGATTTTTATTGAGCATACATCGAGTATTAAGCATTTTGTCAAAGTCGTGTATTAATGCCTTTTTACGTTCATGTCATTTTCTTACGCATCTCGAGGCCAAATATCATGAAAGCAAAGCCATAGTTCTCTTTTACTCCCTATTCCTAACAAGTTTCATGATCACACTTTTCTCCCAAGAGCCCTAGATCATGAGATATAAGCGTTGCATGCATCGTGTGTAGTTTTCTGTGTTTTCGGATAAGAACATGAAACACGACGACACCATACGTCGCGTTCTCTTTGCATGAACGCAACGTACTAGACTGTCACATTCATCTAAAATGCGACCATGCCCTACGTCGCGATTTAGACTCCGACTTGACCGTTTTGACACCTCAAACTGTGCGCTGCATGGTTTTCTATGTCCTGCATGAACATGACGTAGACCCACGTCGCGATTCGGACCTGTTTCTCGCTCACGGATTTCACGTTATTTTTATATTATTATTTCAAAAAACATATCTTGAACACGACATATCGAACTGTCGCGATTCAAGGATGATGGCGACACGCTACCTGTCATGTTATTAACGCGACAGGCAAGACCGTCGCGTTTTAAACCTAAAGGCGATGGTATGGATCGTCGTGATTTGATCTTTTTCAGCATGTTCATGTTTTGAACCGTGTACTATTTTCTTATTTGCGACGACTATGTCCATCACGGATTCCAAGGCCTACTTGAGACCTGTTTTAAATAGTCTAGAGTTTAAGGTTAGCATGTCCTAGTTCCGTTAGTGCATGAAGCTTGATCAGTGACTTAAAACTTGTTAACCTATGAAAAACCATAACAACATGAATGATTATTCCATTGTTCGTAAATGATATGACCTGTTCTTGCAACTATTGATTTGATCATCTTGTTGTCCAATCTTGTTGAAGTGAATAATTGCTATCTTAAAATACTGTAAACCATGTCTAGTTAAAAGCATGTCTAAATCTTATGTCATTCATGCCACTTGCTTTCCGCGTTGTTTTAAACCGGTGGGATGTGGATTGAGACACGTACTTCACTACACACTTGCACTTATAGGCAGCCCTTTTTGGGGAATTGGAAACTCACGGCCGGTCATTCCATATCAGCACTCTAGTGACCTTTCCCTTAAGACCTCTGTAAATATCTGTACTCCGTGGATTCCCTCATGGAGACCGAGTTGGTTGTACTATTGAAGTTCCCTGGAGATAGCGTGCACTTCCTCTCTCATCTTGTTCTCGTGAGTGTGTTTTATAATGTAGACTTAAGCCATTAATGTAAAGAGATAACTAAAGCCTAAATTGCGCCGTTATGCTGCCAAAATTATCTCTTGAATATTGTTATCATGAAATCATGTTCACATGACTTGCTACATATTGACATCATCATCATCATGAACATGACATTACAATTGCTTACATCTTGAAACTCTTATTGGCCATTAATGACTATGGGTATCTACATTTGAAACTAAGTGAGATGCTGATCGGGCACGGAGAGTGTCCAAGGGCTCCAGTCTAGCCCCAATGACGGAGAGTCATAAATATACTGTTAACCATGGGGTATAATGATTACTGGCGTTGCATCTGCGCTGGGAGTACTTGCGTGTTGAATGCTAGATACAATAACCACATACACGTGTCCTAGTGTGAATTTCAAGGTGGATCTTTCCTTGGTGTACATTAGTGTCTTCGTGCTTGATTAGTGTTACATGATCGAGCTCGTGATTGCTTGCTTGCGTAATATGGCCATCATGCAATTATTGCAATTAAATGATATCTTGCGTGCTTGTTACATGACACTCTATTGAATGCTCTTACTTGTATATCATTCTTGATCTTTCTCCACCACTATCGTTCAATCTAGCTTGTTCATGTATCATGTTTAATAAATTTTATTCGCACATGCTTATCTTGATAATCGTGCTTACCTAGTTCTAAATTGCTAATCACTTATATGATTTCCTGCACATTGAGATATAAATCCTACTAGGCTAGTTTGCTCAGTCCCTACTTTAACCCTCTAGGTGACTATGAAGTGCCCGAGGAGGAACCAGTCGAGGATGGGAATGCGTCCAAGTGATGAGCGTTCCAACACGTGTCTATCTATAGTTAGCATGAGTGTTAGATTGATGTAGTAGGAAGTGAGGATTAAATGTAATTTTCTTTTATTGAGTCTCAGTTCTGTTACTCAACATTTTAAGAGTTGTATTAGTTCCATTTGAAACAATGAGTTGAGATTTGGATACAAGTTTAATTGAGTTCATTATGTGGGTCCTATTATGATGTTGTGATGATACACATTTAGTGCTTGCTAGCTAGAGGCTTATTTTCCGACTGTTCACGTCTCGAAATATCGACTCAAATTATCCAAATTATTCCGCTGCATAATTCTCGGGACGTGACAAAACAAGTCCATGTGAATGAGTTCTAAAGGTTTGGAAGATTGATTTTCAGATCTACTTTTGAAAGATTTCTTGTTTGTTTACCTTGGGTACATGCTTCACAAATTTTGTTTTTTTTGAAGGAAATTCAGGTAAGCCTTTAATCATGTTAAATTTCACAAGTTTATGTAGCATATTGTAGCTAGCATGACCTAGTCTACGATGCCAAAGACATGCAAGATCATCTTTATTTGCAACAAGGCATAGATTATCATTTTGAAGAGCACCAAAGTCAACCATGTAATATTATTTACCCTCTTACCAGTAAATTTAACTAAATTTGAATTAGCTCAAAGATTGTGCACATAAGAGAGTTAAAGGTTACCTTATGTCCTTTGTCACACAGTTGACTTATGCTCAAGAGATTTTACTCATAATCTTCCACCAAAAAAACATCATCAATTGAATTTGAGAAATTTTTACGAACCTTACTGATCCAACTATCTTACCTTTATTGTTACCTCCAAAGGTCACATGCCCTACTTGCTTTTCCACAAGTAAGCAAAATTTACTCTTGTCTCTAGTCATGTGTCTGAATAGCCACTATTAAGATACTGCTTGCTCTGCACAGCTGTAAGACACTTCTGCAAAATAATTTAAACAAGAGATTTTGGAACCCAAGCACATTGGATCCCTGAACTTCATTCAATTGTACTGTGCATAAAGCATGCTTTTGTGCATCTAGATTTGTTCTTATTTTCAAATTAGTGTTACTTTTGGCTTTATCCTTCATTTCATTCGTATTTTTGGTTTCAAAAACTTTTGGCATTTTGTTTTTCTTCACATGTGAAAAATTGTTTCTGTGGTGAAATTTATTGTTCCAATGAGAAAACCACAAGTTGTTCTTACCTATGAACCACCTAGGGTCCTTAGGATACTTGGGCTCAACAAAAGGCTGGAATTGTGTCCACACAGTGAATGACTTGTGTCGACCTGCCCATGCCCATCCAAAAGAACTCGTGATTTTAGAAACTATTGGCATTTTGTTTTTTTTCACATGTGAAAAATTGTTTCGGTGTTGAAATTATTGTTCCAATGAGAAAACCACGAGTTGTTTTTACCTCTGAACCACCTAGGGTGCTTAGGATAGTTGGGCTTAACAAAAGACTGGAATCGTATCGACACAGTGAATGACTTGTGTCGACCTGCCCATGCCCATCCATAAGAACTCTGGGTCTTGGCAAATGGGTGTGTAGACCTACCTTGTGGAGTGTGTCAACCAACTCTTTTACTTTGTTGCCAATAAGGGTTCTTGTGAGGTAGCTTGCCTTTCCATTTTGTAGGATCGAAAAAAGGATGGACAAGATCTAAAAGGGGGGGGGGGGGGGGGGTTGAATAGATCTAGGCCCAACTATTGCAGAGCCAATTAAAACAATGCATGGAATCAGAGGCAATTTGAAAGAGCAATTTATAGATCTGATGAGTGATTGTGTGAATTAGATGATTGAAGTGGAATCAAGTTGATTAAAAGTGAATTCGAAAAACCCTATGCATACATCTAGCGAAATGTGAATTTAAATCACACACAAACCACTGCACAGAGATTTTTTAGGTGGTTCGGAAATCACACCATGTGATTCCTACATCCACCCCTCACACTATGAGGATCCACTAAACAACTTGGATACACCACACCTGGAGCCTGACAACTCCAACACAATGAGTTCTACAACTCACACAACTCCTAGAGCAAGACTACTCTAGACACTTGAGCACAATTGCTCAACCACAACTGAGTACGACGACTCAACACTGAGCACACAGGCTCACAAACCACTTGCTAGATCAAAAACACAAAGATCCAGATTCTCTAGCAATGATCTGATCTAAAAAGGTTCATTCAAGAGGATTAATGCAATAGTTCATTCACAATATCTAGAATGACCAAGAAGAAACAAGGGGAAATGAGGAATGGGGTGAAATGTCCTTATTCTTAAAGAAGACTCCCTTGTAGAGGCTGAATTGTGAAGAAGCTTGATCTCCAGAAGTCCCTGGCCGATGCTCTGCAACTTGGTCTTTGGGATCTTCCTTGAATTCTTCACAATTGTCTGCTTCTACTTGATCTGCACCCTTGGAAGTGATCTCACTACTTCATCTTGGATCAGACTTCTCTTCTTGTGCTTGGAGATGTGCGAATTGGGGTGAAGGAGCACAAGGGGAGCAAGAACAAGGAGGAGAACAACTCTTGCCGCCAAAAACTTTTCTGGAAGGCTCTTGGAGGCTCTCTTGTGTTCTCTTGTCAGTTGGATGGCCTAAAGGAGACTATTTATAGCCCAAAATATCCAAAAGTACCCTTGGGGGTCGTGGGCACATGATCCAAGGCCGATCCACCAAAACCCTAGGGTGCCACGTGTCCAGGAGAGACTTTAAGTCACAAAGTTTCCGGAGTGTGTCGACCTGCCCATAGGGTGTGTCGACACACTGTCCCAGACTGGTAGAAAAAGTTCCCTGGGAGAGGTCTCTAGTGTCGACCTGACTTGGTCTAGTGTCGACACCCTATAGACAATCCTCAAAACAGGCCTTCTGGGAAAGCCCTCCAGTGTCGACACTACTGCATCTGGTGTTGACCTGCTGTATAGGCCTGGTGACAGGGTTCTCTGGGAGCTGCCTCTAGTGTCGACCTGACTTGGTCTAGTGTCGACACCACTTCACCATTTCTTCAACATTCTGCCTTTGCTTTGAAGCATTGTGTCGACACCAGTAAGAGGTGTGTCGACACTACCTTTGCAAGAAATGTTTGTCCCTGAGAAATAAACACCTAAATCATTAGTCCAATGTATATCATGAATATAAATGATAAATGTGTTTGGAAACATGCTTTTTGAATATTGTTATTTCATGTGTGATGTATTTCACATGTTCCAATTATTTGCATCAAAAGCACAACTTGTCATCATCAAAATATGAGGGGAAATGAATTATATTCACACTCAACCCAACAATCTCCCCCTTTTGATGATGGCAACATTAATTCGTATGAAGATTTGAAGTTTCGATGAAATGTGATTTTAAGCTTTTTGTTTATACAACACTCAATTTGAAAAAACTGATTGACAATGAGCTATGTTTCAATTCTTTTTATTCACAATTGTCAAAAACCATTGAACATATTTTAGTAACATTTGAAATTTTGCACACACAAGAAGCACAATGTTACTAATAATGAACTCTTGTCACAAATGGCCAAGCAGCTTGACAATCATCCATTCATTCACACTCATTGACATTCATTCAAAAATTTCAATCACATTCAAGACAAAAGTGTTTCTTTTCATTTCAGCCAAACAAGTGTCACTTTTCATTTACAAAGATGTGTTCATTACAATCTTTCAAAACAAAAAAAACATTCCAAAAGACTTTCTTTCTTTCTTGCTATCTTCTCCCCCTTTGACATCATCAAAAGAAAGTACATTAAGCAGGAGGAGGAGGAGGAATGGGAAGGAGAATGGATTCTATTGACTTAAGTCTTGACTCCATGGCATGAAGGTTGGAGTTGAGCTGCTTCTGCATGGTTGAAAGCCTTGTATGAACAATCTCTTCTAGCCTTTGACTATGTCAGACATAGTGTACTCAATGGCAGACAAGTCAACTGAAGATGGCTGAACACTAGAAGAGGAACTACCAGGTCCATGCTTGTTGATGTTCTTTAGCCTTCTTGAGGGCAGACATCTCACTATCAATGTGAGCAGATAGATTTTTCATGCTTTCTAAATCATCTACTAGATGAGCAAAAGACAGCCTTGTCTTGGAAATCTGAGTAACTGCTTCTTGGCTGTTGAACAAGGATGTCTGGGAATTTGCCAAAATTCCCTCAAGAACTTTTTCCAAGTCTCTTGATGCTCCTTCATCTCAATGGATGCATCAACCAAGGTTCCAATCATTCTATTGAACCTTTGAGTGGCATGGTCTGATGCTTCTTTCTGCTTTATGAACTGAGCATTCATGGTATTCTCTAACCTTTGTACCTTCAAGTTAAAACTCTCTGACATTTTCTGGATGGAAGTAGTGAAGGCATTAAACTTGTCATTCAGAAATGAATAAAGCTCTGGTGGAACAGAAGGTCCACCAAAGGCAGAAGAGGTTTAAGCTGGAGCTTGAGCTTGTGAAGTATCCATTGAATGATGAATAGGTGAAGAGGTTTGAGATGGAGGAGTGAGAGGTGCATCCTGGGGTAATTGGGCGTCATTTCCAACTTGAGGCTGATCCTCAGGAGCAAGAGGCTGGCCCTCAGGAATTTGAGGCTGGTCCTCATGAACTGGAGGCTGGTCCTCATGAACTGGAGCCATTACCTCAGGTGCTACTGGTGCCTCAACAACTGGCCCTCTTTTTACTTGGTCACCCTCAAGCCTAAATCCCATGAATTTTTGCAGATGCTTGAAGCAATATATGTTGGACTTGGGGATTGTCTGAGACTTCTCATTTTCAAGAGACACACCAAAGTGCTCAAAAATGGGTGTGAGATGAGCTGCATAGGGAAGAGATCTATGGAGATCTTTCCTAGTGGTCTCAGAGATTATCTGGTACATAATCACATGGATGTTTATCTTGAGGTTCTTCTTCATGCAATAAATCACAAATCTCTGAATGTTTGTGAGTCTATCCCTGCCACCACCCTGGGGTGTGATGATGGTGGTGAGGATGTGGTGAATAATTCTCAACACTGGTGGAAAGGTGTTTGTGTTGAACTTTGTGACATGGGTTTGTCTAGGGTCAGACTCATCAGATGGAAGACCAGTCAAAATAGAGTAGGCTTCATGGAGATCAAATTCGAAATTATGATAATCTGTGCCTTCATCAGGAACTCTGAATAGAGTTGCAGCCAAAGCAATGGGCACGTCTATCTCAACACCTTTAACCTCAGACTTGTACCCCTCATCAGTGCATTCCAAATTCAAATAGAACTCTTGGACAAGTCTGGGGTAAATTGTTATGAACTGTGATATGAAAGGTAGCCAAGACTGAAAATTGAAGAATTCTAGAATTTCTGGAAAAGCAGCAACCAACTCATTATCTCCCAAGTCTACAGCCCTAGGTTTCAGGATAGTTTTCCCTTCACTGACTGACTTGGAAGGGGTAGCCTCTGAAGGCTGGGAAGACCCAGAAGATGGAGAGGACGATTCCTCAAAAGCTTCAGGAAAAGAAACCAAAATTCTCCATCTAGGGTTTGCAGACCCCCTGCCTCTAACGGAAGAGGGTGCCCTACCTCTTTTGGATGGAGTGGGAGATGCAGATGAAGGCCCTGGCTGCTCAGCAGGGTCAAGCCGACGCTTGCTTCTCCTCTCGGTTGGCGGTTGTTCTTCCACAGAGATGGGCCTGGCGGTTGCCCTGGACCTTGCTCCATGGCGAGGGACTTGCTTGGGGGCCATGGAAGCAAGAGAGAGTGGAAGAGCAGAGGATGGAGAAGAAGGAATGAAGGGAAGAAGGACAAAGATGGGTTGGAGGAAGGAAGAAGGTGGAGTGGCTGCCGTTTTGAAAGGGGAAGGCGGACATGGGGTCGACCTTGCATAGAAAAGGTGTTTTGGAGGTGCAATGCCCCGCAGGAACAAGAAGACGCTAACCGGCAATTTGAAAGAGCAATTTATAGATCTGATGAGTGATTGTGTGAATAGATGATTGAAGTGGAATCAAGTTGATTAAAAGTGAATTCGAAAAACCCTATGCATACATCTAGCGAAATGTGAATTTAAATCACACACAAACCACTGCACAGAGAATTTTTAGGTGGTTCGGAAATCACACCATGTGATTCCTACATCCACCCCTCACACTATAAGGATCCACTAAACAACCTGGATACACCACACCTGGAGCTTGACAACTCTAACACAATGAGTTCTACAACTCATACAACTCCTAGCGCAAGACTACTCTAGACACTTGAGCACAATTGCTCAACCACAACTGAGTATGACGACTCACACTGAGCACACAGGCTCACAAACCACTTGCTAGATCAAAAGCACAAAGATCCAGATCCTCTAGCAATGATCTGATCTAAAAAGGTTCATTCAAGAGGATTAATGCAATAGTTCATGCACAATCTCTAGAATGACAAGAAGAAACAAGGGGAAATGAGGAATGGGGTGAAATGTCCTTGTTCTTCAAGAAGACTCCCTTGTAGAGGCTAAATTGCGAAGAAGCTTGATCTCCAGAAGTCCCTGGCCGATGCTCTGCAACTTGGTCTTTGGGATCTTCCTTGAATTCTTCACAATTGTCTGCTTCTACTTGATCTGCACCCTTGGAAGTGATCTCACTGCTTCATCTTAGATCAGACTTCTCTTCTTGTGCTTGGAGATGTGCGAATTGGGGTGAAGGAGCACAAGGGGAGCAAGAATAGGGAGGAGAACAACTCTTGCCACCAAAAACTTTTCTGGAAGGCTCTTGGAGGCTCTCTTGTGTTCTCTTGTCAGTTGGATGGCCTAAAGGAGACTATTTATAGCCCAAAATATCCAAAAGTACCCTTGGGGTTCGTGGGCACATGATCCAAGGCCGATCCACCAAAACCCTAGGGTGCCACGTGTCCAGGAGAGACTTTAAGTCACAAAGTTTCCAGAGTGTGTCGACCTGCCCATAGGGTGTGTCGACACACTGTCCCAGACTGGTAGAAAAAGTTCCCTGGGAGAGGTCTCTAGTGTCGACCTGACTTGGTCTAGTGTCGACACCCTGTAGACAATCCTCAAAATAGGCCTTCTGGGAAAGCCCTCCGTGTCGACACTACTGCATCTAGTGTCGACCTGCTGTATAGGCCTGTTGACAGGGTTCTCTGGGAGCTGCATCTAGTGTTGACCTGACTTCGTCTAATGTCGACACCACTTCACCATTCTTCAACATTCTGCCTTTGCTTTGAAGCATTGTGTCGACACCAGTAGGAGGTTTGTCGACACTACCTTTGCAAGAAATGTTTGTCCCTGAGAAATAAACACATAAATCATTAGTCCAATGTATTATCATGAATATAAATGATAAATATGTTTGGAAACATTCTTTTGAATATTGTTATTTCATGTGTGATGTATTTCACATGTTCCAATTATTGTGCATCAAAAGCACAACTTGTCATCATCAAAATATGAGGGGAAATGAATTATATTCACACTCAACCCAACACATTTGATTTTCTTTTAGGTTTTTCTTTGGATTTTTGTTTTGCAACAAATTTTCAAATTTCTTTTCAATATTTTCTTAGCCTTTTCATTTGTGTCTTTTGTTAAGTTGGAAGATTTTGAACTTGAAGTGGATACAAAAGTGATTGTTTTCATGCCAACCTTTTTTTTTTTTGATAGGTTAAATCCTAACCTTTCTTTGTTGAAATTCATTTCTAGTTCTCAAAGAGTATATAGATTATTTATTCCACTCACAAACTTTTCCAAGGCTTGTTGTTTGTCTGTCAATTCTTTTTTGCATTTCAAAATTAACTTTTTTATTGCCTCAAGTTTTTTATAGTCAACTTAGCTTCATTTTCTTTCTCAAGACCCTTCAGTTTCAATTCATCAATGACATTTGTTAGTTCACACATTTCTTTTTCAGACACTCATTCTTTTCATTTGTTGAGGTATCATGAACCATATGGTTGATCTTTTCCTAAGAGTTTTGTTTTCTCTTTTTACCTCATCATATCTATCAAGCAATTCAAAATACACATTTTCCCAATCATTGAATGAGAAATCCTCAAAGGGAGAGCTTACCTCATTTTCTTCTTCTCCTCCCTTTGCATCAAGCAAACTCTGCTATTCTTTTCATCATCCTCAGAGCTTTCTTCTTCTTCATCTTCTTCTTCCTCACTCCAAGTTCCAATCATTGCTTTGGGCTTATTCTTTTTCAACTTGGTGTGGGGTTTTCTTCTGAGCATCAGGACATTCAGATTTGACATGCCTTGGTTTCTTATAGTGATAGCAAACAATTCTGTCAGGCTTTTGTTCACGGGTTGTTTGAATTTAGAAGAATTGCTTACCTGAGGTCTTCCTTTAAAAAATCCCTTACTTCTTTTTTTCAAGAATTTTCTGAACTTTCTTGTTAAGAGAGCAAACTCACCTAAGTCTTCTTCTGAGCTGGATGACTCACTTTCATCAGAAATTTCTTGACACTGGGACTAGCTTTGAGAGCCAGTGGCTTTTTTTTCTTCACATCTTCTTCAGTTCTTTCAGAGTCAATTCATAGGTCATCAATGAGCCAATCAATTGATCAACTGTGGTGGTAGATAAATTCCTAGATTCTTCTACAACAGTTGCCTTAGTGTGCCATATGGGTCTCAAAGACCTAAAATTTTTTCTTACAAGCTCATACTCTGTATAGGTTTTACATAAGCTCTTATGATCGTTGGTCAAAAGATTGATCTAGCATACATTTCAGAGATAGTTTTATCAAATTTCATCTTAAACGCTTCATATTCAGAATAAACATGTTGGCTTAGTTCTTTTACTTCTGTTATGCCTTCGTAGATTACCTAGAGGTGTGTCCACATATCTTTATCTGTGGCACATGAGGAGACCTCTTGAAAATTCTGTTGGATGGAGTTAACATTGCATTCTAGTTTGTGTTGGATTTTTTGATCTATTCAGCTGTCCACTTGTCTTCATATTCTGGAAGTTCAAACGATCATTTTCTAACAACACTCCAGATTTCGTGAACTTGAGCTCTTAAGAACACCTACATATGGTTTTTCCAATAAGCATAATTAGAACTGTCAAAGTAGGGAGGTCAATTTATAGAATGACTTTCTGCAATATATTTCTCAGATCTATTCCACCTAAAATCTCCTGGCTGCTAAACTAATTCAATGGAGAGCCAAGCTCTTATACCACGTGTTGATTGTGGAATGTGAGATCTAGAGGGGGGGGGGTGAATAGATCTCCCCCTTAAAAACTTTATGAATTCTAGATTGAATTGTAAGGAAATTAGCTAATGAGCAATGGCATCAAACCACACAAGGCACAAGAGATTTTCTAATGGTTCGGCTCCATGATGGAGACCTACATCCACCCCTCACTTCACCAAGTGAGGCACCACTAAGTTCAAACAAGAAGTGTGAGACTCTTACACAACCGCTGATTCATAGCTTCGTACAAATGTTGACACATAGCTTGACTTCTGATTCACAGCTTCAAGATCTCAAGGATCTCACAATCCTCACAGTCACAAGTGTAGGATCTACACTCCTAACTCTAATAGGAGCAATCAGATAGAATGCATGAAGTTTTAAGAAAGAAAATAATCGCACAAAATAGATTGATGAATGAGAGAATTTTATCAAACACTCTGGCAGCATTTTGGTGCAAAATCTCTTGATCTGATCAATTCATCTCTCAAGGCTTGTATTACAATCATCAGGCTTGAACTCATCAACCATTTAAATTCCTCGAGCAATTGAATGTTGATTGCTTTAGATCAGATGAGATTTACGGTGCTCTGCTTCTCTTTTAGCAGATATGGCAATGACGAAGCTTCATCTGGCACAACATCATCGCAGCAATCTCATTCTCCAACAGGAACCCTCTCCGAAGTGTTTTCTTGTCCGTTTTGGAGCTCTGCTACTTTTTCATCTTCATCCTCATTGCACACTTCCTTTTCTTCAGAAACTAGACACCAAACACTTTTTTGTATGGCGTCAAGGAATCTCCAAGTGGTCCCCTCAAATCCTCAATCCGTTAGGATAATATTTGCCGCCAAACGTACTCTTCTAGAACCTTGTATTATGTGACAAGGAATTTCCAATGATTGGGCCTTGGATCATGTGCCCAAAGATGACACATTGGCACTTGCACTTTTTTGTTGGAAAATAAAGTTACGATGTGTGTCGGTGCATCTTGTGCACTGCATGGACGCACTATGGTTTTACTTGACTACTCACTAAGTTCATCATATGTGTCAACCTCATTGCAAACTTGCATTGACCTCCTGTGTTTTTCTTCAGAGCTTACTCACTGGATGCACCATGTGTGTCGACGCACTTTGTATATCTTCAAAACATAGCTCACTGGATGAGCCACATCCGTCGACCTCCTAAGTCACCTATGTCGACACACTTTATGTTCTCTTCAAATTCATCTTACTGGATGAACCAATGCCGTCGACCTTCAATTCAATGTGTGTCGACGCACTTGTGTATCTTCGACATATAGCTTATTGGATAAGCTACATGCGTCGACCTCTTGTGTAACCTATGTCGACGCACATGTAACCTTCTATCTTTGTGATGATATCTATCATGAGTATAAGTGTGTTAAGGCATATTTAAGCATTAATGTAGATTATGTATCATAGTTAGACATGGTCTATGATATCATCAAAACAAGGGACACAACAAGATCCACGACCTTCCAACTTCGGCCATTGAAAAATCGAGTGTGCACTAGAGGAAAGTCGCTTCTTCTAATCCTATCTTCTTCTAGCCTTGATCTTCTATCAGCACCATCCATTGAAGGACCCTGAATACTTAGTAGAGATGAGAGGGCAAGGTGTGAGGAGAAATGTACGTGCGATGATCAACCAAGAGGGGAGGGGTGAATTGGTTTTCAATTAATTAAAATTCTTTACACAGAATAGTTTAAACTTAATTAAGCAAATTTATTAAGCAAGATGCATAGTGGGAAAAACAATTAAAATAGTGATACTAACTATCCTAACGTGCGTAGAAAGAGGTAGAAGAAATGGATCAAACCACATAATGCATACATGATTTTAGAGTGGTTCGGCGAAAACACTATATGTGCACCTACATCCACTACCTCACACTCTGTGAGGATTTCTCATTAACCTGTTTCCAAGTACAAGCCGATAAACCTCACACCATTGTTTCTGGTGACAACACCAACCACCCCTCGTTTCCAGGGATGAGATAATCCGATGTGTAACATGCTGCACGCACCACACACCAAACCTACACATTGATGTTCTTGGTTCAAAAAGAACAAATAAAAATGTGGACATGAGAATAACAACTAGACACGTAGAGTTTGAATTCCCTTATCACAAAGATGAAGAGTCAGTGTAGAATGATGAACATCAATGTAGAACACGACTCAAAAACTTCACAGAAAGCTTTCTGGGTGTTGCTTGGATGTAGTACAACTTCTTGGTACTTGGTAGCAACTCCACGTAGTAGCAAAGATGTCTGGAATACTTGAACTCTAGGTCTTCTACAGGCTTCTATAGAAGTTTGCCCAAAAAACCCTAACTTTGAAGGATGGAGACTCTATTACATAATAGGTGTCTTCTGGGGCTTCAGAACCACTTGTATTTATAGCCTACATCCCAAGAAAAATAGTCTTGGATGGATCTTTGGCAAGAATCCTAAGGAAGGAAAGAGTCCATCCAAAATTAGAAACTGTGTTTTCATAATCGGTCAACTAGTTTGTCAATTGGTCGTCCAATTCTTAGACTATCCCCAAACCAATGTTTTTGGGAAAATTGATCATCCAATTCCCCTGGATCGGTCGTCCAATTTCTGCTTGATCACTAATCGGAAGATTTACTGTTCACTAATCGATGCAAGCCTTTCTTCATCAATTGTTGTAGGTCTTCACCAATCAGTAGGCTCTTAAATTCGGTCGACCAATTTCCATATTTCAGTTGTCAATTTTCAGTTTGATCACCAATCATAATCTTTTTCTCATCTTCACCAATCGAAAGGAGTTCTCTTCAGCAATCGATTGGCCTGTCATTTTTGATCGACCGATTCTTGGAATTCGGTCATCCAATTTCCTACAAAGTGCAGAAATTTCTGAATATATTCGGTCTTTTTAGTCCAATGCTTTGGCCTTTGTAATGTTCAAATTGAATGCGACTTTTGGCCAATTTTAATGCTCACTTAACACACAAATTAGACCTTTAAATTAAATATAAATAAATCAAATACTTGGGTCATTAACACGAATAACAATTAGTATTTTGTGAAAATATCAACATGAAATAGATTTAGTGTTTTGTAATCATCAAAATCTACAGAGTACATCTTTTGCTCAGGCTTCCAATACTCCATGCACATCTCATTCTAAATCAAAGGAGAGAAAGTCACAACTGAATTCTTATCCTAAGAAAACTGTGCAAGCTAAGAAACATGTAAATGGTAAAATATCTACTAAGGTTAAGAAGCATGCACAATCAAATAAAACCAAGAATGTTAATCATCATGTAAGTCACATGCCACAACCCCTACAACGCTTGTAGCAACCTGAATTTTTTGAAAAATAAAAATTTAATAATATTAAAATTTTAGTCAATTAGAAAATCAAAGAAAAGAGAATTAATTCAAACCCACTAAATGAAAAGAAGTCATGGACTTTATTAAATGGATCACATAAAAGTTATTGGGCCAAAATAGGGATTTTTAAAAGAGGAATAAATGGAAAATACCCTAAATTCGTATCTTAAATATTGCCTAAATAGAAAAGGGGTAATAAAGTATTAAAATAAGTATTTTGGATGGGAATTGGACTCCTAACCCTACCCTAATTGGCTGGCCACGAAATTGGATCCCAACCTAACCCAAATTGGTTGTGGAAAGCTTGGTAGGAGGATAGAGATAGGAAATCTCAGAATTTAATAGGAATTAGAGTTCTATTAGGAAATAGAAACTCAATAAGCATAAATACTCTCTAACCCTCCATGGCCAGACCTAACACATTGCTGGGCTTGCTGGACAAGGAGAGGAGGCCAAGGAGCAGAGGAATTCGTGGGGAGAAGGCTTGACCAAGCTTCAACCCGTGTTCTTTAAGTTCTAACCCTAGAAGATCAAACGAGTCAAAGGTAGGCATTCTCACGAGCAAAAATCAAATAATTTTGTTTGTAGATTGTTCCATACCTCAGGAACAAAACCCCTCTTGTTTCATAATTTTCCATCGAGCCAATCGTTTCTTCTTGATTTTTGAAGTTCTGCAAACATCATGACCCCGAACCCTCAACTTAAATATAGATCCCCATGTATACTCGACCCCATACCATGAAATTTTAACTGGAGATACTGATGGATGTCAGGCATCTTTTGCCCCTGAAAGCCATAATTTTCATCCAGTATGTTGCTCAAATTAAATCGTTTACCCTCACTGTACCATGTTCTGCATTACTCGTGCTTGATCATGTTCAAAACTTGTCAAGACCATGTTTGATTTCAAATTCCTATTTACTGGAAGTACTCTTGCATGTCTAGATCCGTTTAAAACTAGTTTCATGAATTTTCATCGTTTGTGCATTTAGTTCTGTATTTTTGAACAACCCTGTGTCAAAACAAGGAAGGTTTGGACCGCAATCCAAAGCCTATCCTTTTCCAGCTCGGACTCAGGCGCAGGACCTGAGAACGCGACGGCCTAATAGGCCGCGCTCTCAAGGCTGATCGCGACAGAGCCACCCGTCACGTTCTGAACGCGACAGGCGCTGGCGTTGCGTTCTGGCAGCCTGCTCTGACCGACCCGTCACGTTCTGTGCAACACTCTGTCGCGTTCTGTTCAGGCCCTGTCGCGACCCTTACAGGGGTACGTCGCGATATGGGGTTTTTGCATGAAAACCCATGATTTGTGATGCTCTAACTTTCCACAGTGCCTATACCCTTGTTAGCAGTCATACACGCAGTAATATACACCTGTTATAAATTGAATATATATTGAGTGATTTAAAAGACATGCACATGACCTCTTTCTATCTATGATTTCTTTTATACGTGCACACACTTGAACCAACCAATATGGCTTAACTTGGCATGAATATATCTCATAATACATCTGGTAATTTAGTTCAATTATATAATTAAATTGTCCTATTTTGAATGAACTTGTCTTCGATTCTCGCGATGCTTTGGGAATAACGTTATCGACACTCCACTGTTCTAGAATTCCTCTAGAACGTCGAGTACTTGTTTCTATATACACACTTTCTCTTGACTTGGATGAACTCTCTGTCGGATATTCCTTCTGCCGACTAGTGAATCCTTGTTCAAGGCCTCCGTAAGTCTCCTCTGTCCATGGATTCCCACATGGCTGATGAGCTAGTTGTACCCTATAACCTATGTTACCCTCTAGGGATCAGTAAGATCCAAACGGCCTTAGATGCTCTCTCGCTTATCTTGAATCAGCCAGACCTCTGGACTTGTGCATAACATGGCCAGTGGAAGGGTAGTGAATTCCACCTGACTGCCAACACTAATTGCTCGTGTTGTGCAACTGTTACTATCGCCTGTTACTCGATGTTTTACGTGCAATGACCTGTATTTCTCATCTATACTCGACTCGCTCATCTATTGACACTCTCTCTACTATCTCGTCTATTCATCTAGTACTCTCATCTATTTCTTGGTACTCTCTATTGGCAATTGACTGATTGTCTAAAGATAAACAATATAACCAA
This sequence comes from Colocasia esculenta, assembly GCA_014218235.1. NCBI lineage: Eukaryota > Viridiplantae > Streptophyta > Magnoliopsida > Alismatales > Araceae > Colocasia > Colocasia esculenta. The sequence goes on along the minus strand of CM024758.1, from coordinate 43,823,241 downwards.
TGTCTGGCAATATATAAAGGGCCCGGTCTGGTCCTGGGATGTGCGCCCAAAAGTGCTATTTGCCCGCAGGAGTTAAATGACTAGAGTGTTTGGCATTACACTCGAGTGCTATCTATTTCAACTATCTAAATGACAATCAAAAGTGTATATTCTCTTGTTGTCTATTGAAACAAAAGTGCTATACTATACACGTTGTGCTATTACTATACTTTGTGCTATTTGTGCTATGGCAATCCTATATTTTTGTGCTATACTTGACGCTTGTACTATATTTGGAAAGCTTGTGCTATTTCACTCGCATGCTATCGTTCTATCTCCTACGTACTTGACTCTCTCGCTCTATCATAGTTATTCTACCTTTTTAATACATTAATCATTTAAAGCCTGCTTGATCCTGAGATTTAAGTCCTACTTGGCGTTATCGCTCACCCTGCATTTTGGTTATGTGTTCTCAGGTGAGACCGAGGAAGAGATTACACTCAAGAGGACGGGAACGACCAAGAGTGAAGTCAAGAGTACCCTAGCGTCTTAGTATTAAGTTAGAATTGAAGTTTAGTCATTTACTTATATTCAATGTAATTGGGCCCTATAGAATGGCTCTGATATTAGTGGTTGTAACTAGACATTGGAAAATATTAATGAGATGAATTTGCTTTAATATTTATTCTGTCAATGGTTTGATGTCTAGTACTTGTTCTGTACCCATTTTACTTGCAACTGCCTCACGTTCTGGTATTCCACGTCGGGGCGTGAAAGTTTTGTGGTATCAGAGCCTAGGTTGTTCTTAAGTATAGGATGATATAGGTTGACCAGCCTCGACTAGAGTTAGTTGTCCTACCTATGTGAGATGTGGTTAGAACCATGGGTAACTAGCTAAAAATGAACTCACACACGCACAAATTAAATTCCACACCAATATCATAACAACAAGTTATTTTGTAGGAACTTAAGCTAGCTAAGATGACTACTAAACGTGCTCAGATGAGGGGCATGCAACATACCATCCAAGAACTCACTCGTGCGCTTCTGCAAGTGGCACAAGGTGGAGGAAACTGCGGTGGTGCAGGCGAGCTGCATCGTAACTTAGGAGCTTGAACTCGCCCAGGTTAGTGGTTCCATGGATTCGGATGAGGCCGAGCACTGGCTGAAGGAGACGGAAAGAATTTTCCGTGTCATGCAATGTGGAGCAGGAGATAAGCTGCTATTGGTTATGTTACAATTAGAGAAGGACGCTCGCGCTTGGTGGGAGTCTGTGGAAGCGACCAGAGCAAATGGTCAATTCACTTGGGCTGAATCAAAGAGGCATTCAACTCCAAGTACTTCTCGGAGCGCGTGCAAGAAAGGAAGGCTGCAGAGTTTGCTGCTCTTAAAACAGAGGAAGCCTGTCTGTGGCCTAATATGAAGCCCAGTTCTCAAGACTGGCAAGAAGATATGCTGAACTTAGTGAACACTGAAAAGATGAAGGCTAAGCGCTTCCTCAATGGCCTTAAGCCTCAACATATTACCCAACTAGCACCTCTCGACATCCAGACCTATGCCGAGATGGTAATGAAAGCTCAACTACTAGAAGATGCTATGGATTTCACTGACTGTATCAAAGGGAAGTTCATGAAGAAGGAAATGACATTGGTCCATCACCTACTAAGCCGACCAATGGCAAGAAGCATCCCTTCAACATCACGGAGGGACCCAGCCAAGAAAGGAAACTCAAAGCTATTGTCCCCAACACTCCAGCGAAGAGCAATTGCAAGCACTATGACAAGCCAAGTCACACGGCAGATGAATGCTGGAGGGAAAGTCGGTGCATGTCTGCGCTGTGGAAGCCTCGAGCACCGCATCCCCGAGTGCCCGCTATACTGAAGGAAAATGAAAGGCGCCCTAATGTGCCTAAGAAACAGGGTAGACTGCAGGGGCCCTACATGATGAAGAGCCCATTGAGGAAGGAGGCGTGGTAGAAGGTACCCTACAAGTTTCTCCTATCAGCCTTTGTTTTATTTGATACTGGAGAACTCATTCATTCATATCTCAAAACTTTGCGGATACTCTAAACACTAACATTTATCCATGGGATGTGAATTCGCTGTCACAACACCATTGGGAGAGACCAACCAATGTCACAGAAATCAGAAGCTTCTTAGGACTGGCTGGCTACTACAGGCGGTCATAAAGGACTTCTCAAAGATCGCCGTTCCTCTCACGCGTCTAACACGAAAGGAGAATCCCTACTCCTGGAGTAAAGAGTGTGAGAAGAGTTTTCAAACCCTAAAAGACTATCTTACCTCAGCACCTATTCTCGCTCTACGAATAGAGGGAGACGGTTTCTCTTTCTACACCGATGCCTCAAGAATTGGGCTAGGTTGTGTATTGATGCAAAAAGGAGAAGGTCATTACCTATTCTTCAAGACAACTGAAGACGCATGAGGTCAACTACCCTGTGCATAATTTAGAGTTGGCTGCCGTGGTCTTCACCTTAAAAATTGGAGACATTATTTGTAGGGAGAGCATTCACTGTCTACTCAGACCACAAGAGCTTGAAGTATTTATTTCCGAGAAGGAACTCAACATGAGACAGAGAAGATGGCTGGAATACTTGAAGGATTTTGATTCAACATCCAATACCATCCAGGCAAGGAAATGCTATGGCTAATGCTCTTAGTAGAAAGTCGATGGCATCTGTTTCGAGTCTAGTCCTTGGCGAGATGCAACTACTAGAACAATTCACAAGGTTAGACTGAATATTGAACATAGGGATGACTGAGTCTTGATGCCAATATCAAGATTCAATCCGACATGCTGGAAGAGAATAAAGCTCAACAAGACAGCGATCCATTCTTGGTTTGCATCAAGGAAACCCTAGCCGAATGGCCGGATTTTGCTATGATCGAGGATGGAAGGTTGTATTCAAGGAAGGACATGCGTACCAGACAATGAAGAACTGAAGAGGAAGCTAATGGATGAAGCTCACAAAACGAAGTATATATTTCATCCTGGAGGTACCAAAATGTACCAAGACATGAAAAGAACATTTTGGTGGCGAACATGAAGAGAGAGGTAGCCGAGCATGCCGCTCATTGCCTTACTTGTCAACAAGTAAAGGCGGAACACATGCGCCCTACTGCGTGCTAGACCACTAGATATCCCGAGTGGAAATGGGAAAGCATTGGCATGGACTTCATCATGGGTTTACCAAGACTCGTGGTGGACTCGACGCCATATGGGTCATTGTTCGACCGATTAACCAAATCCACTCACTTCCTCCCTATAAAAAGTAAGTAAGTGGTCAGTAGAGGTACTAACTGCCTTATATGTCAGGAGATAGTGAGATTGCACGGAGTTCCCTCATCTATTGTCTCAGATCGAGATCCGAGATTTATGTCTCACTTCTGGAAAGGACTGCAAAGTGCACTTGGTACTAAGCTCAACTTTAGTACCGCATCCACCCACAAACTGATGGGCAGACCGAGAGAACCAACCAAATTGTTGAGGACAGTTGAGAGCATGCACTATAGACTTCCAAGGTTATTGGAAGAGCACCTATCTCTAATAGAGTTCGCCTATAACAACAATTACCAGGCGAGTATTAAGATGACACCGTTCGAAGCACTATATGGTAGAAACTGTAGATCTCCTGCATACTGAATGAAGTTGGAGAACAACAATGGCTAGGCCCAGACATAGTGCAAAATACAACAAGGGACATTCAGGTGATTAGAGACCGACTCAAGATTGCTCAGTCCAGACAGAAGAGCTATGCTGACAGGAGAAGGTGAGATTTAGAATTTCAAGTGGTGATCATGTACTCTTAAAGGTGTCACCTACTCGTGGCATCTAAAGATTTGGTGTTAAAAGGGAAGCTCAGTCCTAGATTCATCAGTCCTTTGAAGTGCTCGAAAGGGTCGGTGAGGTTGCATACGACTGGTGTTGCCACCAAACTTGGCATGCGTACACAATGTGCTCCATGTCTCCATGCTTAGGAAATATGTATATGATCTACGCATATCATTCACCATGAGCAGTGGTGCTAAACAAGGACATCACATATGAAGAGAAGCCAATCAAGATACTGGAACGGAAGGTGCAACAACTCAGGAATCGTCCCATCTATGTGGTTAAAGTCCTGTGGAATAATCGTGGAGTGGAAGAAGCCACATAGGAACCGGAAGGAATCATCAGACAGAACTTCCCCGATCTTTTTGATAAGACATTCTCTCATTATGGTCATATGAATTTGGGGACCAAATTCTTTTAAGAGGGGGAGGATGTAGCAATCTGATTTTTTGAAAAATAAAAATTTAATAATATTAAAATTTATTCAATTAGAAAATCAAAGAAAAGAGAATTAATTCAAACCCACTAAATGAAAAGAAGTCATGGGCTTTATTAAATGGATCACATAAAAGTTATTGGGCCAAAATAGGGATTTTAAAAGAGGAATAAATGAAAAAACCCTAAATTCGTATCTTAATATGCCTAAATAGAAAAGGGTAATAAAGCATTAAAATAAGTATTTTGGGTGGGAATTGGACTCCTAACCCTACCCTAATTGGTTGCCACGAAATTGGATCCCAACCTAACCCAAATTGGTGGTGGAAGCTTGGTAGGAGGATTAGAAATAGGAAATCTCGAAATTTAATAGGAATTAGAGTTCTATTAGGAAATAGAAACCCAATAAGCATAATACTCTTTAAACCTCCATGGTCGGCCCTAACCACATTGCTGGGGCTGCTGGACAAGGAGAGGAGGCCAAGGAGCAGAGGAATTCGTGGGGAGAAGGCTTGACCAAGCTTCAACACGTGTTCTTCAAGTTCCAACCTCGAAGATCAAACGAGTCAAAGGTAGGCATTCTCACGAGCAAAAATCAAATAATTTTGACTATATATTGTTCCATACCTTAGGAACAAAACCCCTCTGTTTTATAATTTCCATCGAGCCAATCTTTTCTTCTTGATTTTTGAAGTTCTACAAACATCATGACCCCGAGCCCTCAACTTAATATAGATCCCCATGTATACTCGACCCCATACCATGAAAATTTTAACTGGAGATACTGATGGATGTTAGACATCTTTTGCCCCTGAAAGCCCTAATTTTCATCCAGTATGTTGCTGAATAAATCATTTACCCTCACTGTACCATGTTCTCCGGTATTCGTGCTTGATCATGTTCAAACCCAGTCAAGACCATGTTTGATTTCAAATTCCTATTACTAAAAGTACTCTTGCATGTCTAGATCCGTTTTAAAACTAGTTTCATGATTTTCATCGTTGTATATTTAGTTTTGTATTTTGAACAAACCTATATGTCAAAACAAGGAAGGTTTGGACCGCAATCCAAAGCCTGTCCTTTTCCCGCTCGGACTCAGGCGCAGGACTGAGAACGTGATGGCCCGATAGGCTGTGTTCTCAGGGCTGATCGCGACAGAGCCACCTGTCATGTCTGAATGCGACAGGTGCTGGCATCACGTTTAGGCAGCCTACTCTGACCGACCCGTCGTGTCTGTGCAACACTCTGTCGCGTTCTATTCAGGCCCTGTCGCGACCCTTACAGGGGTACGTCGCGATATGGGGTTTTTGCATGAAAACCCATGATTTGTGAGGCTCTAACTTTCCAAAGTGCCTATACCTTGTTAACAGTCATACACGCAGTAATATACAGTTGTTATAAATTGAATATATATAGTGATTTAAAAGACATGCACATGACCTCTTTCTATCTATGATTGTTTTATACGTGCACACACTTGAACCATCCAATATGGCTTAACTTGGCATGAATATATCTCATAATACATCTGGTAATTTATATCAATTATATAATTAAAATTGCCTATTTTGAATGACTTATCTCGATTCTCGCGATGTTTTGCGAATACCGTTATCGATGCTCCACTGTTCTAGAATTCCTCTAGAACGTCGAGCACTTGTTTCTATATACACATTTCTCTTGACTTGGATGAACTCTCCATCGGATATTCCTTCTGCCAGACTAGTGAATCCTTGTTCAAGGCCTCCGTAAGTCTCCTTTGTCCATGGATTCTCACTTGGCCGACGAGCTGGTTGTACCCTAACACTTATGTTACCCTCTAGGGATCAGTAAGATCCAAATGGCCTTAGATGCTCTCTCGCTTATCTTGAATCACGCCGGACCTCTGGACTGTGCATAACATGGCTAGTGAAGGGTAGTGAATTCCACCTGACTACCAACACTAATTGCGCGTGTTGTGCAATTGTTACTATTGCCTGTTACTCGATGTTTTACATGCAATGACTTGTAGTTCTCATCTATACTCGACTCGCTCATCTATTGACACTCTCTCTACTATCTCATCTATCATCTAGTACTCTCATCTATTTCTTGGTACTCTCTATTGGCCATTGACTGATTGTCTAAAAATAACAATATAACTAATGCTTGGCAATATATAAAGGGCCCGTTCTGGTCCTGGGATGTGCGCCCAAAAGTGCTATTTGCCCGCGGGAGTTAAATGACTAGAGTGTTTGGCATTACACTCGAGTGCTATCTATCTCGACTATCTAAATGACAATCAAAAGTGCTATATTCTCTCGTTGTCTATTGACCACAAAAGTGCTATACTATACACATTGTGCTATTGCTATACTTTGTGCTATTTGTGCTATGGCCATCCTACTATTTGTGATATACTCGACGCTTGTACTATATTTGGAAACTTGTGCTATTTCACTCGCATACTGTCATGCTATCTCTTATGTTACTTGACTCTCTCGCTCTATCATTAGTTATTCTGCCTTTTTAATACATTAATCATTTAAATCCTGCTTGATCCTGAGATTTAAGTCCTACTTGGCGTTATCGCTCACCCTGCGTTTTTGGTTATGTGTCCTCAGGTGAGACCGAGGAAGAGACTTACACTCAAGAGGACGGGAACGACCAAGAGTGAAGTCAAGAGTACCCTAGCGTCTTAGTATGTTAGAATTGAAGTTTAGTCATTTGCGTATATTCAATGTAATTGGGCCCTATAGAATGGCTCTGATATTGGTGGTTTTAACTAGACATTGAAAATTATTAATGAGATGAATTTGCTTTAATATTTTTCTTGTCCAATGGTTTGATGTCTAGTACTTGCTTTGTACCCGTTTTACTTGCAACTGCCTCACGTTCCGATATTCCGCATTGGGGCGTGACAACGCTCCTCTAATGTTACATACTATTTCTATAGTGGCATGGTCATGTGAATTATAATTGTTCCTTAAAGAAAAACATGCAGAAACTGAACTTATTGTGGATTAGGAGGATTTTCTCCCTTCCGGACTAATACTGCTAGACCAAAATCATTTGGGTACCAAGAAATCAACTTAGAGTTGTGGTTTTAGGTGCTTTGAAAACTTAAAGATGAGGAACGTCAATGTGAGTTTCACGGAACCGAAACTATTCTGTGAGTATCATGTTCATTTCTGTTTTGGAATTCTAAGGTAAGACATGGATACTCATGTATACCTTATTGTTTACTCCTTTAGATTTTGATAATAGACTATGTTTTTATTTTCTTTCCATCAGAAAAAATAAAAAAATAAAAAACACAAAACACTCATAGAGTTTAATGTCTCATGCAAACACATAAAAACACTCATAGAGTTTAATGTCTCATGCATGTTTGTGTTTGCAAGTCTATTCCTGTGTGCTTGTGTGACGACCCTCCTTATACCGGTACGGTTATATCAACCCACATCGATATAGAGAGCGTTGCCATAGTGGGATATTTACCCAACACATTCAATAGGCTGAGATGTACACAAATATGACACATAACAGCGGCATAAAAGAACTGAATGTAAATTTATTATTCCATCATCCACATTTATCCACAGTCTATATAGTACAAGAAAGACTAAAGTTCTCATAACTGAAATTTAAATCAAATACATTGTCCACAACTTAAATACATGTCGCCCTTTATTACATACTTATTAAAAAAAAGTAGAAAAGTACAATTCTCCACGACGGTCTCTCCTACTCACGCTCTGAGTCACTCCTGACTATCTCCTCGGAAGAAGTAGGAATATCTGCACCTGTACGCCGAAGCAAGAGTGAGTCTAAAAGACCCAGCAAGTAATTCCATTCACATTAAGCATACATGCATCACATGGACAATTTACCTTCTAAACAACAACTAATGCGTATAACATGGATTGGACAACCTTTAAATGAAAGCCTAAACATGATACTTCTACAAGTTTATCATACATGGTACATCCTTATGTTTCTTTCACATGAAATAAACCTATCACATGCTTTCTACACATTCTTTAACATGCTATTTTAAGTCAACACTTGTTCCATTCATGCTACATTATAAAATAAGTTAAGCATAGTATTGCACATATTGGAAGAGGTATTCCTAGCATGGATTCTATGCACATTCTCACATTCATAACACTTTATAAACATGGATAGCTTGCTGTTTGACATGGATAAAACACATTTATAAATTGGTTCACAATTTCATATATTATCACATTAGTTCACATTTCCACATTATCATTTACCACATTTACACATGCACATTTCACATATATACAAAAATCACATTATTCTCATTACATGCCGTGACACATAGTCCAAACCACCTCTAGAAGGACACACACTTATCTCATTCACACACATACTATCACCTAGGCAATAGTGATAGATCTTAGTTACTGCGCAGAACCAGGAGAAGCACTCTCCACCCTAACCAGTGGTACTTGTCCTCCTCCAGGATTTTATCCCAATGCCCATGGGATCTCATACTCATATGAACCTTCCCGTAGGGACTTTACTACGGTACAGTTCCTCAGCCCTCTAAGGTAGCAGTGTCACCCATGGCACATTTACACATTTTTTTCCATTTATAACACACACATTTTTTGCATACCGTTTAACACATTAACTCCATATTCACATACATGTGCATGGTTCAGGTTACCTAACATGGTATTACTGTTTACAGAGTTAAACAGTTACAATTCAATCATAAATCTTACTGTAATTATCTAATTTATCACTAATTACTCTAAACATGCTTTAACTAGCTATTTCAACATATAATAATCAAATCAGTACATACTGTTGTCCAATTCACATGAAAATTTAACCACAGACTTTTTACAGGTTTAACATCATGCTTACCCCATTTCACATTTTTCCAAGTCATACACAATTTATGATAAATAAAACATGCATTCTGCCTAATTTATGAAGTCATCAATTAAGCATGGTACACAGTACCATATACATATTTATCTGTTCTAAAATCTGTGACCAACAGTCATGTACATATTACATGCAATTTCTGAGAGTTTATTTTACATCATACAATTTATTAGAGATTTAAAACCGATAATGCATGCTCACTGATTTACAGTTTAAAAAATATAACTATTTACACAGATATCAGAAAATTTCCAAACTCTCATGGCATGAACTGATACCCATAAACATTGTACAAAAATTCTCTAACATCTAAATTCCACATGGATCACACATCAGTAACTTTCAAGTTGGAAAAACCTGTCTGACATACATTTCAGGAATTTTTATAAAGAATATTCAATGAAAATTCCACAAAATTTCACAACATCATTCACTCGAAGTATTACATAGCATATAATTTACATTATATCCTCATGCGCAGAAATCTGAAAATAAATTATAAAGGGGCAACAACACACTGTTCTTGCTTGAAGAACTCAGCGGCAAGGGTGTGGCCGCTTACCTGATTGACGGCAACATAGGTGGCCGCTAACTTCGGATCTTAATGGCAGCAAACGGTGCTGTTAAGTTCCTGTCTGTGCAAAACACAGACTGAACTCAAAAGTCGAATGAAGAGGGTGTTCCAGGACTCGAACAAAATTCTGAAAAATAGCTTAGGACCTACTACATATGTATGAGTAGTGTGGAGGGTTTACTTGCCTTAGTAAAAATCCACGATCGACAATCAAGTCTGAGAAGGCCTCCTCGGCCTGAGCCAAAGAGTCCCCAAATCTCCCTCGATCTGGCTTCTGTGATGTTCTCTGAAGTACTCCGGGGCTGTGAAGATGAACTTTGACGTTCCAAGCATCCACTAGATGCAATCGCTCGCCCAAAATCGCACCAGAACGCACGATCGAACCCACCAAAGTCTGGTTTCGCACAAGCGTTTAGGGTTTTTCTCAAGAGAGTCAAAAGGGTCAGATCTGGCTGGGAACTGGGTATTTTATAGGGCTAGGGGTCGGAGACGAGTTTAGGTAAGGCTAGGTGACGTTTGAGAACGGTTTCCTAAACAAGAGGCGAGGTTTTCGCGAACATTTCTGGATCTGAAGATGCAACAGATCTGGGAGGCTAACGTCAACATCACTGGCTGCCAATATGGAGTTGGCGTCCATCGATGTGGCCGTTGACTTGGGGTTAACGTCCACTCATGTGCACGCCTACTGGTCGCTTGGCCAGAACTTAAAAACTGTAAAACCATATTCACTCAATGCATATACATGGAATATACAATGTATACATTAGAAAATGAATACCATTCATGCAATGTAATGAATAATATATATACAATAGATATACATATATATATATATATTTACAACAATACATCAAATAGTTTATTTATATACACATACATATATCTACACATACAAACATCCATTTCTGACACAATCAAACTTTTATATAAGAGAGTGAAATCCTAGGGCCTTACACCGTCTCCCCCTTAAAGAAACTTCGTCCTCGAAGTTAGACCAACACTACTCAAACAACTGAGGATACTTCTTCTTCATTGCATCCTCAAGCTCCCAAGTAGCCTCCTCTCGCGAGAAGTTGCGCCATAGCACCTTCACCGACCAATGCTCTTGTTCCGGAGATGCTGAACCTTCTAGTCAGAATAGCTACTGGTTGCTCCACATAAGAAAGATCTGGCTGGATCTCCACTGGCTCGTGGCTAATAACATGAGATGGATCTCTAACATACCTCCTGAGCATAGATACATGGAATACAGGACGAACACTAGCTAACGCTAGGGGTAAAGCTAGCTCATATGCCACGTTGCCCAATCGTCTGAGAATCTCATATGGGCCAATAAATGTAGGACTAACTTACCATGCCTGCCAAATCTAACTACACCACGATAGGCGAAATCTTCAATAAGACATGCTCACCTACCTCAAACTCCAAATCCTTTCTCCTGTTGTCGGCATAGCTCTTCTGCCTATCCTGTGCCGCAACAAGCCTCTTTCTGATAAGCTGGACCTTATCCGAAGTCTCCTGAACTAACTTCGGACTGATCAACTATCTATCACCAGTCTCCTCCCAACATAAGAGATCTACAAGGTCTACCATACAATGCCTCAAATGGAGCCATACCAATACTCACATGGAAACTGTTGTTGTATGCGAACTCCACAAGAGGTAAATGGCGCTCCCAATCATCCTTCCAATCCAGAACACACGCCCTCAACATATCCTCGAGCGTATGGATAGTCCTCTCAGACTGTCCATCGGTCTGGGGATGGAACGCCGAACTGAGCTTCAGCTCCGAACCTAATGCATCTTGAAGACCCTTCCACAGCCTCGAAGTAAATCTCGGATCTCGATCCAAATGATCGACTTCGGCACACCATGCAATCTAATAATACTACTAATATACAATCTAGTAAACTCTCTACTGACTGCTTCTTCTTCATAGTAAGAAATGCGCAGTCTTCGAGAATCTATCTACTACTACTCAAATCAAGTCATTACCCCATCTAGATCGAGGCAAACCCAAAACAAAATCCATAGTGACAGCTTCCCACTTCCATACTGGGATCTCCATCTTCTGCATAAGACCAGATGGTCGCTGCCGCTCGACCTTCACTTGCTGGCATACAAGACATCTAGACACATATTCTGCTACATCCTTCTTCTGCCAGACCACCAAAAGATCTCTTCAAATCCTGGTACATCTTAGTGTTACCCAGATGAATGGAGAATCTCGACCTATGAGCCTCTGCTAAAACATGCTCACGAACATCTATAATGTCGGGAACACAAACACGATGATGGAATCTAATCACACCATCCTCATCACGAGCAATGCTTGCCTTGCCCACCAACTCTTGAAGTCTAGGGTCGGATTTCTGTTGCTCGATCACCTCATCCAACACCGAAGACCTAATGGACAACTGAGCTACAAATGCCTGACAATGATGGCTCTAACTCAGTCATCGCACATGCCGCATCCTCCAACATCTTCCAATCGTGCTGGAGTGATGACCTCTTCCTACTAAGAGCATCCGCTACGACATTCGCCTTTCCAGGATGATACTGGAGGTCAAAGTCATAGTCCTTCAGGAACTCAATCCATCTTCTCTGCCTAGGTTTAATTCCTTTTGGGAGAAAAGATACCTCAAGCTCTTGTGGTCAGTGAACACCTCAAATCTAACACCATAAAGATAGTGCCTCCATATCTTCAGTGCATGAACCATGCCGCAAGTTCCAAATCATAAGTCAGATAGTTACGCTCATGTTCCTTCAATTGCCGAGAAGCATACACTACTACCCTTCCTTGCTGCATCAATACACAGCCAAGGCCAATCCGAGATGCATCTGTATAAATGGCAAAACCTTCATCACCACTAGGTATACCAATACCAGAGCGGAGTAAGCTTAGCCTTCAATAATTGAAAGCTACTCTCACATCCTCGACCAAACAAACTTCTCACCCTTCCTAGTTAGCTTGGTCAATGGGCGGCGAGAGATGAGAAATCCTTCGATAATATCGATAATAACTCGCAAAACCAAGGAAACTACGAATCTCTGAAGGGGTCCTGGGAATCTCCCAATCCAATACCCTAGACCTTCGCTGATCTACTGCTACACCAGCACCGGGATAACATGCCCAAGGAAATGAACCCGCGCATCCAAAAATTGCACTTGCTGAACTTTGCATACAGCTTGTGCTCTTGGAGAACTTCCAACACTACCCTCAAATGCTGACAGTGTGTGGCCTCATCCTTAGAATAGACCAACACATCATTGATGAACTACAACAAACTATCTAGATAAGGTCTAAACACCCTGTTCATGAGATCCATGAACGTTGTAGGGGCGTTGGTCAGACCAAACGGAAGGACCAAGAACTCATAATGTCCATAACGAGTTCTAAACGCCGTCTTGGACACATTCTCACTCCTAATCCTCAACTGATGATAACCAGACTGCAAATCAATCTTAGAAAAGACTGATGCATTTTGCAGCTGGTCAAACATATCATCAATCCGAGGTAAGGGATACCTGTTCTTCACAGTCACTTGGTTTAGCTTTCTATAATCGATGCATAACCTAAGTGACCCATCCTTCTTCTTCACGAACAATAAAGGTGCGCCCCAAGGAGAAACTAGGGCAATAAATCCCTTATCTAACATTCTTGCAACTGCTTCCTTAGCTCCGCTAACTCCGCAGGTGCCATCCGATAAGGGGCCTTTGAGATAGGAGAGGTGCCTGGAAGCAACTCTAGAGTAAACTCTATCTCTCTAGCCGGTGGCAATCCAGATAAATCATCGGGAAAGACATCTGGAAAATCCTGCACTACATCTATCTCCTCAAGAGTAGGTGACTCAGCAGCCTTTGGTACTAATACCACACTGGCAAGAAAAGCGTCACAACCCTTGATCACCATTCTCATCGCCTTCATGGCAGAGATGACAAACTTTCTCGCTAAGTTCCTTGGCAATGGATGAGAAAATTCATCCTCACTGGGAATGCGGAAAACAATCTTCTTCCCACGATAATCCACTAACGCATAGTGCTCCTCTAGCCAATATAGGATCCAGACCAAGAATAGCATCGTAGTCCTTCATCTTTAGCAAGAAGAAACACCCTTCTAAAACTTTATCCTCAATACACACCGGTAAGGACAGAATACACTTCCTAGTCGATACCGTTCCCGCAGGTGTGTGCACAGACAAAGGGACTTTTAACTCCTCAGACTCTAATCCTGACTCTAAAGCTAACTGCCTAGCAAAATACTCGAAAATGAAATGAACGAGTGAGTGCACCCGTATCAAATAAAACTCGAGCGTGCACACCCATGAAAAGAACCGTACCTTCGGTAACATGCTCCGCCTGCTCGACGTCCTCACGAGCTAACACAAACACTCGAGCTTGGGCTCAAGCCTTCCTGGTCTTCCTGTCGCTAGCGCTGCTACTGCTGCTGCCGCTGCTGGAGATGGTCTGTGTTGGACTCCCTGCTGAAGTCTGGGACAATCCTTGATCTTATGCTCACTACTCCCACACTTCAAGCACTTCCCCGCCATCTTCCAACACTCCGTACCACCATGTGCCCTCCCGCAATGAGGACACTCCTTCTTGCCACTGGGGGAATGCTGAGAAGATACCTGACGACTTCGTGATACTACGGGATGCTGCGGTGACTGATACGCCGCCTTCTTCTTCTCTTGCCTCTGGAATGGAGCTGCAGGCCTCTTCTACGAAGCCTTCTTCTCCTCAAGATACTGCTCCATCTCTCCTTCTTGCCGACAAGCCACGCTAAGAGCCTCATCGAGGGTACGATGGTCAAATGCCACCAACCTCGTCCTCAGTGATGGCCTCAGACCCATCACGAACTTCTTCACTTTCCTGCGCTCATCAGCAACGATATGAGGGGCATACTTTGATAGCTCACGAAACCTGGCCTCGTACTCCAGTATGGTCATGAAGCCCTGAGTCAAGGAGAGAAACTCCTGCTCCATCTTGTCCCGGATATGCTCTGGAATGAACTTGGCCCGAAAGAGCCTCACAAACTCGTCCCAAGCCACCTCTACAGCACCGTCCTCGAACCGGGTATGAAGCAACGAGGACCACCACACATCGGCTCGCTCCTGCCAAAACATTCCATAAGGACCAATCCAAACAATCTAGGCTTAAAGAAATAATTATATAAACAATTTACACATACCTGTAGCATATAGGTGGCTAAAGTGACCTTGTCATCCTCAGCACACCTAATCGCTCGGAAGATCTTCTCAATCTTTCTCATCCAGCTCTCCGCAAGCACAGATCACTCTCCCCCTTAAAAGAGGGTGGAGCCATCCTCTTGAACTTTTCCATGATGGAGGGTCCACCATGGTCATGAGCCTGGGGAACTGGCGCCTGAGCCTGCTACAACAAACAACATAAGACACACATATACAATATAGCAACATATAATTTAAATAAATTAGACTACTCTATCTTATTGATCTAACCTGAGCCTCCAGCTGAGCCTGGAGTGCAGCCTCAGTATGGGCCTGCGTCTGCATAGCCTGAACTAGCCCTTGCATGAATACTCCATAATCCACTGGTGGCGGTGAGGAAGCACATGACCCTGGGTGCTGGGGCCTGCTGCTCACCCTGATCCTCACGCCTAGCTCAACTCTCTCCTCTCTCCTCTGCTCATCCTCACGAGCAGGAACACCACGCCCACCTCGAGAAGCCATAGCCTGCAAAACAATTTAATCCAATTAGGAACTAAACTATCTAATTCCTAACTATATGGACAATCTATAAGGACTTAGCATATAATGAAGATGATGGCATATGCATATTTATGTACAATCTCAACCTGTTGCTCTGATATCAATCTCTGTGACGACCCTCCTTATACCGGTACGGTTATACCAACCCACATCGATATAGAGAGCGTTGCCACAATGGGACATTTACCCAACACATTCAATAGGCTGAGATGTACACAAATATGAACACATAACACGGAATAAAAGAACTGAATGTAAATTTATTATTCCATCATCCACATTTATCCACAGTCTATATAGTACAAGAAAGAACTGAAGTCTCATAACTGAAATTTAAATCAAATACATTGTCCACAACTTAAATACATGTCGCCCTTTATTACATACTTATAAAAAAGTACAAAAGTACAATTCTCCACGAAGGTCTCCTACTCACGCTGCGAGTCACTCCTGACTATCTCCTCAGAAGAAGTAGGAATATCTGCACCTGTACGCCGAAGCAAGAGTGAGTCTAAAAGACCCAGCAAGTAATTCCATTCACATTAAGCATACATGCATCACATGGACAATTTACCTTCTAAACAAAACAACTAATGTGTATAACATGGATTGGACAACCTTTAAAAGAAAGCCTAACATGATACTTCTACAAGTTTATCATACATGGTACATCCTTATGTTTCTTTCACAATGAAATAAACCTATCACATGCTTTCTACACATTCTTTAACATGCTATTTTAAGTCAACACTTGTTCCATTCATGCTACATTATAAAATAAGTTAAGCATAGTATTGCACATATTGGAAGAGGTATTCCTAGCATGGATTCTACGCACATTCTCACATTCATAACACATTTATAAACATGGATAGCTTGCTGTTTTGACATGGATAAAACACTTTATAATTGGTTCACAATTTCATATATTATCACATTAGTTCACATTTCCACATGATCATTTACACATTTTACACATGCACATTTCACATATATACAAAAATCACATTATTCTCATTACATGTCGTGACACATAGTCCAAACCACCTCTAAAAGGACACACACTTATCTCATTCACACACATACCTATCACCTAGGCAATATAGTGATAGATCTTAGTTACTGCGCAGAACCGGGAGAAGCACTCTCTACCCTAACCAGCGGTACTTGTCCACCTCCAGGATTTTATCCCAATGCCCATGGGATCTCATACTCATATGAACTTTCCCGTAGGGACTTTACTATGGTACAGTTCCTCAGCCCTCTAAGGTAGCAGTGTTACCCATGGCACATTTACACACATTTTTTCCATTTATAAACACACACACTTTTGCATACCGTTTAACACATTAACTCCATATCACATACATGTGCATGGTTCAGGTTACCTAACATGGTATTACTGTTTACAGAGTTAAACAGTTACAAATAAATCATAAATCATACTGTAATTATCTAATTTATCACTAATTACTCTAAACATGCTTTAACTAGCTATTTCAACATATAATAATCAATCAGTACCTACTATTGTCCAATTCACATGAAATTTAACCACAGATTGTTTACAAGTAACATCATGCCTACCCAATTTCACATTTTTTGGAGTCATACACAATTTATGATAAATAAAACATGCATTCTGCCTAATTTTATGAAGTCATCAATTAAGCATGGTACACATACCATATACATATTTTCTATTCTAAAATCCGTGCCCACCAGTCATGAATATTACATGCATTTCTGAGAATTTATTTACAATCCTACAATTGATT
>CM024758.1:43679552-43805868 GCA_014218235.1 Colocasia esculenta | reverse complement strand
CGATGATGGCTTCACCCTCAGCCACTGAAGTCTTGGTCCATATACCATTAACCAGAGAGAATATGCTCTTTTCAAATTTTATGCTGCGGATTGCCTGCCCCATCTTCTCTAGCACTGCTCCAGACAAATTAATACCAAATGTTGAAAACCTTGGTGAGCAGGTGAGCATATGGAAGGGACACATTTAATTTTTCTTTTTGTCCCAAATCTGAGCAGATGCAAACTTCATTCTTTCCAAAATAACTTCTGCCAAGTTTATTTCTTAGTTCTGGGTGGTCCAGAACATCATATCCGAATCTGCCTTGGTACAAGTTGAGAAAGTGGCGCTTCTGGGAAGCAGAATCTGACAAACTATAAAGTGCAGAGGTGGTTGAAGGCATTCATCTGGTTGATATCCAACTCCCATCCTTAAGCTTAAACTCGGGACCAATAATCCCTAATCCTTTAGCTTGAGTGTCCACAGTGTGAACCCCACTGTGACCGGTGGTGAAAATGCCAATAGAGACTCCAAAAGAGCATATGAGATTTTAATCTGGGTTCCTTTGACAGATGATGTCAAGGACCCATCATCCTCATCTTCAAGCACACATAGAAAGCTTTGACGAGGTCTGGGTAACTTACCTCTGATAGAGTTGCTATTTGACCACTTCATCTTTCCATTGCTGCAACAACACTGCCCATCCATTCTTCTGTAAATCTGCAACGTCTATAGCCTTATTTCCACAAAGCTTCATCTTCACTGAGATAAATCTTTCTTGCTGCTCTGCAGTGAGAAACTTAGCTCCGTAGCCCCGACGCTGCCGGAAACACCAGAAGTGGCCATGGAATTGAATGGGGAAAGTTTATGGATGATTGGAAGAGAGGTGAAGCAGAAACCCTCAAGAAATTTCTCGCGGGAAAGAGTTGGAAGCTTGAAATCTCATAGAGTCGATGCCAGAGTCGATAGGGTAACGCTCAGGCAGATAGAGGGAGATGAAGGTGGTATGTGAATCATTTCCACACAGATTTCGAGATATAAGAATTAAGGATAAAGTGACTTTTCAAAATCTGAGGCGCCATAAAGACAGAAAACGACAAACTGACTAGTTCGAGAGGATATTAACAACCAGGCAATATTGAGAATTTTGCTTAAATTTAGGGAGAAAAAGTAGTTGATATTCTAAAAATTAATATTTTAGTTTTCATACAGATAAATCTTTCACAATTTGCACATGCCTAGTTCCCTTCTAAGAGATGTAAATCTCTCTTTAGGTGAGGCCTTTGTGAAGATATCTGCTAACTGATTATTAGTATCAATGAAAGAAATATCTATGTTACCATTTGCTACATGATCATGAATGAAATGATATCTAACCTCAATGTGTTTAGTTCTTGAGTGATGTACTGGATTCTTGTTAGATTTATTGCACTTGTGTTATCGCACAATAGTGGATTATCTTGATCTGGAGTCCATAATCCTCAAGTTGTTGCTTAATCCACAGGAGTTGTGTACAACAACTTCCAACAGCCACGTACTTAGTTTCAGCTGTAAATAGTGCCACTGAATTTTGTTTCTTTGAGGACCACGAGATCAGACATCCTGCAAGAAATTGACAACATCCACTGGTGCTTTTCCTATCTATCTTGCATCCAGCGTAGTCAGCATCAGAATAACCTACTAAGTTGATTTCACATGACTTTGGATACCATAAACCTAAATCATGGGTTTTTGCTAAATATCTAAAAATTCTTTGACACTAATTAAATAGGATTCTTTAGAGTCTGCCTGATACCTAGCACACATGCATACGCTAAACAGTATATCTGGTCTACTGGCAGTTAAGTAAAGTAAGGATCCTATCATACCTCTGTAAATCTTTTGGTCTACATTCTTACCTTCCTTGTCACTGTCTAACTTGTTGATGTGCTCATGGGCGTTGACAGTGGCTTGGCATTTTCGAATTCAAACTTCTTTAACAATTCCTTAGTGTACTTGGCTTGACAGATGTGGGTGCCTTCTTTTCCTTGCTTGATTTGCAATCCAAGGAAGTAGTTAAGCCCCCATCATGCTCATTTCAAATTCTCCCTGCATAAGCTCTTCAAAGTACTTGCAAGAGATTCATAGTAGAACCAAATATTTATCATCAACATATATTTGAACAAGCAAGATATGTTTGACTTTAGACTTAACAATAATGTACTATCTACTTGGCCTTTAATGAAACTATGGTTCAATAGAAATGCACATAAACTTCGTACCATGCTCTTGGTTCTTGTTTCAAACCATATAATACTTTGTGCAATTTAAATACATGATTTGGAAATCGATGTCATTAAAACCTGGAGTTTGTTCTACATAAACTAAACTCCTTTATGTTACCGTTCAGAAAAGCTGATTTAACATCCATTTGAAACAATTTTAAATCTAATGTGGATGCATATGCAAGTAAGATTCTAATAGCCTCAAGTCTAGCTACTGGTGCATAGGTTTCATCGAAATCTATGCCTTCCTCTTGGAATAGCCTTGAGCTACTAGTCTGGCTTTATTTCTTATGATCACACCAGCTTCATCCAATTTGTTCCTGAACACCCATTTGGTGACAATCACTGGATGATCTGATGGTCTAGGAACAAGTGACCACACATGGTTTCTCTTGAACTGATCAGTTCATCTTGCATGGCTAAAATCTAAGATTCATCAGTGAGAGCTTCATTGACTGTCCTAGGCTCTATTTGTGAAACAAAAGCTAGATAATTGCAAGGGATTACATTACTCTTGTCCTTACCCAACAGATGGATCACCAATGATGTTTTTGGTGGGTGTGATCTTTCTTATGTCTCCATTCTTTTGGAAGATTATCGTGGGTTTTATCCTTTTGTTGCAGGTCTTCCAAAGGTGGATCTTCCTTGTCCTCGATAGATGATTTCTTTATTTCTTGGACAATTCATTTGTATATCAATACACTATCGACTTCCTTTCTCAAGGAAGGTTAGTCCATCAAAGATAATATGTACTGATTGCTCAATTAATAGGTTTGTTTTATTAAATACTCTATAACCTTTAGGTTTAGAGGCATACCCCATGAAGATACCTTCATCTGATTTAGCATCTAGCTTACCGAGGTCTCTTTTGGTCGTTGTTGTGGATGAAACATGGACATCTGTCCTGAAATGACTGATCTTCGGTTTCTTTTCTTTGTATAGCTCATATGAAGTCTTCTTCAGGATTGGCCTGATCGTAACTCAGTTGATGATATAACATGCTGTATTGACTGCTCGGCCCAAAAATACCTTGGCAGATCATATTCTAACAATATTGTCCTTGCCATATCCAATAGAGTTCTGTTCTTTCTCTCAGCAACTCCATTTTGTTGAGGTGTCCTTGGTGCTGAAAAATTGTGCTCTATGCCTTGATCATCACAAAACTTAGCAAATCTCTCATTTTGGAATTCTCCTCCATGGTCCGATCGACTGATGCTGATAATACTATACTTCTTATCCTTCTGTACCTTCTTGTTGAAGCTTACAAAACTGTCAAAGTATATCTTTTGTTTCTAGGAAAGAAACCCATGTAACCTGGAGAGTCATCTACAATGACAAAACCAAATTCTTTCCTCCAAGACTTGTGGTTCTCATGGCCCAAATAAATCCATATGTAGAATTTCTAAGTGTTTTGAGGTTGTTACCACAGTCTTTGACTTGAAGGATGACTTGGTGTGCTTCCCTTTTGCACATGGCCCACAAACACCATCCATTCTTGTCCTAACTTGGGTGGCCTTCCACCAAGCTTCTCTTGATAAACTTTCTCATGCCATCCAG
This sequence comes from Colocasia esculenta, assembly GCA_014218235.1. NCBI lineage: Eukaryota > Viridiplantae > Streptophyta > Magnoliopsida > Alismatales > Araceae > Colocasia > Colocasia esculenta. The sequence continues at coordinate 43,802,070 of CM024758.1, read as the reverse complement.
ACTACAGTGGCCCAATCTTCTGTGCCACAATTCAGTTGACTGCTCTTTGCTTGCGGCCAGGCAGATATCCTGATCTTTTAGTTCTTCTAGGTAAAGTAAGTACATGTTCTTTTCTCTGTTGGCTTCAAAGATGACTGCACCATCCTTCATAATGCTGCACTTTGATTCTTGAAATCTGATTTGATGTCCTTGGTCACAACAGCTGGCTGATACTGATAAGTTTGTGCTTCAGTCCTTTGACGTATAACACATCTTCAATCACTATTTTGCCTTTGCTGCCTACTGATCCACTGCCTACATAGTCCCTTTTCCATTGTCTCCATATGTGACTGTGCCTTCTTCAGCTTCTAGATGTGAGAATAACTTCTGTTTCCAGACATGTGCCTTGAGCATCCGCTATCCAAATACCATTTAAATGCTCGAGGGCTTCCCTGCAATAAAGACACTAAGCTTTAGGTACCCAAGTTCTTTTGGGTCTTGATTGGTTAGTATCATCCATTTTCTTCTAATTACCCATTTTTATGTTTAGTTGGGCATGTCATTTTAATGTGACCTAACTTGTTGCAATGACTACAGCATGATATTCTAGTTATCTTTTATTCAGATGTATTTAAAATTTGATTTATATGTTGTGTCTTGTTCAGCTGTAAACGTTGGTGTTGGATATGTCTTAGGATGTATTATTGTTTCTTCATTTTCTGGAGGTGTGTATCCTACGCCTTATTTTTTTCTTTCCTGGTCTTCTAGCTCCTTTTATTATAATGATGTTTTAACCATTTGTAATTTTCTAACATGCTTAATAGTTTTTATTTTCTACGTTAGAGTGTTAATCTCCTTTTTAAGTTCATTTGGAGTTTCCTATTTTTCTAATTTAACTATTTGTTTATTTTTATTCGTCAGATCTTCACATAACAAATCGTTTCTTCTTTTTAGCTCAGAAATTTGTTTTTCCATTTGCTCATTTTCTGACTTTAAGTCTGAGTTTGTATTTTCTAGGCATGCGATGTTTTTCTTACTAACTCTTAGTGATTTACATACTTCTTTATATTTACAGTATAGTTCATTAAAAGCTTCTTCCAAATTGTCAGAATCTGAATCATTACATGAAGAAAAGATGAGTCTGAAGTTACCTTGTCTTCGATGTTAGCCATGAATGCCAAGTTGGCTTTTTCTTCTTTTCATTGCTCGAGCTTGACTCGCTGTCTGAGTCACTGCTGTTGTCCCAAGTTGCTGCCATGGCTTTCTTCTTGAATCTTCTCGGTTTCCTTGAACTGTCCTTCTTTCTAAATTCAACTTTCTTAAGCTTCAGACATTCTGCCTTGATATGTCCTGGCTTCATGCATTCATAGCAGATTGGTTCATTTTTCTTTGTATCCTTGACTTCAAACCTTTTGAAGTCTTTCCCTTTCTTGAAGTATCTTCTACCGGACTAATATTTCTTTTTCTTAGCTAATTTCTTTGTATCTTCTGGACAACATTGCTCTTCATCTTCACTACTGTTCATGCTCTCTTGGCTATACGATTCTTCCTCTGATTCATCTTCTTTTGCCTTGAGTGCGTTGGAATGCTTCTTTCGGCTGGAGGATTCCCCCAACCTTTCCATATTTATCTCGTGCGCCATGAGGAACCCAATGAGCTTCTCTAATGACATTATCTTCAGTCATTAGCCTCCTCTATGCTATAACCTTTGGAGTCCAGAGGCAGGTAGGGATCCGAGATTTTCCTTACCATGTCTCCCATCTGATACGTCTTACCAAGACCAGCTAACCCATTAGTGATGTCAGTGACCTGCTATACATCTGTGTGATTGTTTCACTGGGTTGCATCTGAAATCTTTCATACTGGGTTACCAAATATCTATCTGGTTTCTTTAACCTTGTCAGTACCTTCGTATGTAATCCTTAGCTTTCCCACATTTCCATAGCAGATTGCAGGTGGAGATCCTGTTTGAACTCCTTCTGCTAAGAGCACAACACATGATTTTCTTGGCTTTGCAGTTTAAGAGATCTTCTTCTTGTCGTCTTCAGTCCACTTGTCCTTTTTGTTTGTTACTAAGAGATCTCCTTCTTCTACGATGGACCAAATCTGATAACGAGCCCTTGAAGGAAGAACTCCATTCTTGTTTTCCAGTAAGTGTAGTCGTCACCATCAAACAACGGTGGCTTGTTGACTGACTGACTTTCGAAGTGACCTTGGGCCGCCATTTGATCTTTTCTCTCGAGATCGTTGGATCTTCTTCTTTGTCAAAGAGACTAGCTCTGATACCACTTGTTGCCCAACTAGTAAGCCTAGAGGGGGTGAATGGGATTCTTAAAATTTGAGTACCTAACCCTTTTAACAAAATATTTACATAAACACACTTCGATGACTGTTAGTGTTAGTAAAAAGTGGATAGCAACACAAGCTATCAAACACACTACACAAGGAATTTATCCTGGTTCGGACCTCCTCTCCACAGGAATCCTACATCCAGTCCCTGAGCAGCAACTCAAGATTTCACTACCCAAGGGTACAGTCCCCCTCAAGGCACTTACACACCCAGCCGCAGCTGGTCTTCTCTTCACAACCCAAAGAGGAATTACAACACCCTGGATCCCACCAGGTCTTCCTTCTACACGAAGGGAAACAAACACCCTGGAACCCCCCAGGTCTTCCTTCAACATGAAGGGAAAATACACAGGAATGTATTCAAGGGATGATACGCCCCTAGATCAAGCTTAAAGACCAATGCTCGATCTGAAGCAACGACTGAGAGGGAAAGTTCTACGATAAGGAACACTCTCAGTACACAGAAGCTCTCAAGGCTAACACAATGAATGCAGAGAGCTAAGAGCTAGACAAGCAAAGGAGTGAAGCTTTGCTCTTTCAGATGCTCACAGAAAGCTTGTAAAAGATTGTCGTAAGTGTTCTATTTGTTTCTGGAGCTTCAGTCTTCTATATATGTCTTTCATTTGAAAATTGAACGTTGAAGTGTCCGTTATCTCTAGGCTTTTGTTTACGTTAGACTGCACGGCACTATAGAGCTTTCAGTCAACGGTCGTTAGCTTTCCATGCACACAAAGAGAGAGAAATCCTCTTTGATATCCTTCGGCTTCTATTGTGTCCACGTTCTATAAGAATGAGCTGTTAGAGATCTGCACGCATTAAAAGCTTAAACGATAGACAGCTAAGCTGTCTCTCGGTGTCAGTCAACGTTAAGAAAGGTTTATATCGAAATGGAAATCCATTATGTTCTTCTAAAAAGATGTTTACAGTATAAGCATGGAAATAGGAGATATCGTTTGCATGCAGTGCAGTGATATGTTCAGTCATAATAAATGCATGATGTGAGAGAAAAGCGAGGGAAGACTTTGACTTTTCAAACTATCTGAGAATAGGTTTGAATATCAAGTCGTTATAGACCATGAAATCGATATGAGCTAAACTTATGAAACCGATGTGTGATGAGTCATTGTTCATGTGAATCGTTACACATTCATAAACAAATCGATGTACACACAAATTGTTATGCATTAATAACCAAATCGTTTAGAAGACAAATTGTTATGATACTATCAGCAAATCGTCATTGACAAGTCGTTATACCAAATCGTTGTTTCACTTATCGAGTCGATATAGTGAACGATTCGTTGTTTAATGTATCGAATCGTTACGGCGACCAAGTCGTTATGTAACTTAATGAATCGTTACAGTGACTGAGTCGTTGTGTAACTTATCGAATCGTTATGAGACTTAACGAGTTGTGAAATCAAAATCGTTGTGAGAGCAAATTGTTGTTCTCACTTAAGAAATCGTTGTGAGAACAAATCGTTGTTCTCACTTAAGAAATCGATGCGATAACCAAATCGTTATGAGCTCAGAATCGATGTGCACACTTACCGAATTGTTCTGAGAGCAAATCATTGCGATCTCTTAGCGAATCGTTATGAGGCAAATCATTGCGATCTCTTGGTGAATCGTTATGAGAGGCAAATCATTGCGATCTCTTAGAAAATCGTTATGAGAGGTAAATCATTGTGATCTCTTAGTGAATCGTTATGAGAGGCAAATCGTTGCGATCTCTTAGCGAATCGTTATGAGAGGCAAATCGTTGCGATTCTGAATTGATAAGATACTAATGAAATCGTTATAATACCTAAATATGTAAAACACATAAAGTCGTTATGAAAGTGAGGAAATAGTTATGACTCTACTGAAATCGTTATACTTCACAGGGAGTCGATGTGTACTTAGAAAAATTATATGCCCTGAACTTTAAATTGCTAGTATGAAGAATACTTACCAGTTTAGCTTGTTTTTCTTTGTTAGATTTTCTGTGCTCAAATCTCATAGAAAATATGTTAGAGATGCACATTGTCTTAGTTTTGTTAATCACCAAAATAGATATGTAATTCATTTAAATTACATGGGGAAAATTTGATTATCAAGAGACAACACAGGGCCCACTGAAGGGGACTCTCCACTAGAGACCCACAACAGAAGCACACGGAAAGCCGACGACTTCAAGAGCGCAACAACCACGTCGACTCCAAAGACCACACAAAACACGGAGCACCGACTCTGCCACACGGGGAGCAAAAGAGACTCCCTGGCGCGCAAGAGCAAGAAGCACCACCTCTATTGCGATCGATGGAGAGGTGAAACACCAAAACAATGACACAAAAAGCCTCCAAGGCACAAGCCGAGGCACAATTGAGCACACACCGGAGAAACGCTTGCACGAGCAAGCCAAGTAAGAAAATCGGTGCACAACAGAGCAACGCTCACGCATGCAACCCAACAAGAAAACAATACTACCTCACACCAAACCAACAGGGACCCAATGCCCCAAATTGTTCAGGCAGGCATAAAAACAATCACAACAACAAATGGCCACGAACAGGTCCACTGGCCCACGTGCCACAAGGAAATGACAGCACGAGGGGAGCAACCAGCTCAACCCAAAAACACTCGAGGGAAGATGACTCCACCAGAAGGTAGCAACGGTGTGCACCCTAGCGACACAACACCACAGTGGAGCATCACCACCCCGAGCAACCAACAAAAGCAGAGGAAGGAGACACGCAACGAGTCTCTTCCACACAGAAGAGAGATAAAACCACAACGCAAGACTAACACTTCCATAAGAAGCACTACCAGCCAGACACCGACTGTACTCACCAGATCACCATCTGCAAGAGCACACTGGTATCGAGAAACGACGCAAACCACCCGCACCACAGGGACACACAAAGTCCCACCAGCGCAGTCGAGAAACTTGGAAACGAACAACGAGACAAGCTGGCCAATGTAGCAGCCAGATGCACAGCCAAGGGCACCAGACCTTGACCGAAAATGCCTAAGCAGACTGTAACATAGACAGTCCAACCGGCAACAACGACAGCTCATCTTTACAGAGAGAGAGAGAGAGAGAGAGCAACGACAACCAAAACAATACGAAGCAGCTTTGGGGAGAACCTCCACCAAATGCCAAAGACGTCTTGGGAGAACCTCACCAGGATGCAGCGAACCAAACGGCATACTTCGAACCACAGGGGCAACACAACAGTGGCCCGAACGAACACAGAACACTCTGGGAAGAACCTCCATCAGAAACGACAAAGGGTAATCCTAGGAAGACCTTCACCAAATGCACAACCCAAAGACAACACACAGACCATCAGAGAGAACACTGCAGCAAGCAGAAGCAACGCAAGCCAGTCATGGAAAACCTCCACCAGAACCACCAAGGCACCATTTGGGAAAACTCGCCAGAACGCACCAGCTAAACCAACAACACCCTCAGACCTTGAGGTAGCACAACAACAGATAGAAATGAGCACATAACAGTCCTGAGAGAAACCCTCACAGGACAACAACAAACGGTTATGGGAAACCTCACCAGAACACAGGGCAACCAAGTGATGTACCTTACCTAGAGGGCAACGCAATATCACCAGAATGACACAACACAGTTCTGGGGAAACCTCACTTCGCTGCAAGATCCAACAAAGAGAGACTCTGGGAGCACCTCACTAGAGCTCACAACCAGCTAGCCAAGCCGATAAACAACCACAGACAAGTGTCACAACGCTCAACTAGTGATGCAACCCGGCACACAGAACATCTGCTTAGCCTGAGCAATAACGCCAAACCGAGCAGAGCACAGCGCACAACAGCGCACAACAGGAGACACACACACAACCAACACAGCACGCACCCCAACAACAGGGGAACAACCAACAAGGCAAGGACACTTCGACCAGTTCTACAGACAACAACTCTGCACCAGTGAAGGCCACACCATACGCAGGCTCTCTCAGCCTTCACGACACACACACACCCAAATGCGATGAAGACGATCCAAGAGCACTGCACCTGGACTTCCCTGCAATCGTCCTCCATACGGGAAAGACCACTACCAGCAAGTCCACCGCCACCGTGCCACCACGGCATGAACACACCGAGCGACCACACTCGCCACGCACGGGACATAGCAACAGCTACAACCCTCCTGCAGCACGCACACGAACATTGCAGAGAAGCCACAAGCCTGCAAAACAATTGAAAGCACAAGCCTAAAACTAGCCGGATGGTGTCAACAGCGTACTAGTACCTTTCTTTGGGACAGCATAGTTATTAACTCATTACAAATCTCATTAGACCCATGCCCTGATACCAACTGTAACGACCCGACCTCCCGGACCCCCGCAGAGACCCCGAAGTTCGCGTCGCCACCTATGGATTCGAAGACCAGAAGGGTTAGAAGAAATAGTCTAGTAAGTATTTACTGAATTTAAATAACTATACCAATATAACAACTATACAACATGTCCCAATAAAATCACAGATACAAGAAGAAAGGTGCATTCCTTAAGGGGCATACCCGAGAACTTGCAAAGCACAACTCTCAACTCACTCAGGTATAAGAGCTCACAACACTCGCTCTCACTGCTATTGACAACACACGGTGCCAGAGCCACCTTCGCAACCTGTCTGACATCGAGCTCCGTGACGACGAGCCCCTAGCTGAAGGAAGTAGGGGGGGGGGGTGAGCCTCGCGAACAAGGCCCAGTAGGGATTACCAGTCCCTCACCGGCCAAAGCAGCAGGAACTCCGAAAATAGGAAACTACACTAGAAAGCTATAAAGCGAGGAACACCTATAGCAGGATACTACAAAGTAGTGGAATAGAATAGTGCAACGTCACGACCACTAACCAAGGTCGTGACCACACACACGACTCCCGCAAAACCAACGGAGTCGGACACCAAGCGGAAGCAACCCTCAACACACCCACCGAGACCATGCACAACTAGGTGAGAATGACGTCTCACCACAAGCACGGCCACCTCAGACCTCCACAAGGTCGAGGGCTCACAAGAAGAACCACCCTGGACCCCGAAAACACCGCAAGGTCAGGAAGCCACACATGTCGGTGCCACCACATACTGGCACCCAAGAATGGGACTACGGAACTGAGAGGACATCGAAGCAGAAACCACCAGAAACACGGGCCAACAAGGCCAAACCAACGATGCCTATAGAAACTAGACACGGCCAGGTTATAACCGCCGTGCAAACTAGGGCAATGGATAACACTTGGAAATGTCGTGAGGAAACACCGTCACAACAATAGCAATCAAGCCACCGCCACTGGCAATTAAGAGGAGGACACACCAGCCACTCCCTCTGCTCACCAGCCTAGCTCCCGCCTCTAACCTCCCTGGAAGAGCGAGACAGAGCTGCCACAGAACACATAAATGCATGCAACACCGCAGCCTGGACAAGCTACGGCCCACGCCTAGCACCACTACGTGGCTCTGAAACCAACGCAGAGAGAGGCAATGAGACAATGAACTGTCTGGGCCTCGCCGGGAAGAGAAGCGCCTCAACGACCTCGGTGTCCCGCGCCAGACAAGAGAGCTCTACAAACGACTCAACGCCGCTGTCCAAACCTCATTTTCCCCTCCACTCTAGAGTCTGCCAACTCGGCTGCCACTCGAGCACACTCGTAGCCCGAGCACTCCCTCAATAGGCTCCAAAGATGGGGGTCCCAGGAACTGGAGACGAACCTCTGAACGGGACGAGCCCTCAAGTGCAAGCACTGGGCGAACAGGTAGGGCAAGCACAACAAGAACCACGCCGAACTACAGGCTTGTAACCCACGACAAGCCCACAAAGCACAAGGCATGCACGGACCCTCGAGAGGGCTGTCGGCCAACCAAGGCACGCACGAGCAAGCCAGAACCTCGAAACACCACCAGACAATACAGAAAACATCGCTATGCTAATAATCAATTGGCCATCAGATAATCGATTATAGACAGATGTGAGCCTCCTAGCACTACCGCTAGGACACGGCCACAAAGGTGTCACCTTCGATTACTGAACGCAGGGAGGTAACCTGCCGCGTTCCCCACCAGAAGGTCCTAAGGGAAACCCTACCTGTGGCATACGCCGACACCCCAACCCGAAACCACAGAAACCCGAGGCACACAGGTACTGTCACGCCTCCCTTAGCCTCGCGATACCATCGCGACGGGGAAGGCACCATGACAGCAACCTGTCGTGACAGGGAAACGCGCCCTGACAAGATCGCGTCGGACCGCCCGGCCGCGATGCCATCCCGTCGGGCCGGCGTGTCACGACACGATCGCGCCCTCTGGTGTCGCGATGCACACCACGGTCGCAACACCAGAAGAAGGGCAGACCCGCGGGATGATCCATCCCGGGGCCACCCACACACCACAAACACATCACACGGGAGAGGGGAGCATGGAGAAGCTATCTAAACTAACTAGAAAGCACGAGAAGCTCCCAATCCACTCGGATCGAGAAGAGTACAAGCAATCCCTACCTTAAACAATGAAACAAACCCAATAGGGCCCTTCACGTCGGATTGGCCACCTCTCCTCGCTCCGCTCCATGCAGCTCTATGACGCGAGAACACGAGCACGACCCTCCTCCTCACCTGAAATGTACAAAGGGAGAGAGAGAGAGAGGAGCACCCGCCGGAGGAGAGGAAAGGGAAGAGGAAGAAGAAAGAGAAGAAGGGTCGCCGGCCAAGGCCTTAAGCCTTCGGCACCCAAGACGCGACAGGGCGACGCGTCGCGTTAAGGACCTTAACGCGACGGGTCAATGCACCGTGACAAGAACGCATCTCCCAGAGACGCCACGACAATGTGACAGGTCGTACTGACACACCTGCCACCCTGACAGGCATCAGACGACCAAAGCGACGGAACATTGTTGCGACCCGTTGACCGGGTGCGACACGAAGACACGACGGAGATGCAAGGTGCGACAAGAATGCGACACACAAACCAGTCGTGACAAGGATGACTATCGTGTCGGACACCCATGACGCAACACTAACGCGTCGCCCAGCCTGGACGCATTAGTGGCCAGTCATCCAAGACACCGGACGGAAAGCCGGGAAGCTGGGTCTTACACTGAGGTTTGGGATGCAAAGGTCAGCAGATCATCAAAAAGATTCTTCCGGATTCGGTAATTGCAAGAGGCATAAACAAAAGTGATGTAGAAATGGATATCATCTCCACTCTTACTAACAAAAGTGATGTGTTGGTTTGAACTATGTGAAACCTGCAGATTGGCCTCCTCCTGCCAGAAGATCCAAATCTTAGAGTTATCACCATCATTATCTGCAACGTCATGCATCTTGTGGGACTTGCAAAGAGCATCAGCTCGACAGAAAGGTATCATGGGTTCAGAAATAGCAACAATCATAGGACGATGCCTTCGACAAAGCTGACGAAGGTTCCGTCTGGAAGCAGGGTTAGCAACACCCCTAATATTCCAAAAGATAGTGGAGCAATTCATGAAGAACAATAACTGGATGAAGCACCCACGGCCTTAGCCTTTGATCTAGTTTAAACACCCTCTGGAGGTTCAAGTCTGCCATCTTTGGAGATAGAAACTGCTGGCATGAAAAAATTATCAATTCTAGCCTGCTCAGCCACAGTGACCTTAATATGCGCCCTGTTGATGTTAATGGATTTTCCACCAGACATAGAGATTTCTGTATTATCCTGGTCTTCGTTAGGTAGCATGCGTCCCTGGGATTGAGAACAAATCTCTAGGTTGGAGTTGAAAACTAGTTGTTTTTGAAGCAGCATATCGCCAGGATGGCATAACTGTTCAACCAGAGGTGGTATTAAATTCAATATACCCGAAGTACGTGGTATCTCATGCACATCACCTCTGTTGCAATTAATATCATGCATCTGTGAAACAGTAGCATGCACGTCGGGGGAAACGACGTGATATCGGTCCCGGTCGCTAGCACGAATTGGAGGAACCAGATCTTCAGTGGACACTTGAGGCAAAACTTCCTGGGCGAGATGTTGTACATCTTCCTCCTCTTCAGCCAAGGCATCAAATATATTCATCGTGGGCATCAAAATCGGAGGAGGAGCTTGGGTTTTCTTGCGCCAGAGTTGCTTGGCAGACAATGGTTCAATAGCTTTGGACGGAGATTCTGCGCGTTGCACAGAGAGGCTCTTCTTGTGTTTTTTGTTGTAGTCATCTTCAACATGCCCTAGCTTGCGACAGAAGGAACATAGGGAAGGGATGCGATGGTAATTCACAGATTGCCAGCATCCTTCCTTATCACAGCCAATCCAGATCCTAGTAGGTCTAGGATTCTTAGTATCAAGTTCCACACAAACAAGAGCTTCCTGTGTCTGGGTAAGGGAACTAGTAGAATTATGTATACGCAAAACTTGACCAAGATTACCAGCAATGGATTTAAGGAAATCATCATAATAAAAGTTAACAGGCAGCAAAAAAAAGCCAACCCACACCGAGATCAAAGTTGGATCCGCTTCAAAATCAAAACTAGATTCCCATATGAAGAACCGAAACAGGAGGCCTTTGATAAATAAACTTCGACGTAAGATGACCTTCAAGACATCTTCATGATCTTCAAATCTGAAAAGAAGGTGACGTTGGTGCAAAGTGTTTACAATAAAATCTCTTTTTAGACCCAACCTTTGGGTGAGGCAAGACTTCAACTCAGGAATTGAGCATTGTCCATAAGAACATCTAGAGATAATAGCTAGTTGCAATGGTTTTGTGGACAACAATAACTCTTACCTAGAAAAGAAAGTGGCTAATTCACCTTGATCAGTAAAAGCTACAGGTTTAACTCCTATGTTGATCACCGGTTGAGGTTTTACTGCAGAGATCATTTGAGCAAAAGTCTTGCGACCTTCAGAAGGTGTAGAAGGATCTCCTCCACCTAGCGCGAGAGGCTGCATGCTAAGAGCAGCATCCAGAACAACAGGATCCGCCATGGAGGGGCTGGACGATCGGCCGCCAGCCCCTAGATGGGGCGGCGGCACAAGCCAAACCCTAACACCAAGCGCAGAGCTTCTCTCTCTAGAAACTAGAGAGAGATACCCTCCTAGATGTCGATTTTTATTCTCACTAACTTTTATTTCACTATTTCTCAGTGATTTCTATTTTCACTATTTTCTCATTGATTTTTATTTTCACTATTTTTCAATATTTTTGTGTTCACTATTTGACGAATTTTTATTCTCATTATTTTTCTCTTTCATCTTTTTATTTTTGCTATTTTGTTACTGATTTTTTTCACTAATTTTCTTGATGTTTTTTATATTCTCTGTTTTTCTCTCTATTTTTATTCTCACTATTTTTCTCATTCAATTTTTTTATTTTCACTATTTTGTATTGATTGTCATTTTTGCTAATTTTCTCGCTGCTTTTATTTTCACTATTTTTATTTGATTATTTTTCTCACTGATTATATTTTCACTATTTTCCTCATTCATTATTATTTCTTTTTTATTGATTTCATTATTATTTTTCTCACTATTTTTATTTTTCTATTTTCTCACTAGTTTTTATTATTTCTTGCCAATTTTATTTTTGCTATTTTCCTTATTATTAATTTTATTTTCATTATTTTCACTTAATTTTTATTTAAAATTTTTACTCCATAAATTTATTTCATTAATTCATAAATGTCAACTTGTCAAGAGAACAAAAATCAATATTCAGAATAATAAGACAAGCTTAAAAATTTATGTCCAAATAATAAGAAACCTTAAAAATTAAAATGGACTAATATCCCCCAAAAGTTTCAAGAGACCCAAACCATGAATCGAAGCAAACCGAACCAAACTAAATTAGTTTGGTTCGATTCAGTTTGGTTTACTTGAGTTTCAATTTGGTTCGGTTCAGTTCCAAACTTAAATCAGTTTAGTTTGATTCAGGTTGAAAATGACCTCAAATCGAACCGAATCAAACCATGTTCACTCTAGATCACAATCAGAAGAAAAGCACGAAGATTGTAGGGGGAGGAAAGGAGAAGAGTGTCGGCTAAGTGTCTATTTGGTAGGTTGTAAAATATATTCATAGAATTTTTTTAAGGAAAAATATATTCACAAGTCGGCTAATGTCGGGTGTCGATCATCGGTCACTGTCGATAGTCGTCGATCGTTAACCGTCTGGTGCTTGTCCCTGAGCATCAATTTCCGGCCACCGAGCACCAAAATGAGAGCAACATAAAAATCCTATATGAAAAAGAAATAAGGGAAATTGGTTTACGGGGTCTCATTTATGATGCCTAAATCCATGAATTTGGGGTAAAATATTTTCATGGATTAACTTTTTAGGAGTACCAAATAGGTCATTGTATGAAATTTCCCTAAAAATATTTTCCTACATGAGATTTTACATTGAAACAAATGGACCCAAACTCCTCATCGAATGTGGGTCGTTGGTTGCATGAGATCCTCGGGTGATGATAATGGAGCCTATCCTCCCAGGCCATCTTCCCTTGACGAGGAGGGGTGTAACATCCTGGCTTCCTTAAGGAGAAAGTCTCTCATGTGGATCGCGATGTGTCGAGCCGTCGCTTCACGAGGTGAAATGGCACCTTGACCGTTGGGAAGTGCGTTGTCGTCTTGCTGTCGGGACAATTGCGCCATGTATCGAGACGCATGCATGTGAAGGTGACATACTAGTCTTCGTGTTCAGAGTAGCACACATGTAGGGCGACACATGTCGGGCTGAACTGTCAGATGTCACTGACTTCTTGGGAACACAACATGTTGGCCATCGCATTCATGTGGGGTCGCGACAGTTTGACTATCACATTCTAAGATCCGTAGCCTATAGAAGCAAGGCCACAGATCTCTCCCTCCCTTTCCTCCTTTCTTCTCTCTCTCCTATCCTCTTCCTCTCTTCTGTCCGAACTTACTCTTGGGGGACTTTCTTCTCCGACTTGGTGGAGCTTTGACATGGTGGTGGATCTTCCTCGCCTATAGGTGGCCTCATCGTGGAGCTTGGAGCGAGGAGAAGGTGGCCACTCACACGAGAAGACCCCAATAGGTTGGCTCTTCACTTTGAGATAGGAACTTTGATCCTTCCCCCTAGTTCTAGCATGCCTAGGGCCTTTCCCCCACCTTCTAGAGCCTTGTAGGCTCCAATCCATACTTCCTTGTTCCATGATTAAGGTGGGGTATGTATGACCATGAACATGCATGTGAACTTTGCATGAGTGTAGCTAGCCTTCCTTGCCATGCATGGGTGTGAATGAGGGTAGTTTCAGCCCCTTTCATATGCTTCTTGTGTTCTCCATGCTCCCCTCCCTCGTTTTGGCTTGTTATATGGTTTTTGGGAAGGTTCTTGTAAGCTCTGCTAGGTTTGCAAGCTCTCTGTCTGTGGTAGCGACAAGTTGGCTGTCGCCTTCTTGGTCACGGCACCTTCCCCATCTCTTTCCACTCCAGTTGCGCCATTCACACTGTCGTGTTCTGGTCACGACAGTGTGGGTGTTGCCTTCTACTCCAAAACGTGTTAGACTTCCTGTCGCCTTCTAGTTGCGATAGCCCGTGCGTCGTGTTCTCTGTGATAGCAACAGTGTAGCACCATGGAAAATTCAGTAATTAAAAATTTGAAATGGAAATAAATAATTCCCATATTATCGAAATGGTAGAAACATACGTACCATTATCGTTATGGGCAGGAACACATCGAAAAATTCCGTAAAAATTATAGATCAACCCTAAGAAATATTGCTAATTGTTCCACGAAGAAATTTGTGTTAAAAAAAAATCTGATTGGCCAAGTTTACGTTGCAATGTGACTAACAGTCCTAATTAGGAAACAAAGTCGGAAAACCATTGTCACAAGTGAATAATGGGGCCATAAATTAAATATAAATGATGGACAAACTCAAAACAACATATGTTGACAACCCATTATCAGAATCGGGCCAATGGACAACTTTTGGCTAAAGAATAAAATGAAGCAAGAAAAATACATGAAAATTCGTAACCCTAATTGAGCTGAAATTAGGAGGAGGCTATTAGGGTAAATCTTGAGGCAATTAGCCACACTTAGCAACCCAATTTCGTGGCTAACCATACTAGAGGGTTTCCTAATGGCCAATACACTCTATTGGAGATGGGAATCATCAAAATAAGGTAGGGTGCATGCTAAAACCGCAACCCTTCCTTCCTAGTTGTATTAGGGCACCTAAAAACCCTAGAAGCTAAATATGATGATCAGTCCATCTCCATATAAAATTTATCATGAATTATATATGTAATTTTTGATGATTAACAAAACCCTGTAAAATGCTTTCTAACAACTGTTTCTAAAGTTTATCCACAAAAATAATTCTAGCAAATCTGTAAGTTATCCTCACATGCTGCTGTAAGTTAAAATGCATATGTTTTGTCTAAGTACACAACGATTTCCTTTATAGAAACAATGATTCGATCGCCATAACGATTCTGTAAGTCACTTAAATAACGATTTCCGTCTCACAACGATTTTCATAAGTAAAACAACGATTTCGGTCTCACAACGATTTCATAAGTAAAACAACGATTTCAGTCTCACAACAATTTCATAAGTGAAACAACGATTTCATAAGTAAAACAACTTTCGGTCTCACAACGATTTCATAAGTGAAACAACGATTTACTTTCACTTAAACAACGATTTGATCGAAACAACGATTTACTTTCACTTAAACAATGATTTGATTGAAACAACGGTTTGCTTTCACTTAAACAACGATTTGATCGAAACAAAGAATGATTTGATCAAAACAATGATTTGCTTTTACTTAAAGAATAATTTGATCGAAACAACGATTTGCTTTCACTTAAAGAACGATTTGATCGCAACAACGATTTGCCTACTTAAACAATGATTTGCTCAAAAACAACGATTCACTTTTACTTAAACAACGATTTGAGCACAACAACGATTTCTTCCTTAAAACAACGATTTCATGATCGATTTCACTTAAACAACGATTTCATCTGCTCATCGATTTCTGTTAACTTTGTACAGAACATCAATTTCATTTCATTAATACATGGATTATGTTCATATCGACTTGGTCTCAATATGAACTACATTCTCACATGATTATATCATCGATTTGATATCAGTATCATTTCTATACAGAATGTTCTTTACGTTCAAATAAATTTTATAGCTCTTGAATAGTCTTGCTTTAATCTTCTTATTCCTTAAATATGCATATGCTCGAAACTCTGTGGATTTCAAAAAGCCTTCCCGTGCATCTTATTGTATCCTAAGATCTTGATCATTATTGTGTTAGTACAATATTCCACACGATATCCTTGCTTACTTCACTTGTCACATAAGTCTTGCTTTATGTGATGGCAGAATAACATTCCCTTTTGGTGTATCTTCATACTGCACGTCTACTAATGTTGACTGATAATTTAGACAAGAAAAGTTATCTAGTGTCAGCATTTATTGTATGCAGGACTTTTGTATAAACGCACGTCAAAGGTGGAGTTGTCAACCTGACAAAAAGGATAGAAGATTCAGACAATCCTTCCTTGAAGGTGTAAGTGTCAATCCAAGCATTAATGGCTGCAGGCTCACCTACTCCTTGCTTCGGACCAGTCTCTTTAATGAGCATGAAGCTATGAGACAACAAATATCTCAACAGATACTACAATGGTTAAAACTATTTCAAAGAAGATAAATAGAAGACTGGTGACTCCAAGCAAAGAAGTTAGTCAGACAGTTCAAATCTTTAAAACCCTGAGAAGCTGGAAACTTCAGTCACCTGAAGAACAACAAGAGCCAGCTCGTCCAATCCAACCATCAGTAGCTCTTAGCTCTCTGTGAGAATAGTGCATGTCTTTTTGAGAGCTTGCGTAGTTCTGAGAGAGAGTCATCTTGTAATCATCTAGTGTCTCTTAGACTTCACCTCAGATCAAGCAAGTGATTATAAGCTTGGTCTTAGGGCCTTCTTTCATACAACGCATTCCTTTTGGTTGATCCTCTTCTTGTGTGAAGAGAAGACCTGTTGGTACATGCGGTGTCATTCCTCTTCTGGTTGAGAAGAGAAGGCCAGCTGCGGCTGGATGTGTAAGTGTCCTTAAGGGGACTGTACCCTTGTATAGTGAAATCCCAAGTGGTTAGTTGGGGATTGGAAGTAGGACTCCTTGGGATAGGAGGTCCGAACCAGGATAAAATTTCTTGTTGTCTTTGTGCTTGCTTGTTTGGTTTGATTAACACTAACCCTAACTATCAATCTTAGTGTTGTCTGTCTAGTTTGTTTTATTTACAGGAATTTCTACTAAAAGATTTTTAAGCAATCCATTCAACCCCCCCCCCCCCTTTGGGCTTGCTATCTGGGTAACAAGTGGTATCAGAGCCAAGTCTCTTCAAGAAGAAGATCTCACGATTTTAAGAGCAAAGATAAATGGCAGCTCAAGGATATGCAGAAGGTCAGTCTGTCAACAGACCTCCTCTATTCGACGGTGAAGATTACAACTATTGGAAGACTCGAATGGAGTTCTTTCTTCAAGGTTTCGATTTCCAGCTTTGGTCTATCATCAAGGAAGGAAACCTAGTGGTACTCAACAACAAAGAAAACTGGACAGATGATGACAAAAAGAAAATATCCCTAAACAGCAAAGCTAAAAGTATACTGTGCTGTGCCTGAGCAAGAAGGAATTCAACAGAATTTTCGCCTGCAAGCCAGCTATGGAAATGTGGAAAAAGTAAGGAACCATATGAAGGAATGACAAGGTAAAGGAAACAAGAATAGACATCCTAGTAGCTCAGTATGAAAGATTTCAAATGCATTCAGGAGAGTCCATCACCCAAATGTACAAAAGATTTATATATATCACCAATGGTTTGGCTGGGCTCGGAAAAATTTATGAAATTGGAGACATGGTGAGAAAAATATTAAGATCTCTACCAACCTCATGGACTCCAAAGGTGACAGCCATAGAAGAAGCCAACGACTTAAGAAAATGTCACTTGAAAAGCTCATTGGGTTCATTAATGGCTCATGAGATAAATATGGAGAGGCTGAGAGAATCCTCCAACAAGAAGAAGCACAGTAATGCTCTCAAGGCCACTGAAGAAACAACTCATGGCGAATCAGAAGGTGATAAAAGCAATGAGAGCAGTGAAGACGAAGAAGCCTTTCTCTCAAGAAGACTGCAGCGCATTCTAGCCAAGAAAAAATACCAGTCAGGAAGAAGATACTTCAAGAAAGGTAAAGACTTTAAAAGATCTGAAGGCAAAGATGTTAAGAAACCAGAACCGATATGCTATGAGTGCAAGAAGCCTGGACACATCAAAGCCGAGTGTCCCAAGTTAAATAAAATTGAGTTCAAGAAAAAGGACAACACAAAGAAATTCAGAAGATACAAGAAAAGCCATGGCTGCTGCATGGAACAACGAAAGTGACTCAGACAGTGAGTCAAGCTCCAGCGAAGAAGAAGAAGAAAAGGCCAACCTGGCCTCATGGCAACTGTTGATGATAAGTAACTTCGGACTCATCTTTCACTTCTTGCAATGAATTTGATTCAGATAGTTTAGAGGATGCTTTTAACGAATTAACAACAAATATAAAGATGTCTGTAAATTGTTAAAAACAACTAATAACTAACATGTCTTGAAATAACCAACTCACATCTAAAATCTAAAATTGAACAGTTAGAAAAATAAATTTCAGAATTAAAAAGAAGAAATGAACTGTTACATGAAGATTTAAAGAATAAAAACGAAAAGATATCAAACTTAGAAAATCAAGAATTACAATTAAACTTAAAAATGAAATCAAATACTAACAAAAGATAATGAATATTTAATGGCCACAGATGAAAAATTTACGAATGGAAAATCCTCCTTAATATTAAAAGAAGCAAGAAGATCAGGTAAGAAGAAGTATGGCTTAGGATACACTCCACCAGAAAATGAGGAAACTGTAATTCATTCTAAAATTTATCCAACTCCAAAATTCGAAGCTAAACAAAATCCTGATTATAAAATAAATAAAAATAAAAACCATAAGCCAAATAGAATAACAAACAACATTCCTTACTGCACACACTATAACAAATTAGGTCACACTAAAATAACATGCACAACCAAACACCTAAAATGGATCCCCAAAAGAAATTGTGAAGAAACTAACCAACCAGGACCCAAAAGAACTTGGGTACCTAAATCTCATTGATTTATTGCAGGGAAGCCTTAGAGCATCGAAGTGGTACCTTGACAGCGGGTGCTCGAGGCATATGACAGGTAACAAGAAACTTTCTCTCACATCAAAAGTGAAGAAGGCACAGTCACCTATAGCGACAATGGAAAAGGGTCAGTAATTGGTTGTGGATCCATTGGAAGTCAAGATAGAATCCTTATAGAAGATTTTCTATGCGTCAAAGGACTCAAGCACAATTATATTAGCATTAGTCAGTTGTGCGACAAGGGTCACCAGATCAAGTTTCAGGAATCTAAGTGTTTAATCATCAAGGATGGTGCAACTGTCTTCGAAGTCAGTAGAGAAAAGAAACTCTACATACTGCATCTAGAAGAATTAATGATCAAGACATTTGTCTGGCAGCAAATAAAGATCAGAATGTTGAATTATGGCACAAAAGGTTAGGCCATTGTAGCTTGGATGGAATAAGAAAACTTATCAAACATGATCTAGTAGAAGGTCTGCCGAAGATAAACACAAGACTTGACAGTATATGTGAACCTTGTGCAAAAGGGAAGCATGCAAAATCCTCTTTCAAATCAAAGACAGTAGTCACCACCTCCAACCATTAGAATTTCTACATATGGATTTGTTTGGGCCAATGAGAACTACCAGCCTGGGAGGAAAGAACTACCAGCCTGGGAGGAAAGAACTTTGGATTTGTAATTGTTGATGATTTTTCAAGATTTACATGGTATCATTTTTAGAGCATAAAGATGACACATTTGAAAGCTTTGTGAAGTTCAGTAAATAGTTCAAAAGGATAAAAAGTTCAGTATCATCAGTATTCATTCAGATCATGGAGGAGAATTTCAAAATGATAAATTTGCAGAATTTTATAATGATCAAGGTATAGAACATAATTTCTTAGCACCTAGAACACCACAACAAAATGGAGTAGCTGAGAGGAAGAATAGAACCTTGTTGGATATGGCTAGGACCATGTTGTCTGAGTACAACCTTCCAAGGTATTTCTGGGCAGAAGTGGTTAATACAACATGTTATATTATCAATAGAGTCATGATCAGGCCAATCCTGAAGAAAACTGCATATGAGTTATACAAGGAAAGGAAGCCGAAGATCAGACATCTCAGAACATTTGGATGCCCATGCTTCATTCATAACAATGGTAAGAGAGACATAGATAAGCTGGATCCCAAATTCGATGAAAGGATCTTTATGGGGTACACTTCTAAACCTAAAGGCGATAGAGTTTTTAATAAAAGAAGTTTATTAATTGAACAAACTGTTTATGTTATTTTTGATGAGTCTAACCCTTCCTTAAGAAAGGAAGTCGATAGTGATGATGAAAATGCAGAAAATCTCTCCAAGAAACTGAAGGAAACAACTATCAAAGATAATGAAGATCCACCGTTAGAAAAACTACAACAGAAAGACATTATTCATGATGATCTTCCAAAGGAATGGAGGTACAAAAAGGATCATCCTATAGACAACATCATAGGAGATCCATCCGCAGGGGTAAGAACAAGAGATAATGTTATTCCTTGTGATTATCTAGCATTTGTGTCTCAAATAAAGCCGAGGACAGTCAATGAAGCACTGTCTGATGAATCTTGGATTTTAGTCATGCAAGATGAACTCAATCAGTTCAGGAGAAATCAAGTTTGGTCCCTTGTTCCGAGACCATCAGATCATCCTGTGATTGACACCAAATGGGTGTTTAGGAACAAATTGGATGAAGCTGGTGTTTATCACTAGAAACAAGGCTAGACTGGTTGCTCAAGGCTATTCCCAAGCGGAAGGTATAGATTTGATGAAACCTATGCACCAGTGGCTAGACTAGAGGCTATTAGAATTTTACTTTCTTATGCATGTGCATTGGATTTGAAACTTTTTCAAATGGATGTAAAATCTACTTTTCTAAATGGTTATATAGGAGGAAGTCTATGTAGAACAACCTCCAAGTTTTGATGATTTAGATTATCCATTAATGTTTTCAGATTACATAAAGCTTTGTATGGATTAAACAAGCACCTAGAGCATGGTATGAAAGACTTAGTACATTTTTATTAATCATGGTTTTATCCCGAGGACAGGTAGATAACACATTGTTCATTAAATCAAATAATAAAAATATATAGTTGTGCAATTTATGTAGATGATATTATATTTGGTTCTACTGATGAATCCTTGTGCAAGTATTTTGAGAAGCTCATGCAGGGAGAATTTGAGATGAGCATGATGGGAGAGCTCAACTATTTCCTTGGGTTGCAAATAAAGCAAAGCAATGAAGGAACTCATATTTGTTAAGCAAAATACACTAAGGAACTTCTAAAGAAATTTGGTTTTGAAAATGCCAAACCACTGTCCCACTCCAATGAGCACATCTACCAGTTAGATAGTGAAAGGAAGGTAAGAAAGTGATCAAAAACTTTATAGAGGTATGATAGGATCATTGCTTTATTTAACATCCAGTGGGCCCGATATCTTATTTAGTGTATGCATGTGTGCAAGATATCAATCTGATCCTAAAGAATCTCATCTAATATCTGTTAAAAGAATCTTTAGATATTTAGCTAAAACTCATGACCTAGGACTATGGTATCCTAAATCATGTGAAACTAGTTTAATTGGATATCTGATGCTGACTATGCTGGATGCAAAGTAGATAGAAAAAGTACCAGTGGTGTTGTCAATTTTTTGCAGGATGTTTGATTTCATGGTCTTCAAAAGCAGAAAATTCAGTAGCACTATCAACAGCTGAAGCTGAATACGTAGCTGCTGGAAGCTGCTACACTCAACTCCTATGGATAAAGCAACAGCTTGGGGACTATGGATTGCACATCAAGACCATCCCATTGCTGTGCGACAACACAAGTGTGATAAATCTCACGAAAAATCCAGTTCAGCACTCCAGACAAACATAGAGGTCAGTATCATTTATTAGAGATCATGTAGCTAATGGTAATATAATATTTCCTTTATAGATACTCTAATCAGTTAGTAGATATCTTTACAAAAGCTTACCTGAAGAAGATTTACGTCTCTAGAGGGAATAGGCAGTGTAATTTTGTAACATATATGTCTGTACGAACAGAAATAATAAATTTTTTTCAGAATAATACTTTGATGAACAGTCTATCCCCATGTAATTAGAAGTAATTACATTTCTATTTTGGTGATTAACAAAACCTTATTATTGTGATAATTATCAAACCCTTAATTAAAGGTCACTAACCTATTTTCTACAAGTCTTAAGCACAATAATTAATACCAAAGGAAAATAAGCCAAAACAGGTAAACATCTTTACATTGTATCTGCAGCATCATATTTGTCTAAGTACACATCGGTTTCTTTTATAGATCACAACACGATTACAGTAGCCTTAACGATTTTTTCTTCATAGATTGAAACTTCTTCTGATTCAAAAGAAATCGTTCCTACGACGACTTTCTAAACATAGAGCGTAACGATTTGCTTGCATCGACTTCTTTAGTCATCGTAACACTTGCTCTCGTAACGATTCCTTTAGTCATCGTAACGACTTCTTTTCGTAACGATTCCTTTAGTGTCATCGTAACGACTTGCTTTCGTAACGATTCTTTTAGTCATCGTAATGACTTGTTTTCGTAACGATTCCTTTAGTGATCATAACGATTTACTATCATAACGATTCCTTTAGTTATCATAACGATTGCTTATCGCAACGATTGCTTCAGATATTATAACATTTACTTTGCGCATCGACTTCTTAAGTAATCATAATGATTTCCTCAATGATCACAACGATTCTTTCATATCTCACAACGATTTCTGTTTGGTTGCATAACGATTTCATAAGTCATAAATGCATCATTTTATATCAATCAACTTGACATATGACTTATCCTTTCATCGGGTTGAATAGTCAAAGTCTTCGCACATATTCTTTTGACAGCTGTGCATTTAATGAAGACTGAACGTATCTCTGCATGCATAACCGATATCATCTATTATCGTGTCTATTCTATATGCATCTTTTGGAACAGCAAAATGGCATTACTATTTTGGTGAATATTCACACCAACAGTGACTGACAACAAGAGACAGCCTAGCTGTCCACTGTTCTAGCATTTAATGTATGCAGGTCTCTGACAAATTCGTCATACAACGTTGGACTTTGTAGAAGCCAAAGGACACTTCAGAAGATCCTATCTCTTTGCGTGCACAAATGGATAAGGACTGTTGACTGGAAGCTTCCAAGTGCCACTCAGTCTAACGTCCACCAAAAGCTAGAGGCAACGAATACTTCAACGTCTATATTTCAAATTGAAGCTATATATTGAAGAAAGGAGCTCCAGAAGAGTATAGATAGAGAGAACGATAGTCATACAAAGATCTTGATCATCAAGTCTTCTGCGAGTTCTATAGAAAGAGCCAAGCCTCATTCCATTAGATTAGCTCTTTGCTCTCTGCATTGTTTGTAGATTTTTAAGAGAGCTTGTTTGGTTCTGAGAGTGAGCTTTGTTTGTAGAACTCATTGCTCTCAGTCCTTAGCTTCAGATCTTGGCTTGTCGAAGCTTGATCTAGGGGCTTAATCCCTGTTTTACTTGTTTCTGTGCTTGTACCCTTCGTGTGTGAAGGAAGACCTGGTGGTATCCAGGGTGTGTGTGCCCTTCTGGTGTGAAGGAAGACCTGGTGGGGTATCCAGGGTGTTGTTCCTCTTCAGGCTAAGAAGAGAAGACCAGTGAGCTGGGTGTTGTAGTGTCCATAGGGGGACTGTACCCTAGTTAGTTAAATCCTGAGTTGTTGCTCAGGGACTGGACGTAGGACTCCTGTGGAAAGGAGGTCCGAACCAGGATACATCTGGTGTTGTGTGATTGTCCTCTTGTGTTGTTGTTTTTCTTTACTACACTAACATCTTCAAAGTGTATTCTTTTGTGAACGTTTTTAGTGAACAGGTATTAATTGATAATTTTAAAACCCATTCACCCCCCCTTCTGGCTACCTAACTGGGCAACAAGTGGTATCAGAGCGAGTCTCTTCGACAAAGAAGAAGATCCAACGATCTGAAGAGTAAAGATCCATGGCAGCCCAAGGTCACAATGAAGGTCAGTCTGTCAACCGACCACCATTGTTCGATGGAGAAGACTATGCTTACTGGAAAACAAGAATGGAATATTTTCTACAAGGTAATGACTACCAGATATGGTCCATAGTTGAAGAAGGCGATCTCCTAGTCACCAACGAAAAGGCTCAGTGGACAGATGATGACAGGAAGAAGATTTCCTAAACTGTAAGGCTAAAAGCATTCTGTGTTGTGCTCTCAGAAGAAAGAATTCAATAGAGTATCAGCCTGCACAAATCCGCAATGGAGATGTGGAAAAATTGAGAATCACTTATGAAGGCACGGACAAGGTTAAGGAAACCAGAATAGATATTCTGGTAACTCAATATGAGAGGTTCCAGATGCAGCCAGGAGAGTCCATAACTCAAATGTTCAGTAGATTCACAGACATTACAAATGGATTAGTAGGACTGGGGAAGACCTATGAGATTGGAGATATGGTCAGAAAAATCCTTAGATCTCTTCCATCTACATGGACTCCCAAGGTAACAGCCATTGAGGAAGCTAATGATCTAAAGAAGATGTCTTTGGAAAAGCTCATTGGATCCTTATGGCCCACGAGATAAATATGGAGAGACTAGGAGAATCCTCAAATAGAAAGAAACATTCAAATGCTCTTAAAGCAGAAGAAGACAGATCAGATGAGTCATCAGCCGAAGATGAAAGCTCAAATGATTGCGAAGATGAAGAAGCCATGCTATCAAGAAGACTGCAGCGCATTCTAGCCAAAAAGAAGAAGTTCCAATCTGGTAGAAGACACTTTAAGAAAAATAAGGACTTCAAGAAACCAGATGGAAAGATCAGAAAAGGGCGAGCCCATATGCTACGAGTGCAAAAAGCCAGGACATATCAAAGCAGAATGCCCAAAGCTCAAGAAGCCTGAATATAGAAAGAGAGAAAGCTCCAAGAAATTCAGGAGGCATAAGAAAAAGGCTATGGCAGCAGCATGGAGCAACACAGCGACTCAGACAATGAGTCAAGCTCAAACAGTGAAGAAGAAGAAGCCAACTTGGCTTTTATGGCAAACACTGAAGAGAAGGTAACTTCTGATTCATCTTTTGATTCTTGCAATAATTCTGATTCTGATAATCTAGAAGAAGCTTTCAACGATTATACTGTATAGGGAAGTAACAAAACTGTTAAAAGTTAGTAAGAAAAACACTGCATGTTTAGAAACACTAATTCAGATCTAAAACAGAAAACGAAGAATTAGAAAACAAATATGAACTTACAAGAAGAAATGAACTGTTATGTGAAGATCTAAAAATATAAAACAAACAAATAATCAGATTAGAAAAACAGGAAGTTCAGATGAACTGAGAAAAGAAATTAAAACTTTAAATGAAGAAAATGACAAACTGTCAAGCACATTGGAGAAATTTACAAATGGTAAGAACTCCTTAATATTAAAGGTGCTAGACGTTCAGGAAAGAAGAAACATGGTTTAGGATATACACCACCAGAAATGAAGAAACAATAATTCACCCTAAGATATATCCAACTCCGAAGTTTACACCTGAACAAGATACAACATACACAGCCAATTTCAATATATTGAAAGAGTAACAAAATGTCCTGCTGTAGCCATTGCAATAAGTTAGGACATATAAAATTAACATGTCCAACTAGACATAAAATGGATAATTAAAAAGGAAACTGTTGACACTAACCAACAAGGACCCAAAAGAACTTGGGTACCTAAAACTTAATGTCTCCTTTTCAGGGAAGCCTTCGAGCATCAAAATGGTACCTGACAGCGGGTGCTCAAGGCATATGTCAGGGAACAGGAAGCTGTTCACTCATCTCCAAGCTGAAGAAGGAACAGTCACCTATGGAGATAATGGAAAAGGAACAGTGATAGGCAGTGGTTCTGTGAGCAACAAAGGGAAAACATTATTGAAGATGTACTGTGTGTCAAAGGGCTAAAGCACAACCTCATAAGCATCAGCCAACTTTGTGACAAAGGTCATCAGATCAAGTTCCAAGAGTCCAAGTGCAGTATCCTGAAGGATGGAGCAGTAATCTTCGAAGCTAACAGAGAAAAGAACCTGTATGTGCTCTATCTTGAAGAACTCAAGGATCAAGACGTTTGTTTAGCGGCCAGCAAAGAGCAGTCAACTGAGCTGTGGCACAGAAGATTGGGCCACTGTAGTTTGGATGGCATGAATAAGCTCAGAAAGAGAAGTCTTGTGGAAGGTCTGCCAAAGGTCAGCAATAAATTGGATGGTATCTGCAGACCTTGTGCAAAAGGAAGCACACTAAGAGTTCCTTCAAGTCAAAGACTGTGGTACCACCTCTAAACCCTTAGAACTCCTTCACATGGATTTATTCGGGCCAATGAGGACCACTAGTCTTGGAGGAAAGAATTTTGGATTTGTTATTGTGGATGATTATTCCAGATTCACATGGGTTTCCTTCCTGGAGCATAAAGATGATACCTTTGATAGTTTTGTAAGCTTCAGCAGAAGAGTACAGAAAGACAAGAAGTTTTGCATTGTTGGAATCGGTCAGATCATGGAGGAGAATTTCAAAATGAAAAATTTGCAAAATTCTGTGATGACCAAGGGATTGAGCATAACTTCTCAGCACCAAGGACACCACAGCAAAATGGAGTTGCTGAGAGGAAGAATAGAACCTTATTGGATATGGCAAGAACAATGCTGTCAGAATATGATTTACCAAGGTATTTCTGGGCCGAAGCAGTGAACACAGCAAGCTACATCATTAATAGAGTAATGATCAGACCCATCTTGAAGAAGACTGCATATGAGTTGTTCAAGGGAAAGAAGCCAAAGATCAGTCACTTCAGAACCTTTGGATGTCCATGCTTCATTCACAACAATGGCAAAAGAGACATTGGTAAGTTGGATGCCAAATCAGATGAAGGCATCTTCATGGGGTATGCTTCTAAACCTAAAGGTTATAGAGTGTTTAATAAACGCACTTTATTGATTGAACAGTCTGTACATATTATTTTTGATGAAACTAACCCTTCCTTGAGAAAGAAAGCAGAGAGTGACATTGATGATGCAGATGACTTGTCTAAGAAATTAAAGAACACATCAATTGAGGACAAGGAAGATCCACCTCTGGAAGACTTGCAGCAAACAGACATTGAACATGAAAATCTTCCAAAGGAGTGGAGATACAAGAAAGATCACCCACCTGAAAATATTATTGGTGATCCATCTGTAGGGGTAAGAACAAGAGGTAATGTAATCCCTTGTGATTACCTAGCATTTGTTTCTCAATAGAGCCTAGGACAGTCAATGAAGCTCTTACTGATGAGTCTTGGATTCTAGCCATGCAAGATGAACTGAATCAGTTCAAGAGAAACCATGTATGGTCACTTGTTCCTAGACCATCAGGTCATCCAGTTATTGGCACCAATGGTTCAGAATAATTCAGAAATAATTGGATGTGATCTTAAGAAACAAGGCCAGATTGGTTGCTCAAGGCTATTCCCAAGAGGAAGGTATAGATTTCGATGAACCTATGCACCTGTAGCTAGACTTGAGGCTATTAGGATTTTACTTGCATATGCATCTGCTCTAGATTTGAAACTATTTCAAATGGATGTCAAGTCTGCATTTTTAAATGGTTTCATTAAAGAAGAAGTTTATGTAGAACAACCCCCGGGTTTTGATGATTCAGAATTTCCAAATCATGTTTTTAAACTTCATAAGGCATTATATGGTTTAAAGCAAGCACCAGAGCATGGTATGAAAGGCTTAGTTCTTTTTATTAGATCATGGTTTCACTAGAGGACAAGTAGATAGCACTTTATTTATAAAGTCAAAGGTCAAGCACATACTACTTGTACAAATTTATGTAGATGACATAATTTTTGGATCTACTGATGAATCTCTTTGCAAGTACTTTGAGAAGCTTATGCAGGAGAATTTGAGATGAGCATGATGGGGGAGCTGAACTACTTCCTTGGATTACAAATCAAGCAAGGAGGAGATGGCACCCACATCTGTCAAACCAAATACACCAAGGAGCTCTTGAAGAAGTTTGGATTCGAAAATTCCAAGCCACTGTCAACACCAATGCACTTCAACAAGAATGGACAGTGACAAAGATGGTAAGAAAGTAGATCAAAAGATCTATAGAGGTATGATAGGTTCTCTACTTTACTTAACTGCCAGCAGACCTGATATACTATTTAGTGTATGCATGTGTGCTAGATATCAAGCAGACCCTAGAGAATCTCATTTAATTAATGTTAAAAGAATTTTCAGATATTTATCTAGAACTCATGATCTAGGTATCTGGTATCCAAAATCATGTGAAGTAATTTAGTAGGGTACTCTGATGCTGACTATGCTGGATGCAAACTAGATAGAAAAAGCACCAGTGGTTGTTGTCAATTTCTTGCAGGATGCTTGATATCCTGGTCCTCCAAGAAGCAGAATTCAGTAGCACTCTCAACAGCTGAAGCTGAGTATGTGGCTGCTGGAAGTTGTTGTACACAACTCCTATGGATAAAGCAACAACTTGAGGACTACAGAATGCACATCAAGTCAATTCCACTGTTATGTGACAACACAAGTGCCAAAACTTAACCAAGAATCAGTACACACTCAAGAACCAAACACATTGAGGTTAGATATCATTTTATTCCTGATCATGTAGCTAATGGTAATATTGAAATATCTTTCATTGATACAAATAATCAGTTGGTGGATATCTTCACAAAAGCCTTACCAAGAGAGTTCACTTCTCTCAGAGGGATTAGGCATTAAATTGTATAGATCTATCTGTTAATAAAGCAACACTGAGGACTACAGATGCCATCAAGTCATTCCAGGTACAACACAAGTGCCTAAACTTCCAAGTTACAACACTCAAGAACCAATTGAGGTAATATCTTTTATTCGTGATCATGTACTAATGGTAATATTGAATATTTTCATTGATCAAATATCAGTTGGCATACTTCACAAAAGCCTTACCCGATTCACTTCTCTCAGAATAGGCATGTGTATTGTGATAGATCTATCAAAAATTTAAATTTCTCAATTAATTATTCCTTGAGTGAGCAAAATTATCAAATTACTTCTCATTATCCTTGCGAAAATTCTCCTGTCGGTTCGTTTTGTGTAATTCTTTATTTCTTTCAAACTGGAGTTTGTCGTTTTCCGTCATAAAGGCGCACCTCTTCAAAAAGGGACATTTTCTCTATTTCATAAATCCCGTAATGTATGAGAACGATTCGTCTCCCCTCTTTATCTCCTTCGTTCTCTTGCCTGAGGCGATAACCCTTCGCCCCCGCATCGACTTCCACGATTTGAAGCCTTCAACCTCTCCCGCCAAAATTTCTTGAGGGTTTTTCCTTCAACCACCCTTCCAGACCTCCAGAACCTCTTCTTGCTTGATTCCATGGCCTCTTCAACTGTTTCCGGCAGTGTTGGGGGTTACGGAGCTGCATTCCTCACCGCAGAAGAGCAAACTAGGTTCGCTTCAGTCAAGGCAAAGCTTTGCGGGCACAAGCAGTGGATTTAGCAGACTTGGAGAAGAACGGAATGGGCAGTTTGGTTGAAGCTCTACAAAGGCTGAAATGGACGAAGATTGCAACCCTTTCTGATGTAAGTTATCCATATCTTTTCAAGGCTTTCTATGTCTGTCTGAAGACAGAGGAGGATGGGACCCTGACTTCTATGGTCAAGGGAACCAAGTCAGGATTACCAGGGAATTGTTAGCATAGCTGTTTGAAGTTTCTACTTCCGGTCGAAGTGGAGTCCACACTGTGGATACTCATGTCAAGGGTTTGGGAATAATAGGCCCGGAGTATAGGCTGAAGGATGGAAAGCTGGACATTAACCAGCTCAGTGCCTTTAACAGGCTTTTGCACTTTATTATCTGTCAATCATCGTACCAAGGAGTGCAACTTTTTCTTCATGCACCAAGGCTGATTCAGACTTGATGTTCTGGGCTATCCAGAATCAGGAGATTAACACTGCAGAGTTGATACGAAAGAATGAGGTTTGCAAGATCCCAAGTGTGGGACATTAAGAGCAAATTGAATATCTCCCTACCTATGCCCATCTCCTGACTAGAATCTTTCATCATTTTGGGATAAGTGTAGTGGGTGATGTATCTGAAAAGATGGGCCAAGCTATTAGGTCCAGAAATTTGAGAAAAAGTGGCTTTTCTGTAGTCAATGGTGTATGGTCTAAAATCGGGTTGTTGAGGGTGAAGCCATCCTTGGTGAAACCCAATAAGATCATGAACCTGTATCAGAAGCAGCAGCAGTGGCAGAATCGCACAGCAGAGGTACAGTTCCAGCAGTAGCAGCAGCACCAACACCAGAAGCAGCAGTAGTTGATGAATCCAGTAGAAGGATTGAGGACATTCCTCCTGAAGACATTGAGCCATTGGGAAATTCTCAGAGGTTCCTCTTCCATCTTCCCAAGTAGGCAGTCTACTTAGGGATGCACTGGACTCCATCTCTCAAGGGGAGCCAGTTGCACATGAGCCAAATAGAAAAATCTGTGGCAGAGGTCCCCTCAGCAGATGTAGTTATGGAAGAAGCTCCAAGCCAGCAGGAGCAAGTCCAAGTTCAAAGGATGTTGTATGAAGAAGATGCTCCCATTGAGGGGGAGCAGTCAGTGATAAGAGATCCAGGGAGTCAGTGCTGTGGCATCAGGCCACACTGAAACTCATTCAGAAGTCCTTCCAGTTCAAGAAGAAGCAGCAGCAGCACAAACTGAAGTTCCCATGGAAAGTGTGCATGCTGAAGGAGAAGCTGAAGTTGAGAAGGGCAGTGAGACTCAGGGGGAGGGAAATGAAAATCCCCCAGAAACCAGTTCAGAGAAGGTGAGACTGCCAGTTCCTCAGATTCTGAGGATGACCAAGATCAGCAGCCTCCAATGGACAAGGCCCAGGAGAAAGGGAAAGCACAGAAGTTCCAGATGTCCCTCTCCTAGCTGACACTCCTTATCAGAGACAGATGAGGCAAAGAGTCATTATAAATTTGAAGCCTGTCATAGAAAGATTGGATGCTCAAAGGGAGATCCTCTGCTCATTGCAATCCGATGTAAATTCCATCTTCATGAGCCAGGCCTCCACATCCAAGGAGTTGTCTCAGGTAAAAAATGCTGTAAATGGTTCAATAAGGATTAGGAAGCATGAAGACAATGCTTTCAGAGATTTTGAAGGCAGTTGGAGCCCAAGCTCCTCCTCCTCCTCCTGCTGATCAAAGAAGTGAAGAAGGTGTTCCAAGGCCATCAGGGCCAGATGAGCAAGAGGCAGGGCCATCAGGGCCGCAGCGGCTAGTTCACAAGCAGAGGTCAGTGGTTCAAGGCCATCAGGGCCAGTTGAGCAAGTGCAAGGCCTTCAGGGCCAGTTGAGAAGGTGTCAGGGCCATCAGGGCCTTTGGAGTCAGAATCTGTGCAGTAAGTAGCTGAAGAAGCAAAAGCTGTAGCTCCTGAGCCCCCAGCTCCTTCCTCCACTCAGACCCCTGTACCCTCATCACCACCTTCATCATCCACAGCTCCACCTGCACCTCAAACCTTCAAGAAACCACAACCCAGAACCATCTCATCACCTACACCTTTTCCTTCACAATCCACTTCATCTCCTGCATCTTCAACACCATTTTCCACCTCCACCTATTTTTGAGGTTCCTCCAGTGTCATCATCAGCTGGAGCCTCCTCTTCTTCTGGTCCATCATCCTCTGGACCATCAGATATCCCTCCTACTACCTCACATTCCCTTTTACATCCTCTCTCCCACCCCCTTTCATTACTGTAATTCCTGAGGTGCTCAACTTGAATCTCCCTATCTTGGAAAATCAAGGATGAGTTTGAAGAAGTCATCCTCCGGTCTGTACTGAAGGTTGGGGATCATATCCATAGGGCAGACTCTTCTAGTTCTGCTCCTAAAAAGAGGAAAATTTCATCCACCTCCCTCTTTCCTCTGAACCTCTTCATCCACCTCTGTGGTTTTCTCTCACAGTGGACAACAAAATAAACCACTGTATAGAGAATATCTTCAGAAGGTTGTCTTTGCCACCCTTGTCAACCTTCCTTTTCTTAATCTCTCAGACCATTTAAATGTCATTCTACCTTATACCCCTCTCACCAAATCTGAAAAATCCAAAATCTTTTCTATTGCTCATTCCAAGACTGAAGAGCAATGGGCTAGGGGCACAGAGAGCTGTACAAAAAATTTGTTTTGGCTAAGTCTGCTAGATTCCCTCCAAGGGACCATTCCCTGACTCTCTCAGAATGGTTCCAAATTCATCACAAGCATTGTTGGGCCCCATTTATTCAAAGGAGATCAAGATGGCCAGGCATTTCCAACTCTTCAACAACTATAGATATGTCCATCGACTCCCTGAGGTCCAATTCAGCCAGTTTAAGCAGGCCATAGATGCACTTGGTTCAGCCGACGCCCACTCTGAAGCTATCCAAGTGGACTTTGCCACCCTTCAGGTGCCAGAGGAAATCTTGCTTCCCCTATTCACTCTCTGGTCATGGACTCTTCTGTTGGGTCTATCATCTTTGAACGTTTTGCCAGAGTAATGGGCAGAATCAAGGTACAGAAGGCTTCCAAGTGGCATTTCATAGATTTCTCTTCAGAGAATACCACCAAGGCCATGTCAGTGCTGAGGTTCTAGCTCCCATCCTGTCAGAATGTGAGAGGTTGACACCTTCAGCTGGGCCCGATTTTACCCTCTCTCTGCTCAGCAGCTGTCAGTACTTAATGAATGTCAAGCCAGGGAAGGTCACCCTCCAGTTTCAGAAGCTACTTTTTAGACATGAATTCGATTCACCTAGTCCAGGATCCCTTCCAGATTTGGGTTGAGCGTATAAGGTCTATGTAGCCCTCTGTCAAGAGCTGAAGGCCAAGCAGAACTTCTATCCCATTTCAGTTGATCAGTTTCTTGCTCGAGCTAGTTTTGGCTCCATTTCCTTCAAAAGAATCTCCCTTGACAGAGATGCCTATGCCAATTTCTTGATGAGCAGTTGGCTCTCCATTTGAAGAGAATGGCTCCCTCCATGGGACCCCAGTACACTCTTGCCCCTGGTGTATTTCGTCAAGTTTTTGAAAAGCAGGAAGAATAGGCATGGGAAATCATTTCTCATTTTGCCTCCCTCCTCTCTCCTGCCTTTTATCTCCCTGTACCTTCCCAGAATGAATGAATATAACTAGTATTTCCTTTCTCATTCAGTTGTTTTCTCTTCTTCTTTGTCTTTTCCTTGCATTTTTTTTGCTAATGACAAAAAGGGGGAGAAGTATTGCAGCTCTGAAATACATATGGAGATCTATTTATCTGTGCTATTTGCTAAAGTTTGTTAATTTGTTAAATTTTTGTCATCACCAAAAGGGGGAGATTGATGAACAGTCTATCCCCATGTAATTAGAAGTAATTACATTTCTATTTTGGTGATTAACAAACCTTATTATTGTGATTTATCAAACCCTTAATTAAAGGTCACTAACCTATTTTCTACAAGTCTTAAGCACAAGAATTAATACCAAAGGAAAATAAGCCAAAACAGGTAAGCATCTTTACATTGTATCTGCAGCATCATATTTGTCTAAGTACACATCGGTTTCTTTTATAGATCACAACGATTACAGTAGAACTGTAACGATTTCTTCATAGATTGAAACTTCTTCTGATTTCAAAAGAAATCGTTCCTACAACGACTTTTTAAAAGAGAGCGTAACGATTTGCTTGCATCGACTTCTTTAGTCATCGTAACGACTTGCTCTCGTAACGATTCCTTTAGTCATCGTAACGACTTGCTCTCGTAACGATTCCTTTAGTCATCGTAACGACTTGCTTTCGTAACGATTCCTTTAGTCATCGTAACGACTTGCTTTCGTAACGATTCCTTTAGTCATCGTAACGACTTGCTCTCGTACGATTCCTTTAGTCATCGTAACGACTTGCTCTCGTAACGATTCCTTTAGTCATCGTAACGACTTGCTTTCGTAACGATTCCTTTAGTCATCGTAACGACTTGCTCTCATAACGATTCCTTTAGTCATCGTACGACTTGCTCTCGTAACGATTCCTTTAGTCATCGTAACGACTTGTTTTCGTAACGATTCCTTTAGTCATCGTAACGACTTGCTCTCGTAACGATTCCTTTAGTCATCGTAACGACTTGCTTTGTAACGATTCCTTTAGTGATCATAACGATTTGCTATCATAACGATTCTTTAGTTATCTAACGATTTGCTTATCGCAACGATTGCTTCAGATATTATAACAATTTTCTTTACGCATCGCTTCTTAAGTAATCATAATGATTTCCTCAATGATCACACGATTCTTTCATATCTCACAACGATTTGCTGTTTGTTTGCATAACGATTTCATAAGTCATAAATGCATCGATTTTATATCAATCAACTTGACATATGACTTATCCTTTCATCAGGTTGAATAGTCAAAGTCTTCGCACATATTCTTTTGACAGCTGTGCATTTAATGAAGACTGAACGTATCTCTGCATGCATACAGACGATATCATCTATTATCGTGTCTATTCTATATGCATCTTTTGGAACATCAAAATGGCATTACTATTTTGGTGAATATTCACACCAACAGTGACTGACAACAAGAGACAGCCTAGCTGTCCACTGTTCTAGCATTTAATGTATGCAGATCTCTTACAAACATTCGTCATAAAACGTGGACTTTGTAGAAGCCAAAGGACACTTCAGAAGATCCTATCTCTTTGCGTGCACAAATGGATAAGGACTGTTGATTGGAAGCTTCCAAGTGCCACTCAGTCTAACATCCACCAAAAGCTAGAGGCAACGGATACTTCAACGTCTATATTTCAAATTGAAGCTATATATTGAAGAAAGGAGCTGTCACGCCCCAATGCGGAATATCGGAGCGCGAAGGAAGTTGCAAGAAAAGGTATAGAGCAAATACTAGACATCAACCATTGCACATTGAATAATACTAAATCAAATCTTTCTCATTAATAACTTTTCAAATGTCTAGTTACAACCACTAATATCAGAGCCAATCTATAGGGCCCAATTACATTTCAATAAAAGGAAATAACTAACTACAACTCTAAGATAACATAATGACTCGAGGGTACTCCTGGCTTCACTCTTGGTCATTCCCTTCCTCGTGAGTGTATGTGTCATCCTCAGTCTCACCTGAGAACACAACATCAAATAACGTAGGGTGAGCGATAACGCCCAGTAGGACTTAAATCTCAGGCTCAAGCAGGCTTTAATTAATTAATGCATTTAATGGCAGAGTATCTAAAGATAGCAGGTACAAGAGAGTCAAATATAGCAAGAGATAGCACAATAGCACGAGAGCGAGTATAGTTTCCAAAGTAGCACAAGTATCGAGTATAACACGAATAGCAGGATGGCCATAGCACAACTAGCACAAGTATAGTAATAGCACGACGAGTATAGCACTTGTTTGTCATTCTAGACATCGAGAGAGTATAGCACGTTTTGTGTTTTTGATTGTCATATAGATAGTCGAGATAGATAGCACTTGAGTGTAATGCCAAAACACTCTGATCATTTAACTCCCATGGGCACTAGCACTTTCGGGCGCACATCCCAGGACCAGATCGGGCCCTTTATATATTGCCAGGCATTGGTTATATTGTTTATCTTTAGACAATCAGTCAATGGCCAATATAGAGTACCAAGAAGTAGATGAGAGCACTAGATGAATAGACGAGAAAGTAGAGTGAACGTGAATAGACGAGCGAGTAGAGTACAGATGAGAGGTAGTGGTCATTGCACGTAATGCGACGAGTAAACAGGCGATAGTAACAGTTGCACAACACGCGCACGTCGTATTGGCAGTCAGGTGGAATTCACGATCTTCCCACGGGCCATGTTATGCACAAGTCCAGAGGTTCGACGTGATTCAAGGTAAGAGCGAACTTCTAATAGCCGTTTGGATCATATTGATCCCTAAGGGTATCATAGGTGTTAGGGTACAACCGGCTCGTCGACCATGTGGGAATCCATGATCAGAGGAGACTTACGGAGGCCTTGTGCAAGAGTTTACTAGTCCGGCGAAAGGAATATCCGACGGAGAGTTCACCACAAGCCAAGCAAAGTGTGTATATAAAACCAGGTGCTCGACGTTCTAGAGGAATTCTAGGACAGTGGAGCGTCGATATCGGTACATAAACAACGCGAGAAATAATACAAGTCCTTTTAAAATAGGGCAATTATGTACTTTATTTCAATAAATTACCAAATACATTATGAGATATTTTCTGCAAGGTTTCAGCCATATATGGATGGTTCATGTGTGTGCATGTGTAAGAGAAATCATAGATAGAAATAAGTCGTGAAGATGTATTTAAAATTATTCAATATTGCTCAATTTTTAGGCAAGGTTTTTACTGAGGGTATAACTGTAAAAAGGCATTTTTACTGAGGGTATAACTGTAACTGACAGAAATATTTTTATGGGTTTTTTCCAAAATTCCTGTGAAGGCGACAGTCCAGTGAGGATTGCGACAGGGGTAGGGCAGATCGCGACAGGGTCCTGTACGGGTCGCGACAGGGCTGTCTTGTTCTGGCGGCCAGAATGCGACGTAGGTACTGTCGCATTCAGAAAGCGACAAGGAAGGCGTCGCGACGGCTTTAGAAAGCGA
This sequence comes from Colocasia esculenta, assembly GCA_014218235.1. NCBI lineage: Eukaryota > Viridiplantae > Streptophyta > Magnoliopsida > Alismatales > Araceae > Colocasia > Colocasia esculenta. Next base: position 43,765,843 of record CM024758.1, on the reverse strand, counting down.
CAGGTGGTCGGTCGCAATCAGACCCAGAAGGCGACATATCGGCCTGTCGCAATCAGGTGGTCTGCGCCTGGCTCTGACAGGAATCAGACCAGGCTTTGGATTGCGGACCACTTGAATCAAATTGATACAGGGTCGTTCAGAAAATCATAACTAAATATATATGCGATGAAAAATCATGAAATCAGTGGCAAATGAAACCAGACATGCGAGAGTACTTCCAGTAAATAGGGATTCGAGAGAGAGCATGGTTTGAGAACGAACAAGAACGAGTAACATAGAACATGACACAGGGCGTGAGATGGATTTAATTCGAGTAATATGCTCAACAAAATTAGGGCTTTCGGGGTCAAAAGATCCCTAACAAGATCAAGTATTTTCAATAAAATTTCATAGCATGGGATCAAGTATACTAGGAGATATGGATTTAACATGATGTCTCGGGGTTATCATGTTTGCAGAACTTCAGAAATTAAGAACAAAAGATAGGATGGATGGAAAATATGAAACTTGGGGGTTTCGTTCAATAGGGTAGGAAGAACCAACAGAAAAAGTTTCATGGTTTATGCTTGTGAGAATGCCTACATTTGACTCGATTTGTCTTCTAGGGCTAGAACTTGAAGAACAGGGAAGAAGCTTCAAACTCTTCTTCTCTCCACGAAATCCTCTCCTCCTTAGCCTCCTCTCCACGTCCAGAACTCTTGGCAACGAGCTAGGGTTGCCCAAGAGAGTTTAAGAGGTGTATTTATGCAAGTATGTATTTCTATTCCTACTACTACTCTAATTCCTCTTAAATTACGAAATTTCCTTACTCCCAGCTTCCTTCCTTGCTTTCCATCTCTATTTAGACTTGGAAAAGATCCAAATTCGTGCTAACCCATATGGGGTAGGTTTAGGAATCCAATTCCAACTCTAACTTCCTATTTAATGCATTAAATACCCCTTTTCTATTTAGGTAATAATTTAGTTACGAATTTAGGGTATTTTCCTATTATTCTCCCTTTGTAAATTCATTTTTGTGACCCAATAAATTTTAGAAGATCCATTAAGCAAAGCCCATTACTCTTTTCCATTTAATGGGTTTTATTTAATGCTCTATTTAAATATCCATTAGCTAGGTTTTAATTCTTTATTTAAATTTTTATTTTTCACAAAAATTCAGGTTGCTACAGGAGCTCCAGAAGAAGTATAGATAGAGAGTACGATAGTCATACAAGAGATCTTGATCATCAGTCTTCTGCGAGTTCTCTAGAAAGAGCCAAGCCTCATTCATTAGATTAGCTCTTTGCTCTCTGCATTGTTTGTAGATTTTCGAGAGAGCTTGTTTGGTTCTGAGAGTGAGCTTTTGTTTGTAGAACTCATTGCTCTCAGTCCTTAGCTTCAGATCTTGGCTTTTCGAAGCTTGATCTAGGGGCTTAATCTCCTGTTTACTTATTTCTGTGCTTGTACCCTTCGTGTGTGAAGGAAGACCTGGTGGTATCCAGGGTGTGTGTGTGCCCTTCTGGTGTGAAGGAAGACCTGGTGGGGTATCCAGGGTGTTGTTCCTCTTCAGGCTAAGAAGAGAAGATTAGCTGAGCTGGGTGTTGTAGTGTCCATAGGGGGACTGTACCCTAATTAGTGAAATCCTGAGTTGTTGCTCAGGGACTGGACGTAGGACTCCTGTGGAAAGAAGGTCCAAACCAGGATACATCTGGTGTTGTGTGATTGTCCTCTTGTGTTTGTTGTTTTTTCTTTACTAACACTAACAATCTTCAAAGTGTATTTCTTTGTGAACATTTTTAGTGAACATGTATTAATTGATAATTTTTAAAAGACCCATTCACTCCCCCCCCCCCCCCCCTTCTGGGCTACCTAACTGGCAACATACTTGTCCCTCCCACTAAAATTTAAGCAAATCCTTTATTGCTTGCGTCATAAATTGCTATGGCATTTCAAGATCAATTCTTTATTATTTGCATAATCATCTCCTCTTTTGTCGTTATCCGCTTTTAATGCTCTGGAGTTTCAAAAAGCCACTTTATGTCCTACCGTTAAGTCTAAAATCCTTGCCGCATCAATTTCATCTCTCTCTCTCTCTTATCTCCTTCGATTTGCTTGCTTGCGAAACCCTCATCGACTCTAGAATCCCCTCTGTGAGGTTTCGAAGAATCCCTCTGTTCTCGCTCAAATTTCTTGAGGGTTCCTGTTCCTCTCTTCCCCACGATCCTCTAGAAACCTTTCTTGTTTGATTCCATGGTCGCTTCTGGGAGTTCCGGCAGCATAGGTGGTTACAGCGTCGTCTTCCTCACGGCGGATCAACAGGAACGGTTTGCGGCTGTCAGGATAAAGCTTTGCGGAAACAAGGCAGTAGATATTGAATATTTAGAGAAGCATGGGATGCACAGTATTGTGGAAGCCATTCAGAGGATGAAGTGGATGAAGATGGTCACTATCTCTGAGCCAAGTTATCTAGACCTATCCAAAGCCTTCTACACTTGTTTGAAAACGAAAGAAGACAAGGCCCTCTCTTCCACTGTAAAAGGTACACCCATTCTCATCACCTATGATCTTTTGGAAAGACTTTTTAGTGTCTCTATGGTCGGTCACAGTGGGGTGGACTCAGTGGATATTCATGCTAAGGGGCTAGGAATCATCGGAACAGAGTTTAGATTGAAGGATGGCAAAATCGACATCAACCAGCTAAATGCATTCAACAGAATTTACATTTTATAGTCTGTCAGATTTTGGTGTCGAGGAGCGCCACCTTTTCAACTTGCCCAAAAGGAGATTCAGATTTGATGTTTTGGGCCATCCAAAATCAAGAAATCAACGTGGCTCAGGTTATAATTGAGAGGATGAAGTTTGCTGCAGAGATGATATGGGACAAGAAAAATAAATTGGCAGTATCACTTCCATATGCCCAGTTGCTTACCAGAATTTTCAAGGATTATGATATTAATCTGAAAAGAGAAGTGATGGAGAAGATGGGCAAGCCTATTCGGTCCAGGAACTTGAAGAAAAGTGGTTTCTCTCTAGTGGGAAACTTTGAACCAAGACCTCGGTGGCAGAAGGAGAGGCCGTCATTGGTGAAGCCCCTGAAGTTCAACCAGTCTCAGAGGTAGAGGCAGAGGTAGAAGCAGTTGTCAGAATTGAGGAACCTCCTGCAGTTGTGAGGAGGATTGAAGAAATAGCTCCTGAGCACATTGAGCCTGTTGGGCATTCATCTGAAGTAGTGATCCCCTCTACAATCCCTGCTCCTACATTTGAAGAATCTGTCATCTCAGAGACTTTTGCTCATGCTAAGGGGGAGCAGGAACAAACTCTCATGGAAAACATTCCTAGTGCTCCTGTTGCAGACATTGGTATGGAAGATAATCAGGCAACAGTTACTCTGGAAGTTGTGGCACCAGGCCATACAACAGATGTTTAGATGGAAGATGCTCCAGCGTAGGGGGAGCCAGAGATTCAGAGGGAGCCTACTGTTAGTGCTCCTGTAAATCCATTCCAGGAAGGAATTGTTGAAGATGTTTCAGATGATGATGTGGAGCCCACTATCTGCTCAAGTGGAAAGAGAAAGAGTGTTGCCCCCAGAATTCCTCTACTCACCAGAAAGGCACACCACAGATCAAAGAAGAAGAGAATTCATGTGCACATGAAGCCTGTCATCAATAGATTGAATGCACATGAGGAGATTCTGTGCTCACTACAATCTGAAGTTCAATCCATTTTTCTGAGTCAGAGCACAGAAGCCAAGGAGATTGGAGCAGTTAAATTTGAGCTCTAGGAGATGAGAAGTGAGTTGGGCAGCTTGAAGCAGTTAATGACAAATCTTTCAGACTTTGTGATGGTGCAATTATCCTCTCTTGCCCCTCCAGCTCCCACTCAACCTGTACCAAAGGAATCCGGGCCTTCTGAGGCCATCAAGGAGGTTGGGCCATCAAGGCTAGTTATTGAGGAATCAGGGCCATCAGGGCCAATTGCTGAAGATTTATCCGGCCCAGGGCCTTCTGAAGAGGAAGTCAGGTCATCAGGGCAATCAGTTGAGGAGCCAGTGCCATCAGCCTTGTGAAGCTGAAGTTGTTGGTGTTGGGCCATCAGGGCCAGTGGAGTCAGTGGCAGAGCCAGCTGGATCTCAAGCACCTGTAGAAGTTGCTGTTGTGCCCCAAGAGCCTCCTGTCCCTTCTAGTCTTCAGACTCCAGCTCCTTCTTCTCCACCCACAACCCGGCCCCACCAGCACCTGAACCTTCCAAGAAGCCTGTTCCAAAACACATCTCCTCACCTACACCTTTTCCTGCTACCTCCTCCTCTTCACCCACTTCTTCTCCTACAATTCCTCCTCCTCCAACATTTGGGCACTTGTAACATCATCCTCAACTGGTCCCTCATCTACTGGTCCATCATCTGCTGGACCATCTGCACCTCCTTCTCCTACTTCTTTCTCTTTTCTTCATCCACCCACTCCTCCCTCCTTCATCACCATAATTCTGGAGGGTGCTCGTGTTCCAGGCACATCATATAGGACATTAAAGATGTCACGCCCCGACGCGGAATATCGAAACGCGAGGCAGTTGCAAGTAACGGGTACAGAGCAAGTACTATACATCAAACCATTGCACAATGAATATTACTAATATAATTCTTCTCATTAATAACTTTCGAATGTCTAGTTACAACCACTATATCAGAGCCATTCTATAGGGCCAATTACATTGAAATAAAAGTAAATGACTAACTAAGACTCTAACATAACTCTAGGATGCTAGGGTACTCTTGACTTCACTCATGGTCATTCTCGTCTTCTTGAGTGTATGGGTCATCCTCGGTTTCACCTAAGAACACAACGACAAATAACGCAGGGTGAGCGATAACGCCTAGTAGGACTTAAATCTCAATAGTCAAGTAGGCTTTAAATGATTAGTGCATTAAAGGCAGAGTAATTAATGATAGAGCGAGAGAGTCAAGTAAAGTGAGAGATAACATGATAGCACATGAGCGAAATAGCACAGGTTTTCAAATATAGCACAAACGCCAATTTTAGCACAAATAGCAAGATGGCCATAGCACAATAGCACAAAGTATAGCAATAGCACAGCGAGTATAGCATAGCACTTTGTTGTCAACAGACAACGAGAGAATATAGCACTTTTGATTGTCATTAGATTAATCTAGATAGTATGGCACTTGGATGTAATGCCGACATCCTGATCATTTAACTCCCATGGGCAAATGGCACTTTCAGGCGCTCGCCCAAGACCAGATCGGGTCCCATTGCGCTGGCATTGGTTATATTGTTTATCTTTAGACAATCACTCAATGGCCAATATAGAGTACCAAGGAAATAGATGAGAGCACTAGATGAATAGACGAGATAGTAGAGTGAACGTGAAAAGATGAGCGAGTAGAGCATAGATGAGAGCTAGTGGACATTGTACGTAACACGTCGAGTAATCAGGCGATAGTAACAGTTGCACAACATGCGCACTTGGTGTTGGAAGTCAGGTGGAACTCACAACTCTACCACTAGCCATGAGCACAGGTCCAGAGGTCCGGTGTGATTCAAGATAAGAGCGAACTTCTAATAGCCGTTGGATCATATCGATCCCTAAAGGGGGTAATAGGTGTTAGGGTACAATCGGCTCGTCGACCATGTGGGAATCCATGGACAGAGAAGACTTACGGAGGCCTTGAACAAAGACTCACTAGTCTGACAAAAGGAATATCCGACGGAGAGTTCGTCCAAGTCAAGAGAGTGTGTATAGAAACAAGTGCTCGACGTTCTAGAGGAATTCTAGGACAGTGGAGCGTCGGTATCGGTGTTCCAAAACATCGCAAGAGTCATAAAAAAGTTCTTTTTAAAATAAGGCAATTAATTACAATAATTACCAGATATGTTATGTATCATATTCATGCCAATTAGGCCATATTTGGATGGTTTCAAAGTGTGTGCAGGTGTCATGAAATCATGGATGGAAATTAGTCATGTGTATGTATTTTAAATCACATATAAATGTTCAATTGTATTAAGTGAAATTACTGCGGTTATAACTGAAAATAAAGGGTATATGCACAATAGGCAATTAGAGCATTGCAAATCAGAAGGTTTTCTGAAAAATCCTGTGAATGTGACGCATCCCAGTAAGGGTCGTGATGGGTTTAGGGTAGATCGCGACAAGGGCATGCACTGATCGCGACAGGCTGTTCAGGACAGGCGCTGAGATCAAAACAGAGGCATGAAGGGAACGCGACAGGTCGGTCAGGTAAGGCACATAGATCGCGACGGCACGGCCTGTCGCGTTCAGAACGCGACGTGCCTGTCTGTCGTGACCAGACCCCAGAACGCGGCCTATCGGGCCGTCGCGTTCTCGGGGCCTGCGCCTGAGTCCGACAGGAATCAGACCGGACTTTGGATTGCGGGCCAAACTTAACATATTTGACACAGGAGTCTTTAGAAAATAAGAACAAATAGCACAGTCGATGAAAAATAATGAAACTAGTTGCATATTGATCTAGACATGCATGATTACTTACAGTAAATAGGAATTTGACAATAGTTAGGGTTTCGACATGCTTTATTCACATCAAACATGAAGTATATGATACAGTGAACAGTAGAGATGAGCGATTTAATTCGCAAGATAGGATGGACTAAAATTAGGGCTTCCAGGGACGAAAGAAAGCTAACAACCCTCAGAACCTCCAATAAAAATTTCGAGGCTTGAGGTTTAGGGAACATGGAGATCAAGAGGTATGAAGGGGGTTCGGGTCATGTAACTTGCAGAACTTTGAAAATCTATAACACAGGATTGGGTTGCAGGAAAAATACAAAATTTTAGTGCTTTGTTCATGATGATTGGAATATCCTACAGATAATTTTCCATAGTTTATGCTCGTGAGAATGCCTACCTTTCACGTTTTTCTTCTTCTAGGGTTTGAAGATGAAGAACTCGGGAAGAAGCTTGAAGATCCTTTCTCCCCACGATTTCTCCTCCTCTTGGCCTCTCCTCCTAGTCCAGCAACCTCTTGGCATGAGCTAGGGCCGGCCATGAGGGTTTTAAAGAAGTATTTAAGCTTCTCCCCATTCCCTTTCCTAGTTTAAGTCTAATTCCCATTTAATTCCGAGTTTCTTATTTTTCTCTCCCCTTTTTAAGCAAGAGATCTCCTAATTGGGTTGAGAGAGAGGGGATTTCGTGGCCAAGCAATTGAGGTAGGTTTAGGATTCCAAATCTAACTCAAATCACTTATTTTAATGCATTAAATACCCTCTTTTTATTTAAGTAATATTTTAGTTACGAATTTTGGATATTGTTTCTATTATTCCCCTTTTTAAACTCTCTATTTTAGCCCACTAATTGCTAATGGGTCCATTTAACAAAGCCCATTACTTATTTTTATTTAATGGGTTTAATCTAATTCTCTTTTATTTAATTTTATAATTAATTTAATTAGTTTTCTTTTTATATTATTAAATTTTTATTTTTCGAAAATCCAGGTTGCTACATCCTCCCCCTCTTAAAAGGAATTGGTCCCCAATTCATATGATCGTAAGGGAGGAAATGTCTTACCGAAAAGATCGAGGTAGTTTCGTCTGATGATTCCTTCCGGTTCCCATGTGGCTTCTTCCACTCCGCGGTTATTCCATAAGACTTTAACCACATGGATGGGACGGTTCCTGAGCTGTTGAACCTTCCATTCCAGTATCTTGACTGGCTTCTCTTCGTATGTCACATCTTTGTTTAACACCAACTTCTCGTGGCGAATGATGTGGGTAGGGTCATAGACATATTTCCTGAGCATGGAGACATGGAACACATTGTATACACATGCCAGATCCGGTGGCAACGCCAGTCGGTATGCAACCTCACCAATCCTTTCGAGTACTTCAAAAGGACCAATGAATCTAGGACTGAGCTTTCCTTTCACTCCAAATCTTTGGATGCCACGAGTAGGTGACACCTTCAAGAACACATGATCACCGACTTGAAATTCTAAGTCTCGCCTTCTTTTGTCGGCATAGCTCTTTTGTCTAGACTGAGCAGTCTTAAGCCGATCTCTAATCACCTAAATGTCCTTTGTGGTACGTTGCACCATGTCCGGGCCTAGACATTGCTGTTCTCCAACCTCATTCCAGCATGCAGGAGATCTACAATTCCTTCCGTAGAGTGCTTCGAACGGTGTCATCTTGATGCTCTCCTGGTAACTGTTGTTGTAGGCAAACTCAATAAGGGATAGATGCTCGTTCCAATATCCTTGGAAGTCTATGGTGCAAGCTCTCAACATGTCTTCCACTATTTGGTTGGTCCTTTCAGTTTGCCCATCAGTTTGTGGATGGAATGCGGTACTAAAGTTGAGTTTAGTACCCAGTGCACCTTGCAGTCCTTTCCAAAAATGAGATGTGAATCTCGGATCTCGATCCGAGACTATGGATGATGGAACTCCGTGCAGTCTCACTATCTCCTTGACATATAGGGCAGCTAGTACCTCTACCGACCACTTACTCTTTATGGCTAGGAAGTGGGTAGATTTGGTTAGTCGGTCTACAATAACCCATATGGCGTCGAGTTCACCACGAGTCGGGGGTAAACCCATGATGAAGTCCATGCCAATGCTTTCCCATTTCCATTCTGGAATATCTAGCGGTCTGAGTACACCAGCAGGGCGCAGGTGTTCCGCTTTTACTTGTTGGCAAGTAAGGCAGTGTGCGGCATGTTCAGCTACCTCTCTTTTCATGTTCGGCCACCAAAATGTTCTTTTCATGTCTTGATACATTTTGGTACCTCTTGGATGAATAGTATACTTTGTCTTGTGAGCTTCATCCATTAGCTTCCTCTTCAGTTCTTCATTGTCAGGGACGCATGTCCTCCCTTGAAAGACAAGCCTTCCATCCTCTGTCATAGCGAAGTCCGGTCATTCAGTTAGAGTTTCTTTGACGTGAACTAAGAATGGATCATCATCTTGTTGAGCTTTGATCTCTTCCAACAAGTCAGATTGAATCTTGATGTTTGCAACCAAGACTCGATCATCCCTATGTTCAATATTTAAGTCTAACCTTGCGAATTGTTCTAGTAGTTGCATCTCGCCAAGGACTAGACTTGAAACAGATGCCATTGGCTTTCTACTAAGAGCATCAGCCACGACGTTTCCCTTGCCTGGATGGTATTGCATGTTGAAGTCGAAATCTTTGAGGTATTCCAGCCATCTTCTCTGTCTCATGTTGAGTTCTTTCTGGGAGAATAAATACTTCAGACTTTTATGGTCTGAGTAGACAGTGAATTTCTCTTCATACAAGTAGTGTCTCCAGATCTTCAAGGCGAAGACCATGGAAGCCAACTCCAGATCATGCACGGGATAGTTGACTTCATGAGTCTTCAGTTGTCGAGAAGAGTAGGCGATGACTTTCTCCTTTTGCATCAGTACACACCCTAGCCCAATCCCTGAGGCATCAGTGTTGACAAAGAAACCTTCTCCCTCTATTGGCAGAGCGAGAACATGTGCTGAGGTAAGACGTCTTTAAGAGTTTGGAAACTTTTCTCACACTCTTTACTCCAGGAGTAGGGATTCTCCTTTCATGTTAGTCGCGTGAGAGGAACGGCGATCTTTGAGAAGTCCTTGATGAACCGCCTATAATAGCCATCCACCCCCAAGAAACTTCTGATTTCTGTAACATTGGTTGGTCTCTCCCAGTTGAGTACAACTTCGACTTTGGAGGGATCAACGGAGATGCCGTCTTTAGAGATGACATGGCCCAAGAAGGACACTTCTTCGAGCCAGAATTCGCACTTGCTTAGCTTTGCGTACAGCTTGTTGTCTCGCAAGACTTGTAGTGCTATCTTCAGGTGTTCTTCATGCTCTTCTTTGGTCTTAGAGTATATGAGGATGTCGTCGATAAAGACGACCAAGAACTTGTCAAGGTAGGGCCGATATATGTTGTTCATGAGTTGCATAAAGCTGCTGCAGGACCATTGGTTAGCCCAAAAGGTATAACAACGAATTCATAGTGCCCGTACCTGCTCCTGAAAGTCGTCTTGAAGATATCATCCTCCTTGATCCTCATTTGGTGATAGCCAGATCGAAGATCGATCATGGAGAAATATTGAGCTCCAGATATTTGGTCGAACAGTTCATTGACTATGGGCAAAGGGTACTTGTTCTTGATGGTGAGTTGATTGAGTTGTCGATAGTCGATGCAGAGCCTCATCGATCCATCCTTCTTCTTGACAAACAGCACAAGCGCTCCCCATGGGGAAGTACTTGGTCTAATGAACCCCTTCTCTAATAGCTCCATCAGCTGCATCTTCAACTCCTTTAGCTCGGCAGGTGACATCCGGTACGGTTGATGTGATACTGGGGTAGCTCCCGGGATCAACTCTATGGCGAAGTTGACATCACGTTCCGGGGGAATCCCAGGCAGATCTTCAGGAAACACATCGGAATAATCCTGGACTATGTGGATGTCTTCTATCTTAGAACCCATCTTTTCCTCGACTACGGCTGCTAGGAAAGCAATACAACCTTTCCTTATCATGTTATGGGCTTTTATGGTGGAGATTAGAGACATTCGTCTCTTATGTCTAATCCCGAGAATGCCAATTTAGGAAAGTCACTAAAGGTAACCTTCCTTTCTTACAGTCGACATTCACCCCATAAGCAGACAACTAGTCGGCTCCCAAAATTACATCATAGCCTTCCATAGGCATACACACCAGGTCGGCTTTTAGGTTATGGTCTCCGATCATTACATCGGCAGATGGAAAGTATTTGTTCAATTTCTCCTTTTCCCTAGTGGCATTGTGACAGAGAACTCACACCCATGGATATAGGTTTTGCAGTTAGGGTATCAGTATCAGTTTTGAAATATAAATGAATGTGTTGCTCTAGTATCAAATAAGACAAATGCTGATAAGGATAAAACTTGTAGAGTACCTTCTACCACCACCGTTCGTAGCGGGTTCCTCTTCATGCAGGGCTTGCAGTCTTCCCTATTTCTTAGGTGCATTAGGGCGCCTCTCATTCTCTTTCAGTAGCGGGCACTCGAGAATGCGGTGCTCGTGACTTCCGCAGCGCAGACATGCGCCGACCTTCCTCCAGCATTCATCAGCCGTGTGAGCTAGCTTGTCGCAGTGTTTGCAGTTGCTTTTTGTTGGAGTGTATGGGACTATCGCCTTTGTTTTTCCTTTCTTGGCTAGGACCCTCTGTGAGGTTGAGGGGACGCTTCTTGCCATTGTTTGGCCTAGCAGATGATTGACCCGAGGTCAATTCCTTCTTCACGAACTTCCCTTTGATACGGCCGGAGAAGTCCGTAGCATCTTCTAGCAGCTGAGCTTTCTTCACCATCTCGACATAGGTTTGGATGTCGAGAGGTGCTAGTTGGGTGATGTATTGTGGCTTAAGGCCGTTGAGAAGGTGCTTAGCCTTCATTCTTTCAGTAGCTACTAGGTGTGCCGCATACCTTGCCAGTCTAGAGAATTGGGCCTCATATTCAGCCACAGTCAGGCTCCTCTGTTTCAGAGAAGCAAATTCCGCAGCCTTCCTTTCTTGGACACGCTCAGAGAAGTACTTGGAGTTGAAAGCTTCTTTAAACTCGTTCTAGGTGAATTGCTCGTTCTCTCTAGTATCTTCCACTGACTCCCACCAAGCGCGGACGTCCTTTTCGAGTTGGAACGTGGCCAACATCAGCTTATCCCCCGCTGCGCATTGCATGACACGGAAGATTCTTTCCGTTTCCTTAGCCAGTGCTCAGATTCATCCGGATCCGTGGATCCATTGAGCCTAGGTGGGTTCAGACTTCTAAAGTTACGATGCAAATCACCTGCAACGACACGATTTTCCCCGCCTTAGGTAGCTTGCATAATTGTGCGCGTCAGTTCCTGAATGGTTTGTTGCATGCCCCTCATTTGAGCACGTTCAACAGTCATCTTTGTTGCTTAGTTCCTACAAAAATAGCTTACTGTTATGATACTGATGTGAAATTTAATTCGTGTGTGTGTGAGTTTATTTTAGCTAGTTACCCTTGGCTCTAACCACAACTCACATAGGTAGGATAATTGACTCTAGTTGAGACAGGTTAACCTAGATCATCCCATACTTAAGAACAACCTAGGCTCTGATACCACAAAACTGTCACGCCCCGACGAGGAATATCGGAACGCGAGGCAATTTCAAGTAAACGGGTACAGAGCAAGTACTAGACATCAAACCATTGCACAATGAATATTACTAAAGATAATTCTTCTCATTAATAACTTTTGAATGTCTAGTTACAACCACTAATATCAGAGCCATTCTATAGGGCCCAATTACATTGAAATAAAAGTAAATGACTAAACTAAGACTCTAACATAACTCTAGGATGCTAGGGTACTCGTGACTTCACTCCTGGTCGTTCCCGTCCTCTTGAGTGTATGGGTCATCCTCGGTTTCACCTGAGAACACAAGGACAAATAACGCAGGGTGAGCGATAACGCTCAGTAAGACTTAAATCTCAATAGTCAAGCAGGCTTTAAATGATTAGTGTATTAAAGGCAAAATAATTAATGATAGAGCGAGAGAGTCAAGTAAAGTGAGAGATAAAATGATAGCACGTGAGCGAAATAGCACAGGTTTCCAAATATAGCACAAACGTCAATTTAGCACAAATAGCAAGATGGCCATAGCACAATAGCACAAAGTATAGAAATAGCACAACGAGTATAGCATAGCACTTGTTGTCAACAGACAATGAGAGAATATAGCACTTTCGATTGTCATTAGATTAATCTAGATAGTATGGCACTTGGATGTAATGCAGACATCCTGATCATTTAACTCCCATGGGCAAATGGCACTTTCGGGCGCTCTCCCCAAGACCAGATCGGGCCCCATTGCACTGGCATTGGTTATATTGTTTATCTTTAGACAATCAGTCAATGGCCAATATAGAGTACCAAGGAATAGATGAGAGCACTAGATGAATAGACGAGATAGTAGAGTGAACGTGAAAAGATGAGCGAGTAGAGCATATATGAGAGCTAGTGGACATTGTACGTAACACGTCGAGTAATTAGGTGATAGTAACAGTTGCACAACACACACACTTGGTGTTGGCAGTCAGGTGGAACTCACGACTCTACCACTGGCCATGTTAAGCACAAGTCCAGAGGTCCGATGTGATTCAAGATAAGAGCGAACTTATAATAGCCATTGGATTATATCGATCCCTAAATGGGGTAATAGGTGTTAGGGTACAACGGCTCGTCGACCATGTGGGAATCCATGGACAGAGGAGACTTACGGAGGCCTTGAACAAAGACTCACTAGTCTGGCAGAAGGAATATCCGACGGAGAGTTCGTCCAAGTCAAGAGAGTGTGTATAGAAACAAGTGCTCGACGTTCTAAAGGAATTCTAGGACAGTGGAGCGTCGGTATCGGTGTTCCAAAACATCGCAAGAGTCGTAAACAAGTTCTTTTTAAAATAAGGCAATTAATTGCAATAATTACCAGATATGTTATGTATCATATTCATGCCAATTAAGCCATATTTGGATGGTTTCAAAGTGTGTGCAGGTGTCATGAAATCATGGATGGAAATTAGTCATGTGTATGTATTTTAAATCACATATAAATGTTCAATTTATATTAAGTGAAATTACTCCGGTTATAACTGGAAATAAAGGGTATATGCACAATAGGCAGTTAGTGCATTGCAAATCAGAAGGTTTTCTAAAAAATCTTGTGAACGCGACGCACCCCAGTAAGGGTCGCGACGGGTTCAGGGTAGATCGCGACAAGGGCTTGCACTGATCGCGACAGGCTGTTCAGGACAGGCGCTGAGATCGCGACAAGGGCTTGCATTGATCGCGACAGGCTGTTCAGGACAGGCGCTGAGATCGCGACAGAGGCATGAAGGGAACGCGACGGGTCGGTCAGGTCAGGCACATAGATCGCGACGGCACGGCCTGTCGCGTTCAGAATGCGGCGTGCCTGTCTGTCGCGACCAGACCCCAGAACGCGGCCTATCGGGCCGTCGCGTTCTCAGGGCCTGCGCCTGAGTCCGACAGGAATCAGACAGGACTTTGGATTGCGGGCCAAACTTAACATATTTGACACAAGAGTCTTTAGAAAATAAGAACAAATAGAACAATCGATGAAAATAATGAAACGAATTGCATATTGATCTAGACATGCATGAGTACTTACAGTAAATAGGAATTTGACAATAGTTAGGGTTTTGACATACTTTATTCACATCAAACATGAAGTACATGATACAGTGAACAATAGAGATGAGCGATTTAATTTGCAAGATAGGATGCACTAAAATTAGGGCTTCCAGGGGCGAAAGAAAGCAAACAACCCTCAGAACCTCCAATAAAAATTTCGAGGCTTGAGGTTTAGGGAACATGGAGATCAAGAGGTATGAAGGGGGTTCGAGGTCATGTAAGTTGCAGAACTTTGAAAATCCATAACACAGGATTGGGTTGCAGAAAAATATGAAATTTTAGGGCTTTGTTCATGATGATTGGAATATCCTATAGATACTTTTCTATAGTTTATGCTCGTGAGAATGCCTACCTTTCACGTTTTTCTTCTTCTAGGTTTTGAAGATGAAGAACTCGGGAAAAGCTTGAAAGATCCTTTCTCCCCCGATTTCTCCTCCTCTTGGCCTCTCCTCCTGGTCCAGCAACCTCTTGGCACGAGCTAGGGCTGGCCATGAGGGTTTTAGAGAAGTATTTTAGCTTCTCCCCATTCCCTTTCCTAGTTTAAGTCTAATTCCCATTTAATTCTGAGTTTCTTATTTCCCTCTCCCCTTTTAAGCAAGAGATCTCCTAATTGGTTTGAGAGAGAGGGGATTTCGTGGCCAAGAAATTGGGGTAGGTTTAGGATTCCAAATCCAACTCAAATCACTTATTTTAATACTTAAATACCCTCTTTTTATTTAAGTAATTTTTAGTTACGAATTTTGGGTATTGTTTCTATTATTCCTCTTTTTAACTCTCTATTTTAGCCCACTAATTTCTAATGGGTCCATTTAACAAAGCCCATTACTTATTTTCATTTAATGGGTTTTATCTAATTCTCTTTTATTTGATTTTCTAATTAATTTAATTAGTTTTTTTATTTTAAATTTTTATTTTTCAAAAATTCAGGTTGCTACAAAAGATGAGTTTGAAGAAGCAATTCTTCACTCAGTCCTATCTGTGTCCTCTCATGTTCACAGGACAGGCTCTCCCAGTCTTGCCCCCCAAAAGAGGAAACTTTCTACGTAAATTTCTCTCTCTTCTGAACCTCAATTCCCTCCTCTTTGGTTCTCTCTTTCTATTGAAAATAGAAGGAGATCCCTCTATTGTGAATTCTTACAAAGTGTATCTTTGCTGCTATTTTTGGCCTCCCTCATCTTAATCTAATCGAACATCTTACTATTATTCTTCCTCTCTCTCCAATATCCAAATCAGATCAGTCCAAAATCTTCTCCATAGCTGAATCTAAGACTGAAGATCAGTGGGCTCGGGGCCATCAGTCTCTCTACAGGGATTATGTGCTTGCTAGATTTGACAAGTTTCCACCCTTAGACCACCAACTTACTCTGTCTGAGTGGTTTGTTATCCACCATAGGAATACTTGGGGTCCCTTCATCCAGGGGGAAATCAAGTTAATCCGGCACTTTCAGATGTTTCAAGACTATCGGTTTATCAACAAACTGCCAGAAATTCAGCTTGGTCAGTTCAGGGGAGCATTGCACTGCTCAGGACTGAAAACCCTGTCACACATCCATTCAGTAGATTTTGCCACCTTAAAGTTGCCAGAGGTTGTCTTCCTCCCCAAGCTTCATTCCTTGCTCATGGACTCTGCTGTGGGTCCCTCTATCTTTGAAAGATTCGTTAGAGTAATGGTCAGAATAATAGTCCGACATGGAGCTCCTCTTGCCTTCCACCGATTTCTCTTCCGGGAGTATCACAGGGGTTTTATCAAATATGATGTCCTTGCTCCCCTCCTGTCTGAGTGTGAAAGGCTCTCACCATCTGAGTGGGAGAAGCACTATCACCAAGCTGGTCAGCAGTTGGACACCTTGAACTCCTCTTTGGTCAGATCCGGCAAACCTTCTCTTTCTGTCGAAGAATTCTTGGACCTCAACTCAATCAATTTGGTTCAAGATCCTTTTGCCATTTGGATTGAAAGGTACAAAGTTTATGAACCCCTGAAGAGGGAACTGAACCAGCACAAGATTTTCTACCCTATATCCATCGACAATTCCTGCAGCATGCTAGTTTTGGAACTATTAGCTTGTACAGATCCTCCTTTGGCAAGGATGAATATGCAAATTTCATTGAAGCTCAGAGGCAGCTCCACATCCAAAGACTTCTTCCAGACATGGGGCCTTCCTACAATATCTCTTGGGGTGCTTTTAAGAACCACTTTGAAGAGCAGGAACTCCAGGCTTGGCCCATAATTACTCGCCATGCCTCTCTTTTGTCTCCTGCCTTCTACATCTCTGATCCCCATTAAGTAATTCAATCTGATATTTTGGCTCCATTTATCTTTGTCTATCTCCATTTTCCCTTCTGTTCATTTAATTCTTTTTGCTTAATGACAAAAAGGGGGAGAAACTATTCTGAAAGACATACCCTAAAAAAAAAAAAATAATTAAACAAATTTCAATTCTTTCTATGTATGCAATTTTCTATGTTTTGTCATCACCAAAAAGGGGGAGATTGATGATCAGTCCATCTCCATATAAAAGTTATCATGAATTATATATGTAATTTTTGGTGATTAACAAAACCCTGTAAAATGCTTTCTAACAACTGTTTCTAAAGTTTATCCACAAAAATAATTCTAGCAAATCTGTAAGTTATCCTCACACACTGCTGTAAGTTAAAATGCATATATTTTATCTAAGTACACAACGATTTCCTTTATAGAAACAACGATTCGATCGCCATAACGATTCTGTAAGTCACTTAAATAACGATTTCCATCTTACAACGATTTTCATAAGTAAAACAACGATTTCGGTCTCACAACGATTTCATAAGTAAAACAACGATTTACTTTCACTTAAACAACGATTTGCTTTCACTTAAACAACAATTTGATCGAAATAACAGTTTGCTTTCACTTAAACAACGATTTGATCGAAACAACGATTTGCTGTCACTTAAAGAACGATTTGATCGAAACAACGATTTGCTTTCACTTAAACAACGATTTGATCAAAATAATGATTTGCTTTTACTTAAAGAATGATTTAATCGAACAACGATTTGCTTTAACTTAAAGAATGATTTGATCGCAAAAACGATTTGCCTACTTAAACAACGATTTGCTCAAAACACGATTCATTTTTACTTAAACAACGATTTGAGCACAACAACGATTTCTTCCTTAAAACAACGATTTCATGATCGATTTCACTTAAACAATGATTTCATCATTGAAATAACGATTTCATCTGCTCATCGATTTCTGTTAACTTTGTACAGAACATCGATTTCATTTCATTAATACATGGATTATGTTCATATCGACTTGGTCTCAACATGAACTACATTCTCACATGATTATATCATCGATTTGATATCAATATCATTTTTATACAGAATGTTCTTTATGTTCAAATAAATTTATATAGCTCTTGAATAGCCTTGCTTTATCTTCTTATTCCTTAAATATGCATATGCTCGAAACTCTGTGGATTTCAAAAAGCCTTCCCGCGCATCTTATTGTATCCTAAGATCTTGATCATTTATTGTGTTAGTATAAAATTTCCACACGATATCCTTGCTTACTTCACTTGTCACATAAAGTCTTGCTTTATGTGATGACAGAATAACATTCACTTTTGGTGTATCTTCATACTTCACGACTACTAATGTTGACTGACAATTTAGACAAAGAAAAGTTGTCTAGGTGTCAGCATTTATTGTATGCAGGACTTTTGTATAAACCAAGCACGTCAAAGGTGGAGTTGTCAACCTGACAAAAAGGATAGAAGATTCAGACAATCTTCCCTTGAAGGTGTAAGTGTCATTCCAAGCGTTAATGGCTGCAGGCTCACCTACTCCTTGCTTCGGACCAGTCTCTCTAACAAGCATGAAGCTGTGAGACAACAGATATCTCAACGGATACTACAACGGTCAAAACTATTTCAAAGAAGATAAATAGAAGACTGGTGACTCCAAGCAAAGACGTTAGTCAGACAACTCAAATCTTTGAACCCTGAGAAGCTCGAAACTTCAGTTACCTGAAGAACAACAAGAGCTAGCTTGTCCAATCCAACCATCAGTAGCTCTTAGCTCTCCGTGAGAATAGTGCATGTGTTTTTGAGAGCTTGTAGTTCTGAGAGAGAGTCATCTTTTATCATCTAGTGTCTCTCAGACCCTCAGATCAAGCTAGTGATTATAAGCTTGGTCTTGGGGCCTTCTTCATACAACGCATTCCTTTTGGTTGATCCTCTTCTTGTGTGAAGAGAAGACCTGTTGGTACAGGTGGTGTTATTCCTCTTCTGGTTGAGAAGAGAAGGCCAGCTGCGGCTGGATGTGTAAGTGTCCTTAAGGGGGACTCTACCCTTGTATAGTGAAATTCAAGTGGTTGCTTGGGGACTAGACGTAAGACTCCTTGGGATAGGAGGTCCGAACCAGGATAAAATTTCCTGTTGTCTTTGTGCTTGCTTGTTTGGTTTGATTAACACTAACCCTAACTATCGATCTTAGTGTTGTCTGTCTAGTTTGTTTTATTTACAGGAATTTCTACTAAAAGATTTTTTAAGCAATCCATTCACCCCCCCCCCTCTGGGCTTGCTATCTGGGCAACAAAATACTCTTCCCAAAACTCTTGGGGACGAGTTTACCAATAGTTGGGGTCGTGGGGAGCAGCTCTTGTGCACCAGAGGAGGAGGAAATCGGCCCTAACCGGAGCTCTTCTTCCCAGCTGCGTTCTGCATCGATCTGTGTAGAGAACCCTTCTTAGATTCGATCAAAGGTGAGTCAAACCTCGACCAAACCATGCAAGGATTATACCCCTGGAAAGGGTTGAGTCTAGTTTCTAATGTCACCAGTTTGCCCAATTTTTATCTAGTGAATCAGGAGTATTAAGCGTTCTCCTCCAAGCGGTTAGAGCGAGGGCTTTCTGGAGGACAGATCTTATTCAACTCAAAAGGTAGGTGATCTCGGGCCAAACCTAAGCAAAACCTATACCAATGTGTAGTTCTTCAAGTCTACTATCATGTGCATGCATTTTCCTCAATTTTTATTGAGCATACATCGAGTATTAAGCGTTTTGTCAAAGTCATGCATATTAATGCTTTTTATGTTCATGTCATTTTCTCACTCATCCCGAGGTCAAATCTCATGAAACCAAAGCAATAGTTCTCTTCTTCTCCATGTTCCCAACAAGTTTCATGTTTACACTTTTGTCTTAAGAGCCATAGATCAGGAGATATAAATGTTGCATGCATCGTGTGTATTTTTTCTGCGTTCTCAGGCAAGAACATGAAACGCGATGACACCAGACGTCACGTTCCTTGTTGCATGAAAGCGACGTACTAGAGCACCGCGTTCATCTAAAATGTGAGCATGCCCTACATAGCAATTTAGACTCCGACTTGACCGTTCTGACACCTCAAACTATGCGCTGCATGGTTTTCTATGTCCTGCATGAACGCAACGTAGACCCACGTCGCGATTCGGACCTATTTCCCGCTTACAGATTTTGCATTATTTTTATATTATTATTTTGAAAACATCTTTTGAATGCGACGTATCGAACCGTCGTGATTCAAGGATGATGGCGACACACTACCTGTCATGTTATTAACGCGACAGGCAGGACTGTCGCATTTTAAACCTAAAGGCGACGGTATGGACCGTTGCTATTTGATCTGTTTCAGCATGTTCATGTTTCTGAACCGTGTATTGTTTTATTATTTGCGATGACTGTGTCCGTCGCGGATTTCAAGGCCTACCCGAGACCTGTTTTGCATAGTCTAGAGTTCAAGGTTAGCATGTCCTAGTTCTGTTAAGTGCATGAAGCTTGGTCAGTGACTTAAAACTTGTTAACCCATGAAAAATCCATAATGACATGAATGATTATTCCATTGTTCTTAAATGATATGACCTGTTCTTGCAACTATTGATTTGATCATCTTGCTGTCCAATCTTGTTGAAGTGAATAATTGCTATCTTAAAATACTGCAAACCATGTCTAGTTAAAAGCATGTCTAAATCTTATGTCATTCATGTTACTTGCTTTCTGCGTTGTTTTAAACCGGTGGAATGTGGATTGAGACACGTACTTCACTACACACTTGCACTTATAGGCAGCCCTTTCTTGGGGGATTGGAAACTCACGGCCGGTCATTCCGTATCGGTAGTCTAGTGACCTTTCTCTTAAGACCTCCGTAAATCTCCGTACTCCGTGGATTCTCTCATGGAGACCGAGTTGGTTATACCATTGAAGTTCCCTGGAGATAGCGTGCACTTCCTCTCTCATCTCATTCTCGTGAGTGTGATTTATAATCTAGACTTAAGCCATTAATGTAAAGAGATAACTAAAGCCTACATTGTGCCGTTATGCTGCCGAAATTATCTCTTGAATATTGTTATCATGAAATCATGTTCACATGACTTGCTACATGTTGACATCATCATCATCATGAACATGACAATACAATTGCTTACATCTTGAAACTCTTATTGGCCATTATTGACTGTGGGTATCTACATTTGAAATTAAGTGAGATGCTGATCGGGCACGGAGAGTGTCCAAGGGCTCCAGTCTAGTCCCAATGACGGAGAGTCATAAATATACTGTTAACCATGGGGTATAATGATTATTAGCATTGCATCTACGCTGGGAGTACTTGCGTGTTAAATGCTAGATACAATAACCATATACACATGTCCTAGTGTACATTTCAAGGTGGATCTTTCCTTAGTGTACATTGGTGTCTTCGTGCTTGATTAGTGTTACATGATCGTGCTTGTGCTTGCTTGCTTGCGTGATATGGGCATTCTGCAATTATTGCAATTAAATGATATCTTGCATGCTTGTTACATGCCACAATATTGAAAAAATTTGCTCGTTATATCATTCTGGATCTTACTCCATCATTATCGTTCAATCTAGCTTGAATCCTGTATCAAGTTTAATGAGTTTTATTCGCACATGCATATCTTGATAAATCGTGCTTACCTAGTTCTAAATAGTTAATCACTTATATCATTGCCTGCACATTGAGATGTAATTCCTACTGGGCTAGTTTGTTCATTCCCTACTTTTAACCCTCTAGGTGACTATGAAGTGCCTGAGGAGGAACTAGTCGAGGATGGGAATGCGTCGAGTGATGAGAATTCCAACATATGAATTTATCTATAGTTAGAATGAGTGTTAGATTGATGTAGTAGGAAGTGAGATTAAATGTAATTTTCTTTTATTGAGTCTTAATCCTGTTACTCAACATTTTAAGAGTTGTATTAGTTCCATTTGAAACAATGAGTTGAGATTTGAATACAAGTTTAATTGAGTTCATTATTTGGGCCCTATTGTTATGTTGTGTTGATACATCTAGTGCTTGCTAGCTAGAGACTTATTTTCCGACTGCTCATGCCTCGAAATATCGTCCTGAATTATCCGAATTATTATCCGCTGCGAAATTCTCGAGACGTGACAGATAGAGTGTCTTCACCTTCTTAGACAGAGAGTCGACTATTCCGTTTGGAGCTGTGCTTCCACCGATTTTGTGTTTCTTTGCTCCTGTGGCACCTATGTTGTTCCTAGAACGATACTATACTAGTCGGTTCACCCGTTGCTCGGCACTCGTGGGCTTATCCTGTTGTGTGAGTTGTTACAATTTCCCGGGACCCACATCCTCGTGAGCCCGTTGAGGGAGTTCTCTAGGCTATGAGTGTGCTCGAGTTAGAGACTCTAGATCTAAGGGGAAAACGGTGGGTGGACAACGTCGTCAAGTCATTTGTAGAGCTCTCGTGGTTGGTCTGGGATGCTGATGTGGTTCGAGCTTGTTCTTTCGGCTTAGGCCAGTCAGTTCTTTTCTTGTTGCCTCACTCTACGTGGTTCCAGAACTACATAGAGGTGTCAGACACGAGACCGTAGTTTAGCGCAGACTATGACAATTGTTGTGGTTCTTTGTGTTTTCTGGCCTCACTCCAAAGGGAGGATGATAGGACCAGACATACGGTCCAGAGTAAGACATGCGTGATGCTTCTGACCAGTTGACTAGTGGTAGTTATTTCTGTGGCTGGTGTTCATGTCGAGGCAGGTTACTTCTATCTGTGTGTACAGTGGTGTGGTTGTCACAATAAGTTGTTCACACGATGTTCTTGGTCGTGTAGTATTTTCCCGACCGATACTAGTGTAGTAGCTTCCTCACTTTCGTTAGTAGAATAGATTGTTATTTATTGTTGATCTTTTAATTATATATCTATTCTGCTTGTCAGAACGAGTGGGTGATTGGTAGTCCCTACTGGACTTCTTCGTGATGCTCACTTCCTTCCTTTCCAAGTGAGACTTCACAGTACCAGCAGGTTGCACAACAGATGGAGGAGACGAGGCCACAGCAGTCGGCGTCGCCTTTAGCAGTGTCCCCTTTGTGCTTTTGTACTCCATCCTTGGGGTATGCCCCTTAAGGGTTGTGTCTTTCCCTTCTACTTGTACTATTTGTGTTTGAGAGTTGTACTAGACTTGTACTACATACTTGTGTTTACTTTTACTTGTTCGTACATTTCTAGTGCTGTAGTTATTATTTATTTCTTTTACATATCCTATTAAACTGATCATTCAACCCTTTTGGGTCCTCAAATCTGTGGGTGGCGGTGTTGAAAATCAAGTTCTCGATGGGAATCGAGGGTCAAGTTTTTGGGTTGTTATAAAGGGGAAAGAATCTACACACATGTGGATGTGGGCGTGGAGGATCGATTCCAAGGTGCAAAGGGTACAACAAAGGATGGCAAGAACAAGGCACCGAAGCAGATGCTATAGCAGCATTGTAGGGCGAGTGAGTGGAAGGCGGCGGGGAAAAGGAAGGGAGTCCATTTCTTTATTGGATTCGGGCAAAAGTCAGAACCTTCCTTGAACATCTCTCTCTCTCTCTCTCTCTAGATGACAGCATTGGGGAGATCTTATTCTAAATATATTTTGCTAAGGACGTCTAGTCATAAACTTCCATCAACATAACATCTCACTTCTATAGTGATCAATGGTGACAAGATCTTTTATGATATTTTTCATATGTAATGAGAGTATATGTAAAAATATAAATACATGATAGGTTTTTTATCATTAGATTTTAATAAGGATATTTATGCTAACAGTCCAAAAAGGAAATGCAAACCATAGTTGGATGTACTACGGGACCTGATCATGTTGGATTTGTATTGGTACAGTACAATATGAGGGTATACTATACTATACTGCACTGATATGCTTCAAATTCTTCAAACAAATCTTAAAAATAAAAAATAAAACAATAAAAAATAATAGTATTCATGTCGAGAATTGATGCTTCAACCACAATGCGAACTGTAAACCTTGGCAACGAATAAAGATGTCGCTGGTGAGAAAGTCCTTGTTCCCACCGCACCAAGGTGCAAGTGGATATAAGATTCATGCATACTAAGGTTGGTCGTATCGTACGGATCAATCTTATCGCATTGTTTGTGACACGGTATTGTACGATCCATTCATTGGTCAACCAAAAATCTCAAGTTAGTCGATTGATTTCATCTCTCTTTGAAGGTCAAATAGACCATGGGATCTAGACATCATCTTGACAGAAATCAGTCGATTGATAAAGAGAAATCGGTCAACCGATTTTAGACTTTAACTTGTTGGGGGTCCGGTGAAGCTCACTAGAAGAATCAGTCGACCGATAAGAAGACATTGGTCGGCTAATTTTGTCGTACAATATTGACCGTGCTGGGGCTCGTGAAATCCTTGATATAGTATGTCACAACAAACTTTGATGCATACCTTGGTTTCTAACCTTATAATAATTATATTTATGTATATGCTTTTATGTTTCACTTTGCTACTTGTTTATAAGTAGTATTTTAGAATTTTTAAAAAATTTCAACTAACTAACCCCTAACATCTATGCGAAGTTAATACATAAATACAATATGCATTAACTTCTTATTATATGCCGATATTTATTTATAACACATACTTACATATTTTTAACTACTTGAAGATAATATATATTTTAATCATTTATAACGGCTGAGAGTTTGATGTTCATTTTGTAAAAGTTCACTTTGTATTAACTTCTTATATTTTGATGTATATATTACTTATTCGTACTTATATACGTATAATCACATCAAGTACCTACGGCATCCCAACGGACAGACAAGACGCATATACACGTTCTTTTCGTAGAAATATTTTATACTCGAGGCAGCCGGACAGAAAGCATACATGATTTTTTTATACTCTTGACTTGATTAATTAGATGTTAAATCTCACATTTTTATAAGATTCAACGTCCGACCAATGAGATCGGATGTCCGATCAAGTCAACTCTGACATTTTACCTGTCACCCCTTCTATTTTTCATTTGTGGGAATTTCCGACCCCCGCAATGTTAAGAGGTGACGAAAGCAGAATGCTTTTTGCACTGGCATATTTCAGCAATAACTGAAAATGTGTTATTGAAGCTGTTCAATGCGAAACATATATTCTTATCTAAATTATTAGAAGGAACATGAGAGGGACATGGGTAAGGACAAACCCATCACTCTTAATTAGGCTTGACAACCCCCACCCACACCTTGTCTTCTTTTTTTTTATTTAACGCATGCAGTGCATATAGATTTTTTTTTTTTTTTTGGTAATGAGAAAACTCCGCCCCGTGTGTTTTTGTAGGCTCAGGAATTGGTGTTCGTGAACTCTAAGATCAGGACTTGACAGCTCCTACTTTTCGTGTACCCGTATTGTCTTTACCCCACTTGACCAGAAAAACTCGAATTTACACACCTCGAGGATTGCATGTAAATCAGGTAAGCCCCCTCCAAGAATCGAACTCGAGATCTCTTACTTTTAAGCAAGAGTTTTAACCGATTGACCCAACCGGAATTGTAACACCCCATATAAGAATATGTTAAATAGACTAATCAGCAACTATCAACAACCCAGACTAGTCATTTTTAGAGCTCGAGCAGGAAAAGAACTCTGAAGTTAAGCGTGCTCAGTTGGGAGTAGTCACAGGATGGGTGACCTTTCTGGGAAGTCTACCAACTGGCACGGTTGTTGGGCCAGTTTGCTGGTTGGGTCGTCACAAATGGTATCAGAGCCTTACCCAGTCGGAAGTGCAGGAACTAAGTGCCACACATGACAAAGTGCTACGCTATGGGAGCCACCTCTTGAAGCCATAATGGCGCAAAGTGCTACATAGTGGGAGCCACCTCTTGAACCTGTGGGGGCCACCTCTAGAATCCTGCCTGCCTGGGGTTTGATTGTGTGCTATGTATGAGCAGCGATGAGGACGTCGCTTATATAAGAGGGGTAGATTGTAACACCCCATATAAGAATATGTTAAATAGACTAATCAGCAAACTATCAACAACCCGGACTAGTTATTTTCAGAGCTCGAGCAGGAAAAGAACTCTGAAATTAAGCGTGCTCAGTTGGGAGTAGTCCCAGGATGGGTGACCTTCCTGGGAAGTCTACCAACTGGCACGGTTGTTGGGCCAGTTTGATGGTGGGTCGTCACAAATGGTATCAGAGCCTTACCCAGCCGGAAGTGCAGGAACTAAGTGCCACACAGGACAAAGTGCTACGTTATGGGAGCCACCTCTTGAAGCCATAATGGCGCAAAGTGCTACATAGTGGAAGCCACCTCTGAGCCTGTGGGGGCCACTCTAGAATCCTGTCTGCCTGGGGTTTGATTGTGTGCTATATGTGAGCAGCGACGAGGACGTCGCTTATATAAGAGGGGTAGATTGTAACACCCCATATAAGAATATATTAAATTGACTAAATCAGTAGACTACCAACAACCGGACTAGTCATTTTCAGAGCTCGAGCAGGAAAAGAACTCTAAAGTTAAGCGTGTTCAATTGGGAGTAGTCCCAGGATGGGTGACTTTCTTGAGAAGTCTACCAACTAACACGGTTGTTGGGTTAGTTTGCTAGTTGGATCATCACAAATGGTATCAGAGCCTTACCCAGCCGGAAGTGCAGGAACTAAGTGCCACACATGACAAAGTGCTACGCTATGGGAGCCACCTCTTGAAGCCATAATGACGCAAAGTGCTACATAGTGGGAGCCACCTCTTGAACCTGTGGGGGCCACCTCTAGAATCCTGTCTGCCTGGAGTTTGATTGTGTGCTATGTGTGAGCAGCGACGAGGACGTCGTTATATAAGAGGGGTAGATTGTAACACCCCATATAAGAATATGTTAAATAGACTAATCAGCAAACTATCAACAACCGGACTAGTCATTTTCAGAGCTCGAGTAGGAAAAGAACTCTGAATTAAGCGTGCTCAGTTGGGAGTAGTCCCAGGATGGGTGACTTCCTGGGAAGTCTACCAACTGGTACGATTGTTGGGCCAATTTGCTGGTGGGTCGTCACATGAATCCTCTTAGATGATATATGATCATAAGTAATATATTTACTTGATGAGCAATATATTCCAAGCCTTTCTTTAATTATTCCCTCCCAGACGGTGAAGTGAACTTTTGAAAGTGATCTCCTTCTAAAAAACTCGAGACGATGAGTAATATTGTGGGCAAGTCTAGAACATGATGACGTTTGCATGATGTATGTTCTTGCGTATTATACATTTGGGAAGCAAGAAAAATTACAGATATATTCTGCACTGCAATAACTATGTACTCATGCATTTGGTTGTACAGTTTTTTATTCTTTTGTGAAATGCGAAAATCGTATTACTATATATATATATATATATATATATATATATTATATATATATATAGAACTGCCTTCTTTGCCGAGATTAAAATCACAACATGTCTTATCCACTTTCCACAACCTTCAAAGACAAGTAACAGCAGGTGCAAAGATACATAGATAAGGATAAAAGTTAAAGACAAGAATAAAACTTTTTATTCTAAGGATGAGGATATATACCGATCGATAGGGCCTTTGCATCCCCATGTGTTTGGGAATCTAACGTTAAATCACTCATTACTTTCTAGTTTGGATTTATGAAAATTGATTATTCATAAAGGTTGATTAATATGCAAATGCTAAAAGATGTCACCAGCCATTCACCACAAATTAAGTTTCCTTGTTTTGAAAAAGAGAGAGAGAGAGAGAGAGAGAGAGAGAGAGAAGGGGAGGGTGAGCTGCTCCTGTTCTGTCCAAGCTGAACTTTTGGCAAGACCATTAGATTAGAAGACACGAGCTGGCAAAGTCCATGGCCTTCTCTCCTCCACCCTCAACTCAAGAACCTTGCTAAAATAAAAAAAAATTGACATGACCAGGCCTTGCTAAAAGACAGATCACATAGAGGAGGAGTGGGTCGGGGGAGTCGCCTCTTTCCCCCTACAAACGCCAAGGCTGCCTCGGCTTTCCACAACAGAGAGGATCTGCTCAACCCACATGCTGGGCGTGCACCCCGCCCCTTGCATTCCAAATTAACTAGTTTACTTTGTAAGCCCAGCAGGAAATCTGTGTGTGTGTGTGTCAAAACCCAAATGGAGTTGCCAATCCATCCAAACACTAGTCCCCGCCGTCGCCTGTTCTTGGAGACTTGGCATTAAATTTAGTGTCCTGGGGCCAACCCAGCTGACTTGAATTCAGGAGGGAGGCCAGAGGTGAATCTAGCACATGGGGGGTGAGACGAGATTATTTCCTCCTCCATGGTGGTGTTTTAATATCTTGGAGGAGATGCGTGGTCATAGGCGAACTTAGAAAAATTTTCAGTGAGGTCACTTTTTTTAGAAAAATTTTCAACCAAACTATTTAATGAAAAAATTTTAACTCATCATAGGGTTTTAAAATTTCAGTGGGGTCATGTGACCCCACTTGCGTGGTCATAGTGTGGGGAGAGGGGTGCAGCTCATAGTAAGGCCTTCTTTAATAACAAGGTATGTACCTTTTGATCTAAATTATTTTGAAACAAAAAAAGGTATATTTCTTGTTATCTAAGGGTAATACTATTCATCTGTTGAAGTCGGATAGATTAATTATCCCAACGTATCCTTAGTTGGTTGTCCATACACTTAATTAGCCTCTTCCACTATATCAAAATCAATTAAATCTTAACCATATATTTACATGAACATACCCAAGGACAAAATGGTTCCTAAAGTGGGCCTAATTAAATAGGACAGTGGTTGTGGGGATGGTTTGTGTGAGAGTTTTTCCATTTTTAATTTCCTTTGTTTTTGTTGGGTGTGTGTGTGTGTTTTGTGTTTTTTTTCATATACAAAGAATATATATGATTATATGATTTAGGGCAGTAGAGTGTGTGTAAGAAAGAGCAGGGAATTTGGTGAGTGGGTGAGGAGAGAAGGGCTTTTTTTTTCATGCTTTTGTACCCATTTGCCTCTCCCTAAACGGGGAACATGTTTTAAGGGACGGGCTGCCTGCCTATAGCGAGTAACTATTGCGTTCGCTAAGTTAGACTAGAAATATCTAACATTTGTGTAAACATGTTTTTAAAACTTAGTATAGATATTAGATCAAATCCCAAGATCACATTCTTTCAATGATCAGTATATTCTTTTGGTAATGAGATTAGCCCAGAAAGTTAAGGTCTATTGGTTGTATGTAAAATAATTTCAGAGGGAAATAGTTTTCACGGAATAACTTTTCCATGAAAATAAAAAACGTGATTATTTATTTTGTTGTTAGGAAAATATAATGTTGTATGGAGGGATATGAGATCTTATGATCTATTCAAATGAGAGAGAGTCATATATTCCTGTGTAATAACACTATTCATCAATTTTTTATTTTATTTTATTTTTTATTTTTAATATTTTAAAAAGTAAAAAAAATTAGATAACTAATGAAAAATAAGTAACTTTGACAAAGACAATTTAAAATAGGAGAAATAAAATAAAAAACACAATTTGAATGAATAGTGTTTTACAGATATTTTAATAAAAAAATAAAATTTCAATTAATTAATGAAAAATAATTAATTTGATAAAGATATTTCAATGAATGGAAAGAAAATAAATTCTAACTTGAATGAATAGTGGCATTCGCGGTTTTCCCGTGGATGTCAAAATCTAGATTTTGGGTGATTTATTTTTACAGATTTTAATTTTCAATAGTACCAAATGACATAAAAATTTAAGTTTTCTTGAAAACTATTTCTTCACCCTGATTTTCCGTGCAAACAAATGGATCCTTAGAGTCTGCATTTCTCCCTTCTGTTGGGGGAGAGACAGAGGAGTTACTTTTTCAGGGAATGGTGGGTTACTTGCACTTCCATTTAGTTCATAGATAATACTTAGATTTTGTTGTTACAGCATAGAAGAAGTTTGACTCTTCCTTTTTTCTTCTTCTTTTAACTCGGCTATAAGATCTAGTAGTTCACAGGGAGCCAATGGGGCCCTGCCATTTCCGTCTGAGTGCTCCACCGATAAGAACAGCAGCCTTCTCCGTGCACGACAGGTTTAATCCCCTATGAAGTGGGTGACAGAGAGAAAAAGTGCAACTTAGGAGACTTCATTTCTTAGAGAGCCAGCAGCTAGGGAATGGCTCCTAGTGTAGGCCCCGTGCCTGCCGAGCAACCATGCAGATGCGGGGCCGTGTCCAAATCAATTCCAGTGTTGGTTGGATAATATTTTATTCGATCTACTCATATTTATGCTTTCCCCATGTTCTCATGGATCTCTAACTAACTCTTCTGAGTTTAGTTTTTGGACGCATAAAAGAAGTAGGTGATGGGAGAGGGGGCCATATATTTTTGAAAAAAAAGTTAGTTATTTGAAATTATGAATATATGATGATGGGATTACTTGAAAGTAATTATATACGGCTACAACCTTATATGATTAAGGCTGTAGCCTGGCTGTAGCCTTATTATATAATGCTGAGGTCCCGAGTTCGATTTCTGAGGGGGGTGCTTATCTGATTTACATGCAATTCTCGAGGTGTGTAGATCTAAGATTTTTTCGTTCAAGTGAGTAAGGGTAATACGGGTACACAGAAAGTAGGACCTGTCAAATCCTGATCTTGGAGTTCACGAACACTAATCCCTGAACCCAAAAAGCCACACGGGGCGGGGTTCCTCGTACAAATATATATATATATATATAAGGCTACATGTCTACATGACCTCTTTGTTACCATTTGATACGGGTCGTCCTGGGCCGACGACCAGCAGTCGACGAGCTTGAGCTCGGCTTATCCGACCTGTTGCCTCGCACTCTTGGACGAGATCGCTTATGGCAAGAGCCTTGTCAGCGTCTGGCGTGGAGGCGTGATTCTAGGGAACAGCTCGTTAGACCACGCGATGTCCGTGGGCCACGTCTCTTTCCCCCATATGTGCAATAATCACAAGCACAAAGCACAACCCCTATGATCTCGCTTGCCATCTTTGGGCATGCACCATCAAAGGTTATGGCAACTCCGGTGGGAATTACGAGGATCTATAGCTATCAGATAAGCGTTCTAGCTCTATAAATGAAGTAGAGACATTGTAACACCCCGGAAATTTAGTGATTTAGAATTAAGGAGAATAAATAAATTCCGTAATTATTGGAATGATAAAAACTTACGTACCAATATCGTACGAGAGGAAACACATCGAGAAAATGGTTAACGCGGGAAAAATAACCCAACCATAAATTAAATAAACATGTTGTAGAGACTTACAACATTATGTATTAATGACCCATTAACAAGATTGGGCCAATGAAGTACATTTGGCCTAAGGATAAAAAAAAACTGGGACAAGAAAATAGCCAAAAATTCATGTATGTAATTATGCAATAATTAGGGAGGGAATTTAGGGTTAATATATAGGTGATTAGTCATGTAAGGTAAGTCAAAACCGAACCCAACTCTAAGAGGTGGTTTCCTAACCTTTACTACCTCCTTTGGGTGAGAGAATCCCAGATTTCTTGGAAAGTAGGAAACAGAATTCGCAGCCCCTTTCCTAGTCCCGTTAGGACTTGTAAATACACCCTAAAACTATAAGAACTCATCCTTAAACTCTTGGGGAAGGTTTAGCAACAAGTTGGGGTCGTGAGCAGCAAGTTTGGAGCGCTGGGGAAGAGGAGGACGGCTGGGGAAAACGTGCTCTCCCTCAACCTCGCTCTGCATCAACCCATAAATCTGCAGAGGGTTATTAGCATTCAAAGGTAGGTGTTCTCGGGCCAAGATTAAATAAAAACAACACCATCATGTAGATCTCGGAGTCTAGGTTCATTTGCACTTGGTTGACTAATTTTCATGGAGTACACATTGTGTATTCGTAGTTTTCCCTAAGTCGCGCACAGTTAGGGCTTTTCCCGTTCTTCTTATTATGCACGTGATTCGAGACCAAATAGACTAAACTTCCTTCATAAAAGTTCTTCTACTTGTAGTCACTATCATCGTTTATGTTGGACGTTTTGTCCAAAAGTCTTTTGTTAGAGAGTTATAACGTGGTAAGAGAGTCACTGCTGATACTGCGATTTCGGGCTGCACTTAGCTTTATGTTCTTCATATGTTTTATTGGTATTCGAGACTGAATTAGATCAAGCCTTTACATCAAAGTTCTTCTACTAGTTGTCCTCGTCATATTTTGTGTTTACATTTTGTCTAAATGTCATTCGTTAGAGAGTTATAAGCAGGGTAAGTAAATCGCTGCATGAGATGTGTTTTCCGGTACACTTGACCTATATGTTTTTTTCTGAGAGGGCCTCTAGTGTCGACACTGTCCAAATCAGCCCAAAAGGTGTTCTGGGAAGGTCTCTAGTGTCGACACTAGTTGATCTAGTGTCGACACACTGTCCCAAACTGGCCAAAGGGTTTTCTGGGAAGGTCTCTGGTGTCGACACTAGTTGATCTAGTGTCGACACACTGTCCCAAATTGGCCAGAAGGTTTTCTGGGAAGGTCTCTAGTGTCGACACTACTTGATCTAGTGTCGACACACTGTCCCAAATTGGCCAGATGGTTTTCTGGGAGGGTCTCTAGTGTCGACACTACTTGATCTAGTGTCGACACCCTGTACAGACCTGTTGACTGGGTTTTCTGGGAGCTGTCTCTAGTGTCGACACTACTTGACTAGTTTTGCATTATTTTGCCTTGTGTTTGAAGCATTGTGTCGACACCAGTAAGGAGTGTGTCGACACTACCTTTGCAAAAATATTGCATGTTTTGGGTCTGATCATTGCATGGTGTCTACTAGCATGTGCATGATGTTATATAGTATGCATGGACCTAAAAGAAATCAACCCATTGAAAAATGGTAATGATATGAATATGATTCTAATGTGTAATTGTGATTGTCCTTATGTTCATTGGATTATCTTGTGATCTTCCCTATTGTCAATTGATATGATAAGAATACGATGTGAATATGGGGATGAATACATGTTAGTATAGACTTGTTAGTGAAGTTAATATCATGATTTGCATATGAGTTTCAATAGTTACATATTTTCCAATGTTCAATTAATTAATTGTCCATATGCATACATGCTAGGAAAGATCCGTGACTTGTCACTTACACATTTGCACGAATAGGCACACCCTCCTTGGGGAATTGGGAGCTCTTTGCTGGTTATTCTGAATTGGTAGACTAGCGACCTTTTCCTTAAGACCTCCATAAGTCTCCGCTCTCTATGGATTACCACATAGAGGCCGAGCTGGTTGTACCATGAAGTACCCTGGAGATAGAAAGTACATGTCCTGCATACGATCTGTCTTTAGAAACATCCTCATGTCAAGACATTAATGGATTATGAAACATGATACGTCATTATACTGCCTTTTGTCTCTTGAGCTAATTGCCATACTTTGACTCTATGAATGATCTTGTTCCTTTTACTATGAGCTTGTCATTGAAACTCTGTGGCCATAATATGAATATGTTTGTTCGGCACAATATGGGACTTGGTCCATTTGACCAATGCCTGTGCAAAAGGGCCTGGTCCGGTCCTAGGGAGGAGCGCCCCAACGTACTTATTAACTGCGGGAGTATGGACTTCTGGTGCTTGGCATAGCACAACGAATAAGCAAGATTAGTGGAAATGTGCCTTCGTTTGATATGATAAGTTTGATTGATCTGATATGATAAGATTTGATATGATACGTCTGTTCATGTGAATACATGATATCTGTATGAATATGGCCAATCTCATTTGATATGATTCTACTTGAAATATCTGTCCATTGTATATGCAACTCGACATTTGATCTGATATGATATCCGTTTACTCTGCTATTCAATCTATTAGTATTGCATGCATTGTCATCATATTCATGTGCATATCTGCCTATTTAAAATTAATCATGTATATTAGTGCCCGCACAATATTGAGATGTAAATCCTACTGAGCTAGTTCGCTCACCCTATCATCCTGCCCTTTTCAGGTAGCGATGAGGAACCAGTGGAGTCCGATGGGGCAGGGCAAGAGTGATGAGCACCCGCCATATGAGCAGTGGATAGTTTAGAAATAGACATTTGAGTAGTCGATGTATTAGAGAAACATTGTTATTTGAATAATGAACCCTTTTCAGTTGATTCTCTCTATGTAAGGTTGTAATTAGTTGAATGAAATGGAATAAAGTATATTTTGGATGACCATCTTATAGTCTCAAATGTGTTCTTTTGTTCAATCGTAACTCTGCGCTATTCAACTGTGATACGTCTATCTGTATCGTTCACGTCCCCCGGTATTTATTCCGCTGCTAAATATCGGGGCGTGACAGTTGGTATCAGAGCCTAAACTTTAGGGTCCAGGAATAGGAACATAGAATGAAATTAGATCACACAAGTCAAAATCGGTCGTACTAATGTGAGCTTGGGTAGAACTTGGGGAATAGAAGACACATGTGATACATTTAGATGACTGATATATTATTATTTTGAAGGTACTTATTACCTCAATGGCCGCTGAACTTGCCCAGGCTAGAAACATTC
Source organism: Colocasia esculenta (assembly GCA_014218235.1). Taxonomy (NCBI): domain Eukaryota; kingdom Viridiplantae; phylum Streptophyta; class Magnoliopsida; order Alismatales; family Araceae; genus Colocasia; species Colocasia esculenta. Next base: position 43,731,818 of record CM024758.1, on the reverse strand, counting down.
AACAAACAATACAGAACTTGACTCAGGCTATCCTGCAAGCCACCCAGGGTGGAGGTAACCGCGGAGCCGGTGATCTCCATCGGAATTTTCGGAATATGGATCCGCCTAGGTTTGGAGGGAGTACTGACCCAGATGTTGCTGAACACTGGGTTAAGGAAATTGAAAGGATATTCAGGGTCATGCAATGCACGGACCAGAACAAGTACTGCTGGCGACTTTCCAATTGGAAAAGGATGCAAGGGCATGGTGGGAGTCGGTAGAAGCAACACTGAATGGCCAGCAACTAACATGGCTCAGTTCATTGAGCAATTCACACCAAGTGTAAGACCCTCGAATTCCGTCACATTATTCGTGTTTGCATGTGTATGTTGTGGTTTGTGTATGTATGTACATAATTACGTAGGTATTAATGGTATAATTAATGTGCATGTGTTTATATTAACGTAAATATGAATGTATTACATGGTGATAGTATGGATACAATACCATAGGTATATTGCATGTATATAAGCTTGGTATGCATGGTTTTCTGCCATAACTTAGGGTTCTGGCCGAAGGCCCATTGGCGTCAACCCCAGGCCGTTGAGCCAGTGTCAGCGTCTAGACCTGGACGCCAGCACTAACTCCGGCGTCCAGCGAAATGGACGCCAACTTCTCTGACCTGCATGCGCAGCAGAGCTGCAAGCTTCTGAAACAAGGCAAGCTATCCATTGGGGGATGTCCCCCAACGGCTCTGAGGGTGTCCCATCACCTAGTGAGTGGAGAGAGAGAGAGACCCTCTTTAGGTCTGAACCCGAAATGGCTCTCCCCACACTTCTCATTTCACCCTTGCAAGAGGAGAAAGAAGAGAGAAAAACCCTAGAGGGAGTCTGTGAGAAAACCCCATCTTGGCACCCCCAAATCCGACCCCCTGGAGGTTGATCTGAAGATCTACTGCCCAAGGAGGTCTTCTTCGAGCCATAAATCCCTTGGAGGAATTTTAGAGAGGCAAGTGACCTATCTATGGTGTCCCCGTATGAGTCTAGGTGGGTTTTGTGATTTTTATGGAATTTCCCTCGAGTCCTAGACCCTCCATTTCACCCAAGATTTAGAGCTCGGGTCTGTGTTTTTGCACAGACCTGAGTCAACGGCAAGATCAGTGGACGCACAGTTCTGCTTGGCGTCCATCGATCATGCCGCTGACTAATAGTCAGCGGCCAGAGACCGCCGTCTAGTTCTTCTGAACAGAACAGTGAGCTGTTCTGTTCCTCTTGTACTTAGTTTCGGTATGTTTTATGCGATGAGGATATATTGTACATCTTATACCCTATGTATTTGTGCCTTGTGGTTGTGGAAGAGCATGGTGTGATGGTGAATGTGGGTTAATGATATCTTGTAAACTTGTGAGCATGACTTGCCGACTATTTTGCGAAATCCATGATTCATGATTAGATTAATGTGAATGCCTTAGTTTCGGTTTATTCATGAAGAATAGTGGGTCAGCATATGAGTTTGCAAATTTCAGTAAATTATCCATGCTTGAGAAATTGCTAATAAGTTCGTTAGAATAAAATGAAAGCATGCAAAAAAAATGGTGGTAGTGTTTAATCCATATGTATGAATTAGGAAATCTTGTATCCTAAATTCCTGCATGTGTTAGTAGCCTATGTTGAAACAGCAGTGACCAATTTGCAAAATGTGTTAGTCCCATGTTAGCTTAAGTTGTGAATAATATGCTAATTAGGTGTTTGATTTTCTGTAAATCCTATTTAGCTCAGAAAAATCTGAAAAATTGAGGGTATGATCTTGAACCCGAAAACAGCATGTGGTTAAAATTTCAGGTCGTTTGGACCAGTAAATGAAAAGTTATGTATTTCCATGTGAAACGTGATAATTCGTGCATATGATCGTAATGTGATTAGATTTTGTTTAAACCCAACATGATTAGTGTGTTTACTGTGTGTTAACCTCTTGAAATTCTGTAGTACCATGTTAGGAAAAACAGAGGTGTTAATGTGACTAAGAAAGTGATGTGATGAAAAGTGTTAAGTGTAAACCATGTGTAAAACTATGTGTAAAACGGTAAATGTGTAAAAGTAAAATTGTGCCAATGTGATACTGCTTCCGAGAAGGCAGTGGAGCCGTATCGGGGAAAGGTCCCCCTGAGAAAGTTCATTGTGTTAAGTGACCCTAAGGGCATTAGGGGGAAATCCTGGAGGTGGACAAGTACCACTGGTTAGGGTGGAGACGTGTTCTCCCGGTCTGCGCAGTGCCAAGAGTCATCACTGTATTGCCTAGGTGATGTGCTATGTGTTATGTGATGTGAATGTGTATATGTCCTTCTTTGGTGGTTTGGACTATGTGTCACGGCACCTAAAATGTGAAAATGTGAAATGTGTGAAGTGTATGTGACCATGTGTAAATGTGTAAGTGACAATGTGAATGTGTATGTGTGAAGTGTAACCATGTGAAAAGAGGAAACTAGTGTAAAGAAAAATGTGAGATTCTAGATGTGTAAATATGTTATAGAAACCCATGTGAGACTAAATCTGAAACCATGTGAATTCAGAAGATGCATGTTATTACTCTCATGTTATGTGTGCAAAAATGTTTAGAATCCATGTTAGGAACAACTAATGAATATGTGTGCAAAATAGCATAATGGATTGTTCATATGATATGTTTTAAGCAACATTGTAGCTCTCATGTGTAGAATTATAGCCATTGAACCATGTGAATTCAGCAACCTAAAGCATGTGAAAAAGTTATGTATGTGCTTAAGAACATGTGGAATCCATGCTAATTGTGTTCCCCTTTCATGTATGTAAAATTGTCCATGTTGATAACTCTCATGTTTGATTCTTTAAAAGATTAGAGTTCATGAGTAATTGAATAGAGACCATGTGATAGGTGAATTTTACTTTAGAAATCTGAAAGCATGAGTTATGTATAAAAGTGTAGAACTTTCATGTTAGGTTGAAACTTGAATTGACTAGCATGCTTGTATTGCAAATTGTAAATGTGCATGTAGAAACCACTAGGACTTGTACGTGAATATCATGTATAGTGTTGCTTGCTGAGTCCCTGGACTCACTCCTTGCTTCGGCGTACAGGTATAGTTGGAGACGCGACACCGTTGGAGGAGACGGTGGAGACGGACTCCGAGCGCGGAGACTAGCTAGTGGAGTTTCATTGTGATTTGTGTATTCCTTAGTATGTACTTTGGACATTGTACTAGAATTATCATGAAAAGAATGTATTATGTGGACATTATGTATTCCTATTTCAGCAATTTAAATTATGTGAGCCCTTAGTTCCTTTTGTAAATTGCGAAAACTCATGTATGTTTAAATGTGGATGATGAATGAATGGAGATAGTTCTCTTTTACTTCCGCTACTCTGTTGTGTATTCGCGTGTATCTCAGCTGTTTGTATCGTTTGGGTAAATGTCCCACTGTGAGGACTCTTGCTATACCGACGTGGGTTGGTATAACCGTACCGGTATAATGAGGGCCGTCACAGAGATTGGTATCAGAGCGACCGGTTGAGATTACACATGAATATACCTAAGTCATCATCCCCATTGCATGCTAAGTATGTCCACATGTGTAGAAAACGCTAATAAGAAGTGAAAGATAGATAAGAAATGGTTAGAAAACGTAGTAATCTAGCTCTAATGGTGGCTGAAATTTTATGACAGCCATGGCTTCCCGTGGACGACGTGGAGGTGTGCCAGCTCGCGACGACGAGCAGAGGCGGATGAGCAGGCGGGCAACAGGCCCCAGCACCGCGAGCCCTGTGCTTCCCCCACCACCGCCAGTGGACTACGGAGTATTCATGCAAGGTCTGGTGCAGGCCATGCAGACGCAGGCCCACACCCAGCAGCACTCCAGGCCCAGTTGGAGGCCCAGGTAAATAGAAACAACTAGTAGTTGCTATTTAAATTGCATGATATTGTGTTTATCGTATACTGCTTGTTGTGTAATGTAGCAGGCTCAGGCCCCAGCTCAGGACCATGGTGGACCTCCATCATGGAGCGATTCAAGAGGATGACCCCACCCTCTTTTAAGGGGAGAGTGATCCATTAATGGCAGAAAGCTGGTTAAGGGAGACAGAGAAAATCTTCCGAGCTATCAGGTGTCCTGATGAGGACAAGGTGACATTAGCCACCTACATGCTACAGGTATGCTTTTGTTTATGCTTGAATGTTGCTCGTCAAGTTAGAATTTGTTAGTTGGTGCTTATGAAGGTGTATTGCAGGAGAGAGCTGATGTATGGTGGTCCTCCCTACTGCGTACACGCTTCGAGGACGGAGCAGTAGTTGTGGCATGGGACGCGTTCGTGGGGCTCTTCCGAGCCAAGTTTGTCCCAGAGCACATCCAGGACAAGATGGAGCAAGAATTCCTTTCCCTGACACAAGGATCAATGACCGTCCTGGAATACGAGGCAAGGTTTTCTGAACTTTCTAAATATGCACCGCATATCGTAGAAAATGAGCGCAGGAAAACCAAGAAATTCGTGATGGGTCTCAAACCATCACTGCGGACGAGACTCGTGGCGTTTGACCACCGCACGCTAGACGTAGAGCCCTCAGCGCAGCTTGCAGACAGGAGGGAGAAATGGAGCAATATTTGGGGGAGAAGAAGCTTCGCAGAAGAGGCCGGCATCGACATTCCAGCGGCAAGATAAGAGGAAATGGTGTACCAGACACCGCAGAAACCAATGACAGTCAGCAACTCTCAGGTACCTTCTGTACGTTCCCCCGGTGTGAAGAAAGAGTGTCCCCACTGCGGGAAGACGCATGGTGGATCCGAGTGTTGGTTAGTAGCGGGTAGATGCTTAAAGTGTGGGAGCAGCGACCACAAGATCAAGGACTGCCCAAGACTTCAGCAGGGAGCTCAGCGTGGAGCGCCAGTACCAGCAGTAGCGGCAGCCGCGCCAGCTACAGGGAGACCAGGAAGGCCTCGAGCCCCAGCTCGGTGTTTGCGTTAGCTCGTGAGGACGCCGAGCAGGCGGAGCATGTCACCGAAGGTACAGTTTTGCTTTTCGGTGTGCACGCTCGGGTTTTGTTTGATACGGGTGCTACTCACTCGTTCATTTCCGAGCGGTTCGCTAGGCAGTTAGCCCTAGAGTCAGGCATAGAGTCTGAGGAGTTAGAGGTCCCTTTGTCTGTGCACACCCCTGCGGGTACGGTATCGACTAGGAAGTGCATTCCGTCGTTACCCGTGTGCATTGAGGATAGATTCCTAGATGGGTGTTTCTTCTTGCTAAAGATGAAGACTATGATTGCATTTTTGGTCTGGATGGCTAGAGGAGCATTATGCGTTAGTGGATTGTCGTAGGAAGAAGATTGTCTTCCGCATTCCTGGTGAGGACGAGTTCTCTCATCCCTTGCCAAAGAACTTAGCGGGAAAGTTAGTTATCTCTGCCATGAAGGCGATGCGCATGGTGAACAAGGCTGTGACGCATTTCTTGCCAGCGTTATGCTAGTACCCGATGCTAGTTCGTCACTGACTCTTGCAGAGATCGATGTGGTGCAGGACTTTTCAGATGTCTTTCCCGATGACTTGTCTGTTGCCACCGATAGAGAGATAGAGTTTACCATAGAGTGCTTCCAGGCACCTCTCCTATCTCGAAGGCCCCTTATAGGATGGCACCTGCAGAGTTAGCCGAGTTGAGGAAGCAATTGCAAGAATTGCTTGATAAGGGATTTATTCGCCCTAGTGTTTCCCCTTGGGGCGCACCTGTATTATTCGTCAAGAAGAAAGACGGGTCACTTCGGTTGTGCATTGATTATAGGAAGCTAAACCAAGTGACTGTGAAGAACAGGTATCCCTTACCTCGGATTGATGATTTGTTTGACCAGTTGCGAGAGGCATCAGTCTTTTCCAAGATTGACTTGCGATCTGGCTATCATCAGTTGCGGATTAGGAGTGAGGATGTGTCCAAGACGGCGTTTAGAACCCGTTATGGACATTATGAGTTTTTGGTTCTTCCTTCGGATTGACCAACGCCCCTGCAGCGTTCATGGATCTCATGAACCGGGTGTTTAGTCCGTACTTAGATAGCTTTGTCGTAGTGTTTATTGACGATGTGTGGTCTACTCTCCGGATGAGGCCACGCACCGTCAGCATCTGAGGTTAGTCTTAGAGGTTCTTCGTGAGCACAAGCTGTATGCAAAATTCAGCAAGTGCGATTTTTGGTTGCGCGAGGTTCATTTCCTCGGGCATGTTATCTCGGCGCTGGTGTAGCTGTTGATCCAGCAAAGGTCCAGGCAGTTATGGATTGGGAGATTCCCAGGACTCCTTCGGAGATTCGTAGTTTCATTGGGTTAGCTGGTTATTATCGGCGATTCATTGAGGGTTTCTCATCCATCGCCGCCCCTTTGACAAAGCTGACCCGAAAAGGTGAGAAGTTCGTATGGTCTGAGGCATGTGAGCGTAGCTTTCAGCTATTGAAGGCTAAGCTTACTTCTGCTCCGGTATTGGTATTGCCTAGTGGTCTAGAGGGCTTTGCCATTTATACGGATGCATCTCAGATTGGTTTAGGTTGCGTGCTCATGCAGCAAGAGAGGGTAGTGGCTTATGCTTCTCGTCAGTTGAAGGAGCATGAGAGGAACTATCCGACTCATGATTTGGAGTTAGCAGCAGTGGTCCATGCACTAAAGATCTGGAGGCACTATCTTTATGGTGTCAGATTTGAGGTGTTTACAGACCACAAGAGCTTGAAGTATCTTTTCTCCCAAAAGGAATTAAACCTGAGGCAGAGAAGATGGATTGAGTTCTTGAAGGACTATGACTTCGACCTTCAGTATCACCTGGAAAGGCGAATGTCGTAGCGGATGCTCTTAGTAGGAAGAGGTCTTCGCTCCAGCAGGATTGGAAGATGTTGGAGGATGCAGCGTGCTCTATGACCGAGTTAGAGCCATCGTTGTGTCAGGCTTTTGTAGCTCAGCTGTCCCTTAGATCCTCAGTCTTGGATGAGGTGATTGAGCAGCAAAAGCCGACCCTAGATTGTTAGAGTTAGTGGGTAAGGCGGGCATTGCTCGTGATGAGGACGGTGTGATTAGATTTCAGCACCGTGTTTGTGTCCCCGATGTGGTAGATGTCCGTGAGCATGTGTTAGCGGAGGCTCATAGATCGCGATTCTCTATTCATCCGGGTAACACTAAGATGTATCAGGATCTGAAGAGATCATTTTGGTGGTCCGGCATGAAGAAGGATGTTGCGGATTATGTGTCTAGATGTCTAGTATGTCAGCAGGTGAAAGCCGAGCGGCAGCGACCATCTGGCCTTATGCAGAGGATGGATATCCCAGTGTGGAAGTGGGAAGCTGTCACTATGGATTTCGTATCGGGTTTGCCTCGATCTAGAAGGGGCAATGACTCGATTTGGGTAGTTGTAGATAGATTCTCGAAGACTGCTCATTTCTTGCTATGAAGAAGAAGCAGTCAGTAGAGAGTTTAGCTAGATTGTATGTTAGTGGTATCATTAGATTGCATGGTGTGCCGAAGTCGATCATTTCGGATCGAGATCCGAGATTTACTTCGAGATTGTGGAAGGGTCTTCAGGATGCGTTAGGTTCAGAGCTTAAGCTCAGTTCAGCGTTTCATCCCCACCGATGGACAGTCCGAGAGGACTATCCAGACGCTCGAGGATATGTTGAGAGCGTGTGTTCTGGATTGGAAGGATGATTGGGAGCGTCATTTACCTCTTGTGGAGTTCGCATACAACAACAGCTTTCATGCGAGTATTGGAATGGCCCCATTCGAGGCGTTGTATGGTAGGCCCTGCAGATCTCCTTTATGTTGGGAGGAGACTGGTGATAGGCAGTTGATCGGACCGGAGTTGGTTCAAGAGACTTCGGATAAGATTCAGCTTATCAGGAAAAGGCTTGTTGCGGCACAGGATAGGCAGAAGAGTTATGCCGACAACAGAAGAAAGGATTTAGAGTTCGAGGTTGGCGATCATGTCTTCTTGAAGATATCGCCTACTCGAGGAGTTGTCAGATTTGGCAGGCATAGCAAGCTAAGCCCTAGATTCATTGGCCCATATGAGATTCTCAGACGTTTGGGCAACGTGGCGTACGAGCTAGCATTACCCCCGGCTTTGGCTAGCGTTCACCCGGTATTCACGTATCTATGCTCAGGAAGTATGTCCGAGATCCATCTCATGTGATTAGTCATGAGCCAGTGGAGATCCAGCCAGATCTTTCGTATGTCGAGCAACCAGTAGCCATTCTTGACCGGAAGGTTCAGCATCTCCGGAACAAGAGTATCGCGTCAGTGAAAGTTCTATGGCGGAACTTCTCACGTGAGGAGGCTACGTGGGAGCTTGAGGATGCGATGAAGAAGAAGTATCCCCTTTTGTTTGAGTAGTGTCGTTCTAACTTCGAGGACGAAGTTTCTTTAAGGGGGAGAGAGTGTAAGACCCTCGAATTTCCGTCACATTATTCGTGTTTGCATGTGTATGTTTGTGTTTGTGTATGTATGTACATAATTACGTAGGTATTAATTAGTATAATTAAATGTGCATGTGTTTATATTAAACGTAAATAATGAATGTATTACATGGTGATAGTATGGATACAATACCATAGGTATATTGCATGTATATAAGCTTGGTATGCATGGTTTTCTGCATAACTTAGGGTTCTGGCCGAAGGCCCATTGGCGTCAACCCCAGGCCGTTGAGCCAGTGTCAGCGTCCAGACCTGGACGCCAGCACTAACTCCGGCGTCCAGCGAAATGGACGCCAACTTCTCTGACCTGCATGCGCAGCAGAGCTGCAAGCTTCTGAAACAAGGCAAGCTATCCATTGGGGGATGTCCCCCAACGGCTCTGAGGGTGTCCCATCACCCTAGTGAGTGGAGAGAGAGAGAGACCCTCTTTAGGTCTGAACCCGAAATGGCTCTCCCCACACTTCTCATTTCACCCTTGCAAGAGGAGAAAGAAGAGAGAAAAACCCTAGAGGGATCTGTGAGAAAACCCCATCTTGGCACCCCCAAATCCGACCCCCTGGAGGTTGATCTGAAGATCTACTGCCCAAGGAGGTCTTCTTCGAGCCATAAATCCCTTGGAGGAATTTTAGAGAGGCAAGTGACCTATCTATGGTGTCCCCGTATGAGTCTAGGTGGGTTTTGTGATTTTTATGGAATTTTCCTCGAGTCCTAGACCCTCCATTTCACCCAAGATTTAGAGCTCGGGTCTGTGTTTTTGCACAGACCTGAGTCAACGGCAAGATCAGTGGACGCACAGTTCATGCTTGGCGTCCATCGATCATGCCGCGCTGACTATAGTCAGCGGCCAGAGACCGCCGCTAGTTCTTCTGAACAGAACAGTGAGCTGTTCTGTTCCTCTTGTACATTAGTTTCGGTATGTTTTATGCGATGAGGATATATTGTACATCTTATACCCTATGTATATTGTGCCTTGTGGTTGTGGAAGAGCATGGTGTGATGGTGAATGTGGGTTAATGATATCTTGTAAACTTGTGAGCATGACTTGCCGACTATTTTGCGAAATCTATGATTCATGATTTAGATTAATGTGAATGCCTTAGTTTCGGTTTATTCATGAAGAATAGTGGGTCAGCATATGAGTTTGCAAATTTCAGTAAATTATCCATGCTTGAGAAATTGCTAATAAGTTCGGTAGAATAAAATGAAAGCATGCAAAAAAAATGGTTGGTAGTGTTTAATCCATAGATGTATGAATTAGGGAAATCTTGTATCCTAAATTCCTGCATGTGTTAGTAGCCTATGTTGAAACAGCAAGTGACCAATTTGCAAAATGTGTTAGTCCCATGTTAGCTTAAGTTGTGAATAATATGCTAATTAGGTGTTTGATTTTCTGTAAATCCTATTTAGCTCAGAAAAATCTGCAAAATTGAGGGTATGATCTTGAACCCGAAAACAGCATGTGGTTAAAATTTCAGGTCGTTTGGACCAGTAAATGAAAAGTTATGTATTTCCATGTGAAACGTGATAATTCGTGCATATGATCGTAATGTGATTAGATTTTGTTTAAACCCAACATGATTAGTGTGTTTACTGTGTGTTAACCTCTTGAAATTCTGTAGTACCATGTTAGGAAAAACAGAGGTGTTAATGTGACTAAAAGTGAGTGTGATGAAAAGTGTTAATGTAAACATGTGTAAAACTATGTGTAAAACGGTAAATGTGTAAAAGTAAAATTGTGCCAATGTGATACTGCTTCCGAGAAGGCAGTGGAGCCGTATCGGGGAAAGGTCCCCCTGAGAAAGTTCATTGTGTTAAGTGACCCTAAGGGCATTAGGGGAAATCCTGGAGGTGGACAAGTACCACTGGTTAGGGTGGAGACGTGTTCTCCCGGTCTGCGCAGTGCCAAGAGTCATCACTGTATTGCCTAGGTGATGTGCTATGTGTTATGTGATGTGAATGTGTATATGTCCTTCTTTGGTGGTTTGGACTATGTGTCACGGCACCTAAAATGTGAAAATGTGAAATGTGTGAAGTGTATGTGACCATGTGTAAATGTGTAAGTGACAATGTGAATGTGTATGTGTGAAGTGTAACCATGAAAAGAGGAAACTAGTGTAAAGAAAAATGTGATTCTAGATGTGTAAATATGTTATAGAAACTCATGTGAGACTAAATCTGAAACCATGTGAATTCAGAAGATGCATGTTATTACTCTCATGTTATGTGTGTAAAAATGTTTAGAATCCATGTTAGGAACAACTAATGAATATGTGTGCAAAATAGCATAATGGATTGTTCATATGATATGTTTTAAGCAACATTGTAGCTCTCATGTGTAGAGTTATAGCCATTGAACCATGTGAATTCAGCAACCTAAAGCATGTGAAAAAGTTATGTATGTGCTTAAGAACATGTGGAATCCATGCTAATTGTGTTCCCCTTTCATGTATGTAAAATTGTCCATGTTGATAACTCATGCTTGATTCTTTAAAAGATTAGAGTTCATGAGTAAATTGAATAGAGACCATGTGATAGGTGAATTTTACTTTAGAAATCTGAAAGCATGAGTTATGTATAAAAGTGTAGAACTTTCATGTTAGGTTGGAAACTTGAATTGACTAGCATGCTTGTATTGCAAATTGTAAATGTGCATGTAGAAACCACTAGGACTTGTACGTGAATATCATGTATAGTGTTGCTTGCTGAGTACCTGGACTCACTCCTTGCTTCGGCGTACAGGTATAGTTGGAGACGCGACACCGTTGGAGGAGACGGTGGAGACGGACTCCGAGCGCGGAGACTAGCTAGTGGAGTTTCATTGTGATTTGTGTATTCCTTAGTATGTACTTTGGACATTGTACAGAATTATCATGAAAAGAATGTATTATGTGGACATTACGTATTCCTATTTCAGCAATTTAAATTATGTGAGCCTTAGTTCCTTTTGTAAATTGCGAAAACTCATGTATGTTTAATGTGGATGATGAATGAATGGAGATAGTTCTCTTTTACTTCCGCTACTCTGTTGTGTATTCGCGTGTATCTCAGCTGTTTGTATTGTTTGGTAAATGTCCCACTGTGAGGACTCTTGCTATACCGACGTGGGTTATAACTGTACCGGTATATGAGCCGTCACACCAAGTATTCTCTGAGAGGGTCCAGGAACGGAAAGCAGCCGAATTTACGGCTTTGAAGCAGAGAGGACTCAATGTGGCCGAGTATGAGGCTCAATTCTCTCGTCTGTCCCGATATGCTGTTCACTTAATTGGGACAGAAAGGATGAAGGCAAAATACTTTCTGAATGGCTTGAGGCCCCAGTTCATCACTCATCTGGCTCCAATGGACATTCAGACCTATGCTGACATGGTAAAGAAGGCTCAATTACTGGAAGATGCCATGGAGACTGCTGAAAGAATTAAGGAAAAATCCGTGAAAAGGGAGCAAGTGTCTTCTACAGGAAGGTATCAGCCGACCATTGGGAAGAAAAGGCCCAGTGGCGGGGTAAATGAACCAACTGATAAAAATCCAAAGGAGTTAGGAAAGCAGATAGTGGTGATGATGGGAGAAAGGTGCAAACACTGTGACAAAGCTAATCACCAGTCTGAGCAATGCTGGAGAGCGCAAGGGAGATGCCTGCGCTGTGGTAGTCATGACCATAGGATATCGGACTGCCCAATATTGAAAGAACAAGCCCCTCAGGACAAGCGTCCGAATGGACAGAAGAGGCAAGGCCGCTTGCAAGCTATTCAGGAACTGGAAGCTACTGAAGAAGGAGGTATCGTGGAAGGTACACTTACTATTCTTTCCCGACCCGCATATGTTCTCTTTGATACGGGAGCTACGCATTCCTTTATATCTCAAACATTTGTTGATACCCTACCTGTGAAACCCGTCCCAATGAAATCCGAATAGTTGTGTCAACCCCGATTGGTCCTGGCACCAATCTTACAAACCATATGCCATCCAGTGAAGTGTTGATTGAAACCCAAAACCTACCAGCAAATTTAATATGTATGGATATGGCGGGGTATGATGTGATACTGGGAGCAGACTGGTTGTCTGAACATGGGGCTAGTATCAACTGCAGGAGAAGTCGGGTAACCTTTAGCTATTACCCAAAACTAGTGTTCACAGGGGATAGAAACCGCAGAAGATTGTCACTTATCCTGAACTACAAGCCAAAAGGATGATGAGGAAAGGTTGTATGGCCTTTCTTGCTGCTGTGGTCATCACAAAGAAGGAAGTCAAAGTGGAGGACATCCATGTTGTCAGCGAATACGCTGATGTTTTTCCCGAAGACTTGCCAGGAATTCCTCCTGAGCGAGAGGTCGATTTTACCATCGAGTTGGTCCCTGGAGCAGCACCAGTATCTAGGGCACCATATAGAATGTCCCACGCAGAACTGAAGGAATTAAAAGAGCAACTGATGGAACTGTTAGAGAAGGGTTTCATCCGACCAAGCACATCGCCATGGGGTGCACCTGTCCTCTTCGTCAAGAAGAAAGATGGGTCGATGAGGCTAATATAGATTACAGACAACTAAACCAGTTAACTATCAAGAACAAATACCCTCTGCCAAGGATTGATGAGTTGTTTGATCAATTATCTGGAGCTAGATACTTCTCTAAAATAGATCTCAGATCCAGTTATCATCAATTGAGGATCAAAGGAGAAGACATTCACAAGACAGCCTTCCGAAGCAGGTATGTATTATGAATTTATTGTTATGCCTTTCGGACTAACAAATGCCCCTGCAGTCTTCATTCAGTTGATGAATAGCATTTATCGCCCATATCTTGATAAATTTGTGGTGGTATTCATCGATGATATATTGATCTATTCCAAGACAAAGGAAGAGCATGAGGAGCATTTGAGGATCTCATTACAGATTTTAAGGGAGAACAAATTATATGCCAAGCTAAGTAAATGCAAATTCTGGCTGGAGGTGGTATCCTTTTTAGGGCATGTGGTAACCAAGGATGGTATCGCGGTTGATCCATCAAAGGTTGAGGCTGTATTGAAATCGGAAAGACCGACAAACGTCACAAAGATCAGGAGCTTCCTAGGTCTAGCAGGATATTACCGAAGGTTTATAAAGGATTTCTCAAAGATTGCAGTGCCGTTAACCAAGCTGACCCGGAAGGAAAATCTGTTTGTGTGGACCGATGAATGTGAAGAAAGCTTTAACAACTTGAAGAAGTGTCTGACTACTGCTCCTGTCCTCGCCTTACCCACTGAAGATGGAGGATTTGAAATTTATTCAGATGCTTCTGGAACAGGTCTGGGATGCGTCTTAATGCAACAAGGGAAAGTAATAGCTTATGCCTCAAGACATTGAAGATCCACGAAGTGAACTACCTGTTCATGACCTGGAGTTAGCAGCTGTGGTATTCGCCTTGAAGATTTGGAGGCATTATATCTATGGTGAGCAATTTAAAGTCTTTTCTGACCACAAGAGTTTGAAATACTTGTTCTCACAGAAGGAGCTTAACATGAGACAAAGAAGGTGGTTAGAGTACCTTAAGGACTTTGACTTTTCCATTCAATATCACCCTGGGAAAGCCAATGTAGTGGCAGACGCTCTAAGTAGACAACCAGGAGCTATGCTAGCTAGTATGATGCTGGGCGAATGGAAGTTACTGGAGCAATTTGCAAGCTTGAACATAGACTGGGAAAGAAGGAAAAACAAGTAATGATTTCAAATCTCCAGATACAATCCGATCTACTGACCGAAATCAAGGAGAAACAGGAGAGGATCCATTCTTAGTTGAGATCAGGGAAAAGCTAGAACAAGACCTGACTTTACTCTATCAGCTGAAAGAAGATTACTATTCTGAGGTAGAACATGTGTCCCTGATCATGGAGAACTCAAAAGAGGTTACTAAATGAAGCTCACCAATCCAAGTACACGATTCATCCAGGATCAACAAAGATGCACCAAGACTTAAAAGGTCGTACTGGTGGCCAAACATGAAGAGGGATGCGGCCGATCATGTGTCATACTGTTTAACATGCATGAAAGTCAAGGCCGAGCATTTCCGTACAGCTGGTGGACTGCTACCACTAGAAATCCCAGAATGGAAGTGGGATAGCATCGGTATGGACTTTATCATGGGATTGCCCAAGACTAGAGGTGGTATGGATGCAATTTGGGTAATAGTTGATCGATTGACTAAGTCGGCTCACTTCTTGCCGATCAAGAGTACCTGGTCAGTGGAGGTATTGGCTGCACTATATGTTAAGGAAGTAGTCAGATTGCATGGGGTTCCATCTAACATAATATCAGATCGAACCTAGATTTACTTCACACTTCTAGAAGGGTTTACAAGCAGTAATGGGTACTAAACTAAACTTTAGTACTGCCTTCCATCCTCAGATCGATGGACAAACCGAAAGGACCAATCAAATTGTGGAAGATATGCTTCATGTTCTGGTGCTAGATTTTAGAGGTCGATGGGATGATCAGTTGTACCTGATGGAGTTTGCATATAACAACAGCTATCAGGCAAGTATCAAGATGGCTCCGTTTGAAGCCTTATATGGCAGGAGTTGCAGATCACCCCTTTGTTGGGAAGAGGTTGGGGAGAACCAATGGTTGGACCCGACTTAATTGAGGCGACTGTCAGAAAGGTTCAAATTGTCTGGGAACGTCTAAAGATAGCACAATCTAGGCAGAAGAGTTATGCAGACAAGAGAAGGAGAGAACTAGAATTTCAGGTTGGCGAACATGTTTTCTTGAAGGTCTCACCTTCAAGGGGAATACAAAGATTATGTGTTCCACATATCCATGCTGAGAAAGTACTTATTCAATGCCGACCACATAATCAACCATGAGGACTTGGAGATTCGGGAGGACCTGTCATATGAAGAGAAGCCGATCAAACTGTTGGATCGGAAGATTCAACGACTCAGGAATCGTACCATACCTATGGTGAAGGTCCAATGGAGTCGAGAAGGAGTTACTAATGCCACCTGGGAAACAGAGGAAAGAATGAAGAAAAATCACCCAGAACTATTCTCAGGTACGAACTACACCATTATGTGTAAATTTGGGGACCAAATTCTTAAGTGGGGAGGATGTAACACCCCGAAATTTAGTTTTAGAATTTAAGGAGAATAAATAAATTCCGTAATTATTGGAACGATAAAAACTTACGTACCATATCGTACGAGAGGAAACACATCGAGAAAATGGTTAACGCGGGAAAAATAACCCAACCATAAATTAAATAAACATGTTGTAGAGACTTACAACATTATGTATTAATGACCCATTACAAGATTGGGCCAATGGAGTACATTTGGCCCAAGGATAAAAAAACTGGGACAAGAAAATACCCAGAAATCGTGTATGTAATTATGCAATAATTAGGGAGGGCAATTTAGGGTTAAAATATAGGTGATTAGTCATGTAAGGTAAGTCAAAATCGAACCCAACTCTAAGAGGTGGTTTCCTAACCTTTGCTACCTCCTTTGGGTGAGAGAATCCCAGATTTCTTGGAAAGTAGAAATAGAATTCGCAGCCCCTTTCCTAGTCCCGTTAGGATTTGTAAATACACCCTAAAACTATAAGAACTCATCCTTAAACTCTTGGGAAGTTTAGCAATAAGTTGGGGTCGTGAGCAGCAAGTTTGGAGCGCTGGGGAAGAGGAGACGGCTGGGGAAAACGTGCTCTCCCTCAACCTCGCTCTGCATCAACCCAGAAATCTGCAGAGAGTTATTAGCATTCAAAGGTAGGTGTTCTCAGGCCAAGATTAAAGAAAATTAAAACCATCATGTATATCTTGGAGTCTAGGTTCATTTGCACTTGGTTTGACTAATTCCATGGAGTACACATTGTGTATTCGTAGTTTTCCCTATGTCGCGCACAGTTAGGGCTTTTCCCGTTCTTCTTATTATTCACGTGATTCAAGATCGAATTAGACTAAACTTCCTTAATGAAAGTTCTTCTACTTGTAGTCACTATCATCTTTTATATTGGACGTTTTGTCCAAAAGTCTTTAGTTAGAGAGTTATAAGCATGGTAAGAGAGTCACTGCATGATACTGCGATTTCGGGCTGCACTTAGCTTTATGTTCTTCATATGTTTTCTTGTGATTCAGGTCGAATTAGATCAAACCCCCAACATAAAAGTTCTTCTACTAGTTGTCCTCATCATATTTTGTGTTGAACGTTTTATCTAAATGTCATTCTTTAGAGAGTTATAAGCAGGCTAAGTAATCACTACATGAGATGTGTTTTCGGGTTACACTTGACCTATATTTTTTTTTTCTGGGAGGGCCTCTAGTGTCGACACTAGTTGATCTAGTGTCGATACACTGTCCCAAATCAGCCCAAAAGGTGTTCTGGGAAGGTCTCTAGTGTCGACACTAGTTGATCTAGTGTCGACACACTGTCCCAAATTGGCCAGAAGGTTTTCTAGGAAGTCTCTAGTGTCGACACTAGTTGATCTAGTGTCGACACACTGTCCCAAATTGGCCAGAAGGTTTTCTGGGAAGGTCTCTAGGTCGACACTACTTGATCTAGTGTCGACACACTGTCCCAAATTGGCCAGAAGGTTTTCTAGGAGGGTCTCTAGTGTCGACACTACTTGATCTAGTGTCGACACCCTGTACAGACCAGTTGACTGGTTTTCTGGGAGCTGTCTCTAGTGTCGACACTACTTGATCTAGTGTCGACACTACTTGACCAGTTCTGCATTATTTTGCCTTGTGTTTGAAGCATTGTGTCGACACCAGTAAGGAGTGTGTCGACACTACCTTTGCAAAAATATTACATGTTTTGGGTCTGATCATTGCATGGTGTCTACTAGCATGTGCATGATGTTATATATTATGCATGGACCTAAAAGAAATCAACCCATTGAAAAATGGTAATGATATGAATATGATTCTAATGTGTAATTGTGATTGTCCTTATGTTCATTGGATTATCTTGTGATCTTCCCTATTGTCAATTGATATGATAAGAATATGATGTGAATATGGGGATGAATACATGTTAGTATGGACTTGTTAGTGAGTTAATATCATGATTTGCATATGAGTTTCAATAGTTACATGTTTTCCAGTGTTCAATTAATTAATTGTCCATATGCATACATGCTAGGAAAGATCCGTGACTCGTCACTTACACATTTGCACGAATAGGCACACCCTCCTTTGGGAATTGGGAGCTCTCTACTGGTTATTCTGAATTGGTAGACTAGCGACCTTTTCCTTAAGACCTCCATAAGTCTCCGCTCTCTATGGATTACCACATAGAGGCCGAGCTGGTTGTACCATAAAGTACCCTGGAGATAGTAAGCACATGTCCTGCATACGATCTGTCTTTAGAAACATCCTCATGTCAAGACATTAATGGATTATGAAACATGATACGTCATTATACTGCCTTTTGTTCTCTTGAGCTAATTGCCATACTTGACTCTATGAATGATCTTGTTCCTTTTACTATGAGCTTGTCATTGAAACTCTGTGGCCATAATATGAATATGTTTGTTCGGCACAATATGGGACTTTGGTCCATTTGACCAATGCCTGTGCAAAAGGGGCCGGTCCGGTCCTGGGGAGGAGCGCCCCAACGTACTTATTAACCGCGGGAGTATGGACTTCTGGTGCTTGGCATAGCACAACGAATAAGCAAGATTAGTGGAAATGTGCCTTCGTTTGATATGATAAGTTTGATTTGATCTGATATGATTAGATTTGATATGATACGTCTGTTCATGTGAATACATGATATCTGTATGAATATGGCCAATCTCATTTGATATGATTCTACTCTTGAAATATCTGTCAATTGTATATGCAACTCGACATTTGATCTGATATGATATCCGTTCTACTCTGCTATTCAATCTATTAGTATTACATGCATTGTCATCATATTCATGTGCATATCTGCCTATTTATAATGTTAATCATGTATATTAGTGCCCGCACAATATTGAGATGTAAATCCTACTGAGCTAGTTCGCTCACCCTATCATCCTGCCCTTTTCAGGTAGCGATGAGGAACCAGTGGAGTCCGATGGGGCAGGGCAAGAGTGATGAGCACCCGCCATATAAGTATTGGATAGTTTAGAAATAAACATTTGAGTAGTCGATGTATTAGAGAAACATTGTTATTTGAATAATGAACCCTTTTCAGTTGATTCTCTCTATGTAAGGTTGTAATTAGTTGAATGAAATGGAATAAAGTATATTTTGGATGAACATCTTATAGTCTCAAATGTGTTCTTTTGTTCAATCGTAACTCTATGCTATTCAACTGTGATATCTCTATCTGTATCGTTCATGTCCCCCGGTATTTATTCCGCTGCTAAATATCGGGGCGTGACAGACATTCTATCACAAGGTACGCTACTTCTTAGCATTGAAGCCCTTGTCTCCGACTTCCCGAGCTGACTTGGCCGTCGGAGTGTCTGCCCACCGAGCAACCTCGGTGGTCTTTACAGGTCAGGAGCTCGGCGACTTCCTCCTCGGGTCTCTGTCCTCTCGGCTCGAGCTGATCTCGTCACTCCAGCAGTAACAATTTTGGCGCCGTCTGTGGGAACACTTACAAAAAAACTTCTATGGAACCCAAGGGAAAGATGGTGGCTCGTTCCTCTGGGGATGAGATCGTCCCCACCACCATTATTGAAGAAGTCGTTGGAGGCGGCTCCGGCACCGGAGAACAAGATTCGAACACCTCCTCTCATCTCGACCGCGTCGAGTAGATGATCGCGGGCCTTCATCAGATGCTAGCCCGAATGGAGTAGAACCAACAGGTAATAGCGGCCCAAGGCGAGGCCGCCATCTGCCCTGTCACCCTTGTTACAGTTTCTACAGGTGGCGTTGGGATGAACAAAGAACATGTCGCTCTTCCGGCAATGTCGGCAAACCATGCTGACGTCCAGGCGACAGTCCCCGTGCTTTCGACACCGATCTTGTAGCATGTCGCTGCGTTGCCCGGGGTGCCAGCTGCAGCTATGGAATATGGAGCGCCGAGGACCGAAGTCGACCACTTCTCGGCTGAGTCGACGCTTGCCCTAACAAGCTTACTTCTGGCAGAACCCCGATGGAAGAATGACTTATAGGAGATCAATCGGAAGATCGAAGCCCTACAGCATGGCACCCACGTCCCGTCGGTGGCAACGTTGTTTTCCATCTCACCGTTCGTAGGAGAGATAACCTTAGCACCTGTCCCTACGAAGCTTCAACTCCCCAAGTTCCGGCGTTACAATGAGATGACCAATCCGGTGCACCACCTCGACAACTTCCAAGGATAGGTTGAGATGGTAAATATCTCGGATGCCTTAAAATGTCGCGCTTTCATGTCTACCTTGGACGACGCAGCTTTGGAATGGTTCAAAGTGCTCCCGGCTAGATCGGTAGTCAACTTCCCCGACCTAGTGCAACGCTTCCTGGACCACTTCTACAACATGGTGCAGCATTCCCTATGCACCGACGACCTGTGGCTGGTCGCGCAAAAGGAGGCTGAGCTCTTCCGTGACTATGCCAAATGATTTCAGCTAGAAGTAATGAAAGTGGTAGACCTTGACCTGAGGACGGCCGTCAACATCTTGACGAGGGTCTACACCAACGCACCGTTCGTGGCCTCTATTGCAAAGAAGCCCCCTGTAAGTCTCTCCGACCTCCTATCTTGCATGCAGATGTACGTGAGACTGGAATCCACCCTCGGCGCCGCCGGCAAGCTCGGACGCCCATCCGAGCTGGGGTCCACGAGCGGAGCACCAGCCCAGAAGAAACTGAGAAGGTAAGAGTCCTCGTCGCATGGAGAACGGAGACCAGACCTGAGCCGCCGACCAGATGAATTTAGGCGGATCAGGGATCTGCCACAGTTCGGCAGGTTACCTTCCAAGATCTTGCCCATCATCAAGAAGCTATCGGAGTTCCGACGACCCGAGCCAATGGCGAGACCCCCGTCGGGGTGCGGAGCCAACTTATACTGTGAGTACCACAAAGCATTCGGGCACACTATTGAGCAATGCCGAAGCCTCAAGGTAGAGATCGCGGAGATGTTGCGGCGCGGCATCATCGGGAAGGATGTGGTTGACGGAAAATCCAAGGCACGTGAACCCGAGGAGGAATGTGGCACTCATGGAGGCAAGGGAGCGGTCCTGGTTTTTGCAGGTGGCTCGGCGGGGGGCGGCGACAGCGGAAGGAAGAGGAAGGCATACGCGTCGGCAGCTAATTCTGGCTTGAGCAGACTGGCACCGGGAGCCCGAGGAGTTATCACTTTTTCCAAGGAGGACGTGGATGTCCTCAGTCTTCCTCATGATGATGCACTGGTTATACATGCCGACATCGATGGATATGATGTACACCGCATTCTAGTTGATAATGGAGCCGCGCCTGACGTCCTTTTTTATGATTGTTTTGTAAAAATGACTAGACTTAGCACCGAGCTAAGGCCTGTGGCTACGCCCCTCTTTGGGTTTAGAGGGACCCCAGTGAGCGTCGAGGGCTCAGTAAAGCTGAAAGTCACGCTCGGCACCCGACCACGCCATGTAACGGTTGAGGTCGACTTCCTCGTGGTGAAGGTGAAGTCAGCTTACAACGCGATCTTTGGTCAGGGCCTCTTGGGGAAACTGGGGGGAGTTCCCTCTACTTATCACTAAAAATTGAAGTTCCCAACACCAAACGGGATCGGCGAGGTTGTGGGAAACCAAACCGAAAACCGAAGCCCGTCGTTGCTATGTAAACTCCATAAAAGCAAAAGAACCAGTCATTTCCGAGTATAACCTTGTCCATGATGAACATGCAGAAAGACACGAACCGGCGAGCAGACGCAGGTAGAGGTCGGAAAAGGAGGTTTGGTGGTCGGCACTGAGCTGTAGAAGTTGGAAGCCGAGGTGGCGGATTTTCTTAAAAGAAATGACGATGTCTTTGCATGGTCAGAGGACGACCTCCCAAGGATTGACCAGACGGTCATCCAGCATCACCTGAAC
Organism: Colocasia esculenta; assembly: GCA_014218235.1. NCBI lineage: Eukaryota > Viridiplantae > Streptophyta > Magnoliopsida > Alismatales > Araceae > Colocasia > Colocasia esculenta. Next base: position 43,710,424 of record CM024758.1, on the reverse strand, counting down.
GTTGACCCCGAAATCTGACCTGTGTGCTAGAAGAAGCGGCCATTGTCAGCCGATCGGCAGGAGGCGGTAGACGACAACCTCGCGAAGTACCTGCGCGCAGGGACAGTTTGCGACGCGTTGTACCCCGAGTGGGTGGAAAACGTCATCCTCGTCAAGAAGGCAAATGGAAAGTGGCGCATGTCCATGGACTTCACCAACTTGAACAAGGCATGCCCGAAAGACAGCTTCCCGCTTCCTCGCATCGACCAGTTCGTCGACTCTACGATGGGGCACGAGCTTCTGAGCTTCCTCGACGCCTATTCTGGGTATCATCAAATCAGGATGGCCCCCGAAGATGAGGAAAAAACTGCTTTCACTACGGAAAAAGGTCTGTACTATTTCACTCGAATGCCTTTCAGACTGAAGAATGCAAGGGCGACATACCAGAAGCTCGTTAACATGAAGTTCGAGCATCAGATCGAGAGGATGATGGAGATTGACATCGACAACATGCTGGTAAAAAGTCGACGAGCCGAAGACCATGTTCAGGACTTGGCCGAGATCTTTGAGGTACTGCAACGGTATGGAATGAAGCTGAATCTCGAGAAATGCATCTTCGACGTACGGGCGGGAAAGTTCCTCGGGCACCTCGTATTCAGCCGAGGTATCGACGTCAACCCTGACAAGGTGCATGCAATCATCGACATGATGGCTCCGAGGACTGTCAAAGAAGTGCAGAGGCTCAACGGCCGGATCATCGCCCTGAGCAGGTTCATGTCCAGATCGGCCGAGAGGTGCAAACCGTTCTTCGACGTGTTGAGGAAAGGACAGTTCGAGTGGAACGAGGAGTGTCAGAAAGCCTTTGACGAGCTCAAAGCATATCTGGCCCACGTACCTGTCACGTCCCAATAGCAGCGGAAATATGGAGACGTAATAGATTAAAATGATAACTAATGTAACATTTATTACAATATATAAGTTGGCATAATGCCTGAGAGTCTCGAGATACATGAAAAACTATTTAAACAAAACTCATTAGGACATCTAAGATGTACTAAACATGATATGCCTATCTAACTCTATTACAATAAAAGGAGTTTCTCGGCGCACAGCCCTACCCGCTATGTTCAAACTTGATTGTCATTTGAAAAATGTTGAAAATATAGGGATGAGCAAAACTTGCCCAGTAGATCCTTTAAGTTAATTTCAATCACTAGCAGTATGCAAGACAAGAGGAAGATTTAAAATAGCATAACGAGAAAATGAGGATTTAGAATAACGCAAGAGTTCACGTATCACAGTATAAAAGAATTAACGCTACTAATTTCAGATCTCAAAGTGTAAAATACGTAAATAAGTAAATTGAATAAAGAACATGATCACTGCTTTTGTCGAGATAAAATCCAAGTTTACCACTGAACACTTCTATAGCAATCAATTTTCACGAATTTTGAATTGTTAGCCAGATACTATAAACACTTCACTTGTGGTGTATGCCAAGCACCATGTCATTACTCTCCAAATGGTACCACTGGACACTAAGAGTATTCGGAATCTTCCCGGGACTAGACCATAGCCCCCTAACCGGCATAAATTCCACTTTTGAGTTCACGATTTCAATGTAGCAAGCTGACAACTCAAAGTCCGCAGAAAAATAAGAAATAGTCTGGTAATATATTTCAGCATAAGGTGGAATTCTGAGAATTAAACCAGCGACATTCCAGATTAAAAACTAAATCGGCAGTATTTCGGCATAGAGAGGGATCTTGAGAAATCAGACGAACATCATTCCGGCTTAGAGAGAGGGAACTTGAGAAATCAAATGGACAGCATTCAAGTGTAGAGAGGGATCTTGAGAAATCAAACAGACGGCATTCCGGCATGGATGGAAATCCCGAGAAAACAAACCGACAGAGTTTTGATATAAAGAAGGGTTTCGAGAAAACATACCGGTAAAGTCCCGTCATAGAGAAGGATTTTGAGTGAACAAAACAACATAGAGAGGGATTTCAAGAAGACGAATTTGCAGTATTTGGACGTCGAAAGAAATTTCGAGAAATCTAACCGGCAGCACTTCGGCGTAACGGAAGATTCCGAGAAAATGAACCGACGGCGTTTCGACGTAGCGAAGGATTAGAAGAACACGAAAAGTAGCACTTTCACTCACTAGGGATTGGAACTAACTTAAAAGAACCTACCTATCGGCAGAACTTCGGGATGGGCACTCCTTCTCTTCTCTTCTCTCTTCTCTTCTACTTGACCCTACTTGGAGGCTTGGAGGAGATGGATGGAATGGAGTGAGGATGAGAGGGGGTGGTATTTATAGGGGAGGGGAAACATAGGATGAGGACACATGTCCCCAGAGGTGGCACAATCCTGCACTGCCTTCCTATGGATGTGGGACAAGTGTCCCTAGGGGATAAGCATCCCCTGGATGTGGGACAAGTGTCCTTGGGGGATAAGCATCCCCTGGATGTGGCACAAGTGTCCCTAGGGGATAAGCATCCCCTGGATGTGGGACAAGTGTCCCTTTCTAGGACATTCTATATAATTCTTGATTTATCTAAGAGTTTCTAGGATTTTTAAATATTATTTCACTTGACTCCCTAATTTTTGTGTCTTTAACATTTTTACCTTTGACTTTTAGAATTGGAGATATATTCATTCCTAACCACCCGATTGGCCGTTCAGGCCCCGAATGATCTCCGATTGGGAATCTGATTGTGTCTTAGGGGGTCTATAAAATTTCATCAGGGTCCCCAAAAAATTATCATTTCATAAAAACCCCATATTTTTATATTGTAGATATGCCCTTCCTATTTACGTTTATACTTTTTTTCCTCTTATTTTATTCTGGGTTTAGTGTGAACATGGATATATCCATATCCTTATCCTCTTCCTTTACCAATATGTCTACCTTTAGTAGCGTCTTTTAACAATATCATTATTATTTGTCATTAGCAATATCCTTTACCAGTAATAGTATCCTTTAGCACATTTTCAGTTAGGGCTTAGATAGATCCAAATTTGCTTAATCTCTCCATCTGCTCAAAAACTGCATTATGTTTTCCCAACCGTTTCTCACTTATTTATCATTTTATACTTTGGGGTATTACACCCTCCCAGACTTATACGAATTTGGTCCCCCAAATTCTACATAATGTAACTAGAATGAAAAGATACTTACCTTCAAATAGTTCTGGATATTTCTTTCTTATGGTTTCTTCTGATTCCCAAGTAACTTTATCTTGTCCTCTTCTACTCCATTAGATTTTTACTATTGGTATGCTTTTGTTCCTGAGTTGTTGTATCTTGCGATCCAAGATCTTGGTAGGTTGTTCTTCATAAGTCAGATCTTTTTGGAAAATCAGATCTTCGAATTGAATAATGTGAGATGGATCATAAACATATTTCCAAAGCATCGAAACATGGAAGACATCATGTACTTCTGCAAGCTGAGGGGGCAAGGCAAGTTTATAGCTAACTTCCCCAATTCTTTCTAAGATCTTGAAAGGTCTAATGAATCGGGGACTAAGTTTTCCTTTAATCCCAAACCTCTTACATCCTCTTCTTGGTGATACTTTTAAGAACACATGGTCTCCAACTTGGAATTCCAACCCTCTTCTTCTTTAATCTGCATAACTTTTTTGTCGATCTTGGGCTGCCATCATCATTTGCCTGATTATCTGGATAATATTAGTTGTTTTCTGGACTATTTCTGGCCCAATCATTTATTTTTCACCAATTTCTTTTCAACATATGGGAGATCTACAATTCCTGCCATATAGAGCTTCAAATGCTGCCATCTGAATGGTGGATTGATAGCTATTATTATAGGCAAATTTCATTAGTGGTAAATGTTCTTGTCAGTCACCTCTAAAATCTAGAATGCATGCTCTACACATATCTTCAACAACCTGATTAATCCTTTCTGTTTGCCCATCGGTTTGAGGATGGAATGTCGTGCTAAAATTCAACTTTGTTCCCAAGGCTGATTGTAATCCAATCCAGAAATGTGATGAATCTAGAATCTCTGAACTTCTGAAATAATATTTATTGAAATTCCATGCAATCTAACAATCTCCTTTATATATAGTGCTACCAGAATATTTATAGACCATTTTGTCTTTATGGGTAAGAAATGTGCTGCCTTGATCAAACGATCTATAACAACCCAAATGCCATCATGACCACTTCTCGTTTTTGGTAATCCTGTAATAAAATCCATACCAACACTATCCCATTTCCATTCTGGTATTTCTAACGTTTTAATTTCCCAGCAGGTACCTGATGTTCTGCCTTAACTTTTTGGCATGTTAGACATTTGGAGACATATTCAGCTATTTCCCTCTTCATATTGTTCCACCAATAAGTCTTCTTCAAATCTTGAAACATTTTTGTTGCTCCTGGATGAATTGTATAACGAGTCTTGTGGGCTTCTTCTAATATTTTTCTCTTAATTTCTTGATGATCTGGCACACATATTCTCTCTTGGAACATAAGCCTTCCCTCATTGTCCATGTGAAATTCAGGTTTGTTATTCAATTGTTCCTTGATTTAAACTATTGCTGGATCATTATCTTATTGTTTTTTGATTTCCTTCAAAATATCTGATTGGACTCTTAGGCTAGCAGTCATAATATGATCTTCTAGAGTGTCCACATTTAAATTTAGTGTTGAAAATTGCTCCAGTAATTTCCACTCGCCGCAAATCATACATGATAATTGTTAAAGAGTGCTACTAAAGGTAGGAATATTGGTAAAGGAAGAGGATAATGATATGGATATATCCTGTTCACACTAAACCATAATAAAATAAGAGGAAAAAAGTATAAACGTAAATAGGAGGGGCATATCTACAATTATAAAATATGGGGTTTTCATGCAAATGATAATTTTTTTGGAGACCCTGATGAAATTTCTGTAGACCCCTTGAGACACAATCAGATTCCCAGTCGGAGAACATTCGGGGCCTGAACATCCGATCGGGTGGTTAGGAATGGACATATCTCCAATTTCTAAAAGTCAAAGGTAAAAATATTAAAGACACAAAAGTTAGGGAGTCAAGTGAAATAATATTTAAAAATCTTAGAAACTCTTAGATAAATCAAGAATTATCTGGAATGTCTTGGAAAGGGACACTTGTCCCACATCCAGGGGATGCTTATCCCCTAAGGACACTTGTCCCACATCCAGGGGATGCTTATCCCCTAGGGACACTTGTCCCACATCCAGGGGAAGGCAGCCCAGGATTGTGCCACCTCTGGGGACATGTGTCCTCATCCTATGCTTCCCCTCCTCCTATAAATACCACCCCCTCTCCATTCCTCCTCCTCCATTCCATCCATCTCCTCCAAGCCTCCAAGTAGGGTCAAGTAGAAGAGAAGAGAGAAGGGAAGAGAAGGAGTGCCCATCCCGAAGTTCTGCCGATAGGTAGGTTCTTTTAAGTTAGTTTCAAATCTCTAGTGAGTGAAAGTGCTACTTTTCGTGTTCTTCTAATCCTTCGCTACGTCGAAACGCCGTCGGTTCATTTTCTCGGAATCTCCTGTTACGCCGAAGTGCTGCTGGTTCGATTTCTCGAAATCTCTCGCGACGTCGAAATACTGCCAATTCGTCTTCTCGAAATCCCTCTCTATGTTGGTTTGTTCACTCAAAACCCTCTCTATGACGGGACTTTACCGGTATGTTTTCTCAAAACCCTTCTTTATATCGGAACTCTGTCGATTTGTTTTCTCAGGATTTCCATCCACGCTGGAATGTCGTCCATTTGATTTCTTAAGATCCCTCTCTACGCCGGAATGCTGTCCATTTGATTTCTCAAGATCCCTCTCTATACCGAATGCTGTCCGTTTGATTTCTCAAGATCCCTCTCTACGCCGGAATGCTATCCATTGATTTCTCAAGATCCCTCTCTCTATGCCGGAATGATGTTCGTCAGATTTCTCAAGATCCCTCTTTATGTCGAAATACTGCCGATTTAGTTTTTCATCTGGAATGCCGCTGGTTTAATTCTCATAATTCACCTTATGCTGAAATATATTACCAGACTATTCTTATTTTTCTGCGGACTTTGAGTTGTCAGCTTGCTACATTGAAATCGTGAACTAAATAGTGGATTTATGCCGGTTAGGGGGGTATGGTCTAGTCCCGGGAAGATTATGAATACTCTTAGTGTCCAGTGGTACCATTTGGAGAGTAATGGCTTGGTGCTTGGTATACACCATAAGTGAAGTGTTTATATTATCTGGCTAACAATTCAAAATTCGTGAAAATTGATTGTTATGGAAGTGTTCAGTGGTAAACTTGGATTTCATCTCGACAAAAGCAGTGATCGTGTTCTTTATTCAATTTACTTGTTTACGTATTTTACACTTTAAGATCTGAAATTAGTAGCGTTAATTCTTTTATACTGCGATACGTGAACTCTTGTGATATTCTAAATCCTCATTTTCTCGTTATGCTATTTTAAATCTTTCTCTTGTCTTGCATAATGCTAGTGATTGAAATTAACTTAAAGGAATCTACTGGGCAAGTTTTGCTCATCCCTATCTTTTCAACATTTTTCAGGTGACAATCAAGTTTGAACATAGCAGGCAGGGCTGTGCGCCGAGAAACTCCCTTCTTATTGTAATAGAGTTAGATAGGCATATCATTTTTAGTACATCTTAGTGGTCCTAATGAGTTTTGTTTAAATAGTTTTTTTTCATGTATCTCGAGACTCTCAGAAATTATGCCAACTTATATATTGTAATAAATGTTTCGTTAGTTATCGTTTTAATCTATTACGTCTTGATATTTCCGCTGCTATTGGTAATCCTTTCTGTTTGCCCATCGATTTGAGGATGGAATGCCGTGCTAAAATTCAACTTTGTTCCCAAGGCTGATTGTAATCCAATCCAGAAATGTGATGTGAATCTAGAATCTTTGTCTGAAATAATATTTATTGGAATTCCATGCAATCTAACAATCTCCTTTATATATAGTGCTGCCAGAATATTTATAGACCATTTTGTCATTTTGGGTAAGAAGTGTGCTGCCTTGGTCAAACGATCTATAACAACCCAAATGCCATCATGACCACTCTCGTTTTTGGTAATTCTGTAATAAAATCCATACCAACACTATCCCATTTCCATTTTGGTATTTCTAACGATTTTAATTTCCCAGTAGGTACCTGATGTTCTGCCTTAACTTTTTGGCATGTTAGACATTTGGAGACATATTTAGCTATTTCCCTCTTCATATTGTTCCACCAATAAGTCTTCTTCAATCTTGATACATTTTTGTTGCTCCTAGATGAATTGTATAACGAGTCTTGTGGGCTTCTTCTAATATTTTTCTAAATTCTTGATGATCTGGCACCCATATTCTCTCTTGGAACATAAGCCTTCCCTCATTGTCCATGTGAAATTTAGGTCTGTTATCAATTGTTCCTTCATTTCCACCATTGTTGGATCATTATCTTGTTGTTCTTTGATTTCCTTCAAAATATCTGATTGGACTCTTAGGCTAGCAGTCATATATGATCTTCTGGAGTGTCCACATTTAAATTTAGTGTTGAAAATTGCTCCAGTAATTTCCACTCGCCGCAAATCATACATGATAATTGTCCTACTGGATTTCTACTTAGAGCATCGGCTACTACATTTCCTTTTCCTGGTTGATACTGGATAGAGAAGTCGAATCTTTAATATATTCTAGCCACTTCTCTGTCTCATGTTCAATTCCTTTTGAGAAAACAAATATTTCAACTTTTATAATCACTATGTATATGAATTGGGTTCTGTACAAATAATGTCTCCAAATTTGAAGGGCAAATATTATTGCACCCAACTCTAGATCATGTACTAGATAGTTCTTTTCATGTGTCTTTAATTGCCTAGAAGCATATGCAATATGTCACGCCCCGATATTTAGCAGCGGAATAAATATCGGGGGACGTGAACGATAAAAACCAGCGTATCACAGTTGAATAGTGCAGAGTCACAATCGAATATAATACACATTCAAGAATATAATATGGTCACCAAAGTATACTTTATTTCATCCATTCAACTAGATACAACCCACATAAGAAGAATCAACTGAAAAAGGGTTTATTATCAAATAAACAAGGTTTCTCTAATACATCAACTACTCAACCGTCTATTTCTAAACTGTCATCTATTTATAGGACGGGTGCTCGTCACTCTTGCCTAGTCCCATCTGACTCCACTGGTTCTTCATCACTACCTGAAAAAGGGCAGGATGATAGGGGTGAGCGAACTAGCTCAGTAGGATTTACATCTCAATAACGTGCGGGCACTAATATACATGATTAACATTTTATATAGGCAGATATGCTTATGAATATGCTGACAATGCATGCTTTTCTAACAAGTTGAATAGCAAAGTAGAACGGATATCATATCAGATCAATTGTCGAGTTCCATATACAATGGACAGATAATTCAAGAATAAAATCATGTCAGAAGAGATTGGCCATATTCAAGCAGAGCTCATGTGTTCACAAGAACAAACGTATCATATCATGTCAAGTCAAACTTATCAAGTCAAACAGGAGGCACATTTTCACAATCTTGCATGTCAGTTGTGCTATGCCAAGCACCAAGAGTCCATACTCCCGCGGTTAACAAGTACGTTGGGGCGCTCCTCCCCAGGACCGGACAGGGCCCCTATTGCACAGGCATTGGATCAAGTTTTGGACCGGAGTCCCACGTTGTGCCGAACAAACATATTCATATTATGGCCACAGAGTTTCAATGACAAGCTCATAGTAAAAAGAACATGATCATTCATAGAGTCAAGGAATGACAAACAGCTCAAAAGAACAAGGCAGGATAACGACGTATCTTATGTTTCATAGTTCATTAATGTCTTGACATGAGGATGTTTCTAAAGACAGATCATATGTAGAACATGTACTTTCCTAACATGTATGCATATGACAATAATCAATTGAACACCGGAAAACATGTACCATGAAACTCATATGCAAATCATAACATTAACACCACTAACATGTCCATACTAACATGTATTCATCCCCACATTCATATCATATTCTTATCTTATCAATTGACAATAAGCAAGATCACAAGATAATCCAATGAACATAAGGACAATCAAAATTACACATTAGAATCATATTCATATCATTACCATTTCCTTCAATGGTTTGATTTATTTTAAGTCCATGCATACTATATAACATCATGCACATGCTTGTAGACATCATGAATGATAGACCCAAAATCATGCAAATTTCTTGTAAGGTAGTGTCGACACTAGATCAAGTGGTGTCGACACCATGCTCCAAACACAAGACAAAATCATGCAAAACTGGTCAGGTAGTGTCGACACTAGTCAGGTAGTGTCGACACAGTGCATCAAATACAAGGCAAAAAGGTCAAGTAGTGTCGACACTAGTCCAGGGTGTCGACACAGTGCTTCAAATGCAAGGCAAAACAGTCAAGTAGTGTCGACACAGTCCAGGTAGTGTCGACACTAGAGACAGCTCCCAGAACACCTTCTGGCCAGCTGGGACAGTGTGTCGACACTAGTTCAAGTAGTGTCGACACTAGAGGCCTTCCCAGAACACCTTCTGGGCTGTTTTTGGACAGTGTGTCGACACTAGTCCAAGTAGTGTCGACACTAGAGCCCTTCCAGAACAAAACTTATGAGTCATGTGGACCCGAAAACACATGCCATGCAGCGATTCACTTCCAACTCTTATAACTCTCTAACGATTGACATTTGGACAAACGTTCAACATGAAAGATGAAGAGAACAACTAGTAGAAGAATTTTGATGTTGAGGGTTTGATCAAATTCGGTCTCGAATCCGAGAAAACATGTGAAGAACAAAAATCAAGTGAAACCCGAAATCACAGTATCAAGCAGAGACTCTCTTATCATGCTCCTAACTCTCTAACGAAAAACCTTTGGACAAAACGTCCAACATAAAGATGATCGTGACTTAAGTAGAAGAACTTTCATGAAGAAAGTTTAGTCAAATTGGTCTTGAATCGTGTGCACAATAAGACGAACGGAAAAGCCCTAACTGTGCAAGACTTCGGGAAAATCACCAATACACAATGATACTCCATGAAAATTGGGCAAATCAAGTGCAAATGAACATAGACTCGATGCTCTACATGATGTGTATAGGTTTTCTTTAATCTTGGCCCGAGAACACCTACCTTTACGAAGATCTAAAACCAGTTGATGTTCTGGATGCAACAGAGGATGCAGGGATGAAGCTCCGGGTTCCCAGCCTTTCTCCTGCTCCTCAGAAGTTCTAGCCTGCCTCCAAACGACTCCAACTCGTTGTTAAACCTTCCCCAAGAGTTTAGGGACGAGTTCTTATAGTTTTAGGATGTTGTTAAGAGTCCTAACGATACTAGGAAAGGGGCTACGAGCTCTGTTTCCTAGTTTCCAGGAAATCTGGGATTCCCTTACCCAAAAGAGGTAGCAAAGGTTTAGGAAACCACCAATTGGGATTGAGTTCGGTTTTGGCTTACCTTACATGACTACTCATCCATATTTTAACCCTAAATTACCCTCACTAATTACTGCATAATTACATACACGAATTTCTGGGCAATTTCCTGTCCTAGTTTATTCATATCCTTGGGCCAATATGCTCTATTGGCCCAATCTTGTTAATAGGTCATTAACACATGGTATTGGAAGTCTCTCCAATACGTTATTAATTTTATCCCTCTATATTTCTGAAATTTTAAATTGCTAATTTCCGGGTGTTACATCCTCCCCCACTTAAGAAATTTGGTCCCCAATTTACGCATAATGGTGTAGTTCGTACCTGAGAATAGTTCCGGGTGGTTTTTCTTCATTCTTTCCTCTGTTTCCCAGGTAGCATTAGTAACTCCGTCTCGACTCCATTGGACCTTCACCATAGGTATGGTACGATTCCTGAGTCGTTGAATCTTCCGATCCAACAGTTTGATCGGCTTCTCTTCATAAGTCAGGTCCTCCCGAATCTCCAAGTCCTCGTGGTCAATTACATGGTCGGCATTGAATAAGTACTTCCGCAGCATGGATATGTGGAACACATTATGCACGTTTGCCAGTTGCGGAGGTAGTGCAAGTCTATACGCCACCTGACCAATTCTTTCCAGAATTTCAAATGGCCCTATGAATCTGGGACTTAGTTTTCCTTTGATCCCAAATCTTTGTATTCCCCTTGAAGGTGAGACCTTCAAGAAAACATGTTCGCCAACCTGAAATTCCAGCTCTCTCCTTCTCTTGTCTGCATAACTCTTCTGTCTGGATTGTGCTATCTTCAGACGTTCCCTGACAATCTGAACCTTCCGGACAGTTGCCTCAATAAGTCGGGTCCAACCCATTGGTTCTCCCCAACCTCTTCCCAACAAAGGGGTGATCTGCAACTCCTGCCATATAAGGCTTCAAATGGAGCCATTTTGATACTAGCCTGATAGCTGTTGTTATAAGCAAACTCCATCAAGTACAACTGATCATCCCATCGACCTTTGAAATCCAGCACCAGAGCACGAAGCATATCCTCCCAATTTGATTGGTCCTTTCAGTTTGTCCATCAGTCTGAGGATGGAAGGCAGTACTAAAGTTTAGTTTAGTACCCATTGCTGCTTGTAAACCCTTCCAGAAGTGTGAAGTAAATCTAGGGTCCCGATCTGATATTATGCTAGATGGAACCCCATGCAGTCTAACTACTTCCTTAACATATAGAGCGGCCAACACATCCACTGACCATGTACTCTTGATCGGCAAGAAGTGAGCCGACTTAGTCAATCGATCAACTATTACCCAAATTGCATCCATACCACCTCTAGTCTTGGGCAATCCCATGATAAAGTCCATACCGATACTATCCCACTTCCACTCTGGGATTTCTAGTGGTAGCAGTCCACCAGCTGTACGAAAATGCTCGGCTTTGACTTTCATGCATGTTAACAGTATGCCACATGATCGGCCACATCCCTCTTCATGTTTGGCCACCAGTACGACCTTTTTAAATCTTGGTACATCTTTGTTGATCCTGGATGAATCGTATATTTGGACTGGTGAGCTTCATTCAGTAACCTCTTCTTGAGTTCTTCATGATCAGGGACACATGTTCTACCTCGGAATAATAATCTTCCCTCTGCTGATAGAGTAAAGTCGGTCTTTGTTCTAGCTTCTCCCTGATCTGAACTAAGAATGGATCTTCTCCCTGTTTCTCCTTGATTTCGGTCAGTAGACCGGATTGTATCTGGAGATTGAAATCATTACTTGTTTCTCCTTCTTTTCCATGTCTAAATTCAAGCTTGCAAATTGCTCCAGTAACTTCCATTCTCCCAACATCATACTAGCTAGCATAGCTCCTGGTTGTCTACTTAGAGCGTCAGCCACTACATTGGCTTTCCCAGGGTGATATTGAATGGAAAAGTCAAAGTCCTTAAGGTACTCTAACCACCTTCTTTGTCTCATGTTAAGCTCCTTCTGTGAGAACAAGTATTTCAAACTCTTGTGGTCAGAAAAGACTTTAAATTGCTCACCATAGATATAATGCCTCCAATCTTCAAGGCGAATACTACAGCTGCTAACTCCAGGTCATGAACCGGGTAGTTCACTTCGTGGATCTTCAACTGTCTTGAGGCATAAGCTATAACTTTCCCTTGTTGCATTAAGACGCATCCCAGACCTATTCCAGAAGCATCTGAATAAATTTCAAATCCTCCCTCTTCAGTGGTAAGGCGAGGACAGGAGCAGTGTCAGACACTTCTTCAAGTTGTTAAGCTTCCCTCACAATCATCAGTCCACACAAGGATTTTCCTTCCGGGTCAGCTTGGTTAATGGCACTGCAATCTTTGAGAAATCCTTTATAAACCTTCGGTAATATCCTGCTAACCTAGAAACTCCTGATCTCAGTGACGCTTGTCGGTCTTTCCCATTTCAGAACAGCCTCAACCTTTGATGGATCAACAGCGATACCATCCTTGGTTACCACATGTCCTAGAAAGGATACCTCCTCAAGCCAGAATTCACATTTACTTAACTTGGCATATAGTTTGTTCTCCCTCAAATCTGCAATGAAATCCTCAAATGCTCCTCATGCTCTTCCTTTGTCTTGGAATAGATCAATATATCATCGATGAATACCACCACAACACTTATCAAGATATGGGCGATAAATGCTATTCATCAGCTGCATGAAAACTGCAGGGGCATTTGTTAGTCCAAAGGCATAACAATAAATTCATAATGCCCATACCTGCTTCGGAAGGCAGTCTTGTGAATGTCTTCTCCTTTGATCCTCAATTGATGATAACCGGATCGGAGATCTATTTTAGAGAAGTATCTAGCTCCAGATAATTGATCAAACAACTCATCAATTCTCGGCAGAGGGTATTTGTTCTTGATGGTTAACTGATTCAGTTGTCTGTAATCTATGCATAGCCTCATCGACCCATCTTTCTTCTTGACGAAGAGGACAGGTGCACCCCATGGCGATGTGCTTGGTCGGATGAAACCCTTCTCTAACAGTTCCATCAGTTGCTCTTTTAATTCTTTCAGTTCTGCGGGGGACATTCTATATGGTGCCCTAGATACCGGTGCTGCACCAGGGACCAATTCGATGGTAAAATCGACCTCTCGCTCCGGAGGAATTCCTGGCAAGTCTTCGGGAAAAACATCAGCGTATTCGCTGACGACATGGATGTCCTCTACTTTGACTTCCTTCTTTGCAATGACTACAGCAGCAAGAAAGGCCATACAACCTTTCCTCATCATCCTTTTGGCTTGTAGTGCAGAGATAAGTGACAATCTCCTGCGGTTTCTATCCCCTGTGAACACTAGTTTTGGGTACTGGCTAAAAGTTACCCGACTTCTCCTGCAATTTATACTAGCCCCATGTTCAGACATCCAGTCTGCTCCCAGTATCACATCATACCCCGCCATGTCCATACATATTAAATTTGCTGGTAGGTTTTGGGTTTCAATCAACACCTCACTGGATGGTATATGGTTTGTAAGATTGGTACCCGGACCAATCGGGGTTGACACAACTATTCGGATTTCATTGGGACGGTTTTCACAGGTAGGGTATCAATAAATGTTTGAGATATGAAGGAGTGCGTAGCTCCCGTATCAAAGAGAACATATGCGGGTCGGAAAGAATAGTAAGTGTACCTTCCACGATACCTCCTTCTTCAGCAGTTTCTGGTTCCTGGACAGCTTGCAGTCGGCCTTGCCTCTTCTGTCCATTCTGACGTTTGTCCTGAGGGGCTTGTTCTTTCAACATTGGGCAGTCCGAGATCCTATGGTCACGACTCCCACAGCGTAGGCATCTCCCTTGCGCTCTCCAGCATTCTTCAGTCCGATGACCAGCTCTGTCACAATGTTTACACCTTTCTCCCGTTGTCACCATTACTTGCTTACCTAACTCCTTCGGCTTTTTATCCGCTGGTTCATTTACCCCGCCACTGGGCCTTTTCTTCCCAATAGTCGGCTGATACCTCCCAGCAGAAGACACTTGTTCTCGTTTCACGGATTTTCCCTTAATCCTTTCGGCAGTCTCCATGGCATCTTCCAATAGTTGAGCCTTCTTAACCATTTCAGCATAAGTTTGAATGTCCATTGGCGCCAGTTGGTGATGAACTGGGGCCTCAAGCCATTCAGAAAGCGTTTCGCCTTCATCCTTTCTGTCCCAATCAAGTGAACAGCGTATCGGGACAGCCGAGAGAATTGGGCCTCATACTCAGCCACATTGAGTCCTCTCTGCTTCAAAGCCGCAAATTCGGCTGCTTTCCGTTCTTGGACCCTCTCAGAAAAGTACTTGGCGTTGAAACGCTCAATGAACTGAGCCCATGTTAGTTGTTGTCCATTTAGGGTTGCTTCTACCGACTCCCACCATGCCCTGGCATCCTTTTCCAACTGGAAAGTCGCCAGGAGTACCTTGTTCTGGTCTGTGCATTGCATAACCTTGAATATCCTTTCAATCTCTTTAACCCAGTGTTCAGCAACATCTGGGTTAGTACTCCCTTCAAACCTAGGCGGATCCATGTTCCGAAATTCCGGTGGAGCTCACCGGCTCCGCGTTACCTCCACCTTGGGTGGCTTGTAAGATAGCCTGAGTCAAGTTCTGTATGGTTCGTTGCATGTCCCTAGCCTGGGCACGTTCCGCGGCCATTGAGGTAATAATCACCTTCAAGATAATAATGTGAGTTAGTCATCTAAATATATCACATGTGACTTCTATTCCCATGGCTCTACCCAAGCTCACATTAGGTACGACAGGTTTTGACTCGTGTAATCTAGTTTCATTCTATGTTCCTAATCCCTTGGACCCTAAAGTTCAGGCTCTGATACCAACTGTCACGCCCCGATATTTAGCAGCGGAATAAATACCGGGGGACGTGAACGATACAAACCGGCGTATCACAGTTGAATAGTGCAGAGTCACAATCGAATATAATAACACATTCAAGACTATAATATGGTCACCAAAGTATACTTTATTCATTCCATTCAACTAGATACAACCTCACATAAGAAGAATCAACTGAAAGGGTTTATTACCAAATAACAAGTTTCTCTAATACATCAACTACTCAAATTTCTATTTCTAAACTGTCATCTATTCTAGGACGGGTGCTCGTCACTCTTGCCCAGTCCCATCTGACTCCACTGGTTCTTCATCACTACCTGAAAAAGGGCAGGATGATAGGGGTGAGCGAACTAGCTCAGTAGGATTTACATCTCAATAACGTGCGGGCACTAATATACATGATTAACATTTTAAATAGGCAGATATGCTTATGAATATGCTGACAATGCATGCTTTTCTAACAAGTTGAATAGCATAGTAGAACGGATATCATATCAGATCAATTGTCGAGTTCCATATACAATGGACGGATAATTCAAGAATAAATCATGTCGAAGAGATTGGCCATATTCAAGCAGAGCTCATGTGTTCACAAGAACAAACGTATCATATCATGTCAAGTCAAACTTATCAAGTCAAACAGGAGGCACATTTTCACAATCTTGCATGTCAGTTGTGCTATGCCAAGCACCAAGAGTCCATACTCCCGCGGTTAACAAGTACGTTGGGGCGCTCCTCCCCAGGACCGGACAGGCCCCTATTGCACAGGCATTGGATCAAGTTTTGGACCGGAGTCCCACGTTGCCGAACAAACATATTCATATTATGGCCACAGAGTTTCAATGACAAGCTCATAGTAAAAAGACATCATTCATAGAGTCAAGGAATGACAAACAGCTCAAAAGAACAAGGCAGGATAACGACGTATCTTATGTTTCATAGTTCATTAATGTCTTGACATGAGGATGTTTCTAAAGACAGATCATATGTAGAACATGTACTTTCCTAACATGTATGCATATGACAAATAATCAATTGAACACCGAAACATGTACCATGAAACTCATATGCAAATCATAACATTAACACCACTAACATGTCCATACTAACATGTATTTATCCCCACATTCATATCATATTCTTATCTTATCAATTGACAATAAGCAAGATCACAAGATAATCCAATGAACATAAGGACAATCAAAATTACACATTAGAATCATATTCATATCATTACCATTTCCTTCAATGGTTTGATTTATTTTAAGTCCATGCATACTATATAACATCATGCACATGCTTGTAGTATCATGAAATGATCAGACCCAAAATCATGCAAATTTCTTGTAAGGTAGTGTCGACACTAGATCAAGTGGTGTCGACACATGCTCCAAACACAGACAAAATCATGCAAAACTGGTCAGGTAGTGTCGACACTAGTTCAGGTAGTGTCGACACAGTGCACTCAATACAAGGCAAAAAGTCAGTAGTGTCGACACTAGTCAGGTAGTGTCGACACAGTGCTTCAAATGCAAGGCAAAACAGTCAAGTGTGTCGACACAGTCCAGGTAGTGTCGACACTAGAGACAGCTTCCAGAACACCTTCTGGCCAAGCTGGGACAGTGTGTCGACACTAGCCCAAGTAGTGTCGACACTAGAGGCCTTCCCAAACACCTTCTGGGCTGTTTTGGGACAGTGTGTCGACACTAGTCAAGTAGTGTCGACACTAGAGCCCTTCCAGAACAAAACTTATGAGTCATGTGGAACCCGAAAACACATGCCATGCAGCGATTCACTTCCAACTCTTATAACTCTCTAACGATTGACATTTGGACAAACGTTCAACATGAAAGATGAAGAGACAACTAGTAGAAGAATTTTATGTTGAGGGTTTGATCAATTCGGTCTCGAATCCCGAGAAAACATGAAGAACAAAAATCAAGTGAAACCCGAAATCACAGTATCAAGCAGAGACTCTCTTATCATGCTCCTAACTCTCTAACGAAAAACCTTTTGGACAAAACGTCCAACATAAGATGATCGTGACTTCAAGTAGAAGAACTTTCATGAAGAAAGTTTAGTCAAATTCGGTCTTGAATCGTGTGCACAATAAGACAAACGGGAAAAGCCCTAACTGTGCAAGACTTCGGGAAAATCACCAATACACAATGAATACTCCATGAAAATTGGGCAAATCAAGTGCAAATGAACATAGACTCGATGCTCTACATGATGGTTATGTTTTCTTTAATCTTGGCCCGAGAACACCTACCTTTACGAAGATCTAAAACCAGTTGATGTTCTGGACGCAACAGAGGATGCAGGGATGAAGCTCCGGGTTCCCAGCCTTTCTCCTGCTCCTCAGAAGTTCTAACCTGCCTCCAAACGACTCCAACTCGTTGTTAACCTTCCCCAAGAGTTTAGGGACGAGTTCTTATAGTTTTAGGATGTTGTTAAGAGTCCTAACGATACTAGGAAAGGGGCTACGAGCTCTGTTTCCTAGTTTCCAGGAAATCTGGGATTCCCTTACCCAAAAGAGGTAGCAAAGGTTTAGGAAACCACCAATTGGGATTGAGTTCGGTTTTGCTTACCTTACATGACTACTCATCCATATTTTAACCCTAAATTACCCTCACTAATTACTGCATAATTACATACACGAATTTCTGGGCAATTTCCTGTCCTAGTTTATTCATATCCTTGGGCCAAATATGCTCTATTGGCCCAATCTTGTTAATAGGTCATTAACACATGGTATTGGAAGTCTCTCCAATACGTTTATTTAATTTATCCCCTATATTTCTGAAATTTTAAATTGCTAAATTCCGGGGTGTTACCAATAACTTTTCTTCTTGCATCATACACCACCTATTCCACATTTGAAGCGTCAGTGTAAACTTCATAATCTTTTCCTTCAATGGTTATTGAGTATAGGAGCTGAAGTCAGACACTCTTTCAATTTTGGAAACTATCTTCACTTTTCATCCCAATGAAAACAAAAATGGAACCCATTCTTGGTTTTATCCCATCTGGTTAAAGGTACAAGGATTTTAGCAAAATCCTTTACAAATGTTCGATAATAGCTGGCCATACCCAGGAAACTCTCATCTCCTGTGACAGTAGTGGGTCTCCCCCACTTTTTGAATAGCCTCAATTTTTGAAGGATCCACAGAAATACCTTCCTTCGAGATAACATGTCCCAAAAAGGCTACATTTTCTAACCAGATTCACCACTTGCTTAGCTTGGCATATAACTTATGTCTCATTAATGTTTGTAAGGTAATCCTTAAATGAGACTCATGCTCTTCCTTATTCTTGGAATATCAAATTCATCAATGAACACCACTTATAAACTGATCCGATAAGGTCTGAATATATTACTCATTAGCTGCATAAGAACTGCTGGAGCATTTTCAATCCAAAATGCATGACCACAAATTCATAATGTCCCTATCTGCTCCCGAAAGCTGTCTTATGAATATTTTACTCTTTGACCCTCAATTGATGATATCCTGACCTCAAATCAATCTGGAAATATTGTGCTCCAGCTAATTGGTCAAATAAGTCTTGATCCTTGGTAAAGGGTATTTATTCTTAACTGTCAACTGGTTCAGCGTCTGTACTCTATACACAATCTTAATGATCCATCTTTGTTTTTGACAAATAGGATTGGTGCTCCTTAGGGTGAAGATAAACCCTTTTTCCAATTGTTTAGTCAACTGTTTCTTTAATTCCTTCATTTTTGCTAAAGACATTCTATAAGGTGTCTTGGAAACTGGGGCAGCTCCTGGAATTAGCTCTATAGAAAAGCTTACTTCTCGCTCAGGGGGCAAACCTGGTAAATCTGTGGGGAACATGTCTGGATACTCTCTCACCACTGGAATCTTTTCAAGTTCAAGATTTGGGGAATCTACTACCACTACTGAAGCTAAATAAGCTATGCAACCCTTTTGTAGAAGTTTCTAGGCTCGAAGGGCAGATATAAGAATTGTAGGTTGAGATTTATGTATAACAGGAAAAGTTACGGGGAGTATATCCTTTTCTATAAAGTGAGTTGTTTTAACCGGAAGTCTAATTTGACATGATACTGTGATATCCAATCAGCTCCCAATATTACATCATACCTATCCATGTCAAGGCAAATTAAATCTACTGGAAAGTTCTGGTTGTTAATGAGTATTTCACTGGATGGAAAATAGAAATCGAGATTTATCCCAGAACTAATGGGGGTTGATATGTTTATTCTAGTAGGTAGGGCGGTTAGATTTGACTTCAAGGTATTGACAAAGGTCCAAGAAATGAATGAATGTGTAGCTAACCTGACTTTATCCTCTTCCGAGCAATGAGTTACCTTGAAAATTCTTTCTATTTCCTTTATCCAGTTTTCTACCTCATCTGGGTTTGGATTGCCGACATACTTAGGAGGATTCATGCTTCTAAAATTCTTGTACATCTCTCCATTATTTTGGTGATTTCCCTGTTGTGCAACTATACCAAGTGCTGTTGTTAGTCCTTGAATCATATATTGAAGGTCCTCTAGGGTGCATTTTCCTCCTTCCATTTTATATATGGGTCCAAAATTAGAAACCAAACATAGTTAGATCAATTATCACATCAAGAGTTTATATAAGTAGTTAGTCTAATATCACACTTACATTATATCATGCTTACATGCATTAACCTCTAGTCCCACTATCATTACAGGTTAGACAAAATTGATAGTGGGTCAAGCCAACTTTTACATTCCATCATTCTAACTCCTAATCCCGCTATCGTTACAAGTCGAACAAATTGATAGTGGGTCAAAACCTTAACTAGTCAGTATATTGTCAAGACTTCTGGCTACTAGCCTATTTACATAGTCATAGATAATTCCTATACTAAACTTTCCGAAGTTACTTCTTCTCCAGGGTTGTTGAAGGAACCAACATATTCTTCATTAGGCTCCCTATGATTGTAATGCAGCTCATAGGCAGCATCTCGAATTTGCTCCCAACGGCCCTCCGTTCGTATTTGTAAAAGTCCCAGTCTAGCCTCTATCCAATCTAATAGTTCTTGTAGTGCCATAACGTATGCAAGGATTTGCTCTATATGCTCTCTAAAAGCATATCCTACTATTTCATGTAGCCACCCTTCCATTGCTGCACGCATATGTTCTAATTCTTGTGCAAAATCTCCCTCATCATTTCTCCATTCTTGGAGTAGTCGGATAAGTACCTCAACTCTTCGATTGGCCATCTGTGCTAGAGAAACCACATGAATTACACATAACCTTTAATCAAATGAATTTGCATCTTATATAACTAATATAACTCAATCTTTTCCCAATTCTTTTCTACCCACCTCACTGGTTAGTATCGATTGTTGGAGTCTAATAATCCTAAGACTATAAGGCTTCAAAAACCAGGCCCTGATACCACTAAATCTGTCACGTCCCAATAGCAGCGGAAATATGGAGACATAATAGATTAAAACGATAACTAACGTAACATTTATTACATATATAAGTTGGCATAATGCCTTAGAGTTTCGAGATACATGAAAAACTTTTTAAACAAAACTCATTAGGACATCTAAGATGTACTAAACATGATATGCATATCTAACTCTATTACAATAAGAAGGGAGTTTCTCGGCGCACAGCCCTGCCCGCTATGTTCAAACTTGATTGTCACCTGAAAAATGTTGAAAAGATAGGGAGAGCAAAACTTGCCCAGTAGATTCTTTAAGTTAATTTCAATCACTAGCAGCATGCAAGACAAGAGGAAGATTTAAATAGCATAACGAGAAAATGAGGATTTAGAATAACGCAAGAGTTCACGTATCACAATATAAAGGAATTAACGCTACTAATTTCAGATCTCAAAGTGTAAAATACGTAAACAAGTAAATTGAATAAAGAACACGATCACTGCTTTTGTCGAGATGAAATCCAAGTTTACCACTGAACACTTCCATAACAATCAATTTTCACGAATTTTGAATTGTTAGCAGATACTATAGACACTTCACTTATGGTGTATGCCAAGCACCATGCCATTACTCTCCAAATGGTACCACTAGACACTAAGAGTATTCAGAATCTTCCCGGGACTAGACCATAGCCCCCTAACCGGCATAAATTCCACTTTTGAGTTCACGATTTCAATGTAGCAAGCTGACAACTCAAAGTCTGCAGAAAATAAGAAATAGTCTCGTAATATGTTTCAGCATAAGGTGGAATTCTGAGAATTAAACCAGCGGCATTCCAGATGAAAAACTAAATCGGCAGTATTTCGGCATAGAGAGGGATCTTGAGAAATCAGACGGACATCATTCTGGCGTAGAGAGAGGGATCTTGAGAAATCAAATGGACAACATTCCGGTGTAGAGAGAGATCTTGAGAAATCAAACGGACGGCATTCGGCGTGGATGGAAATCTCGAGAAAACAAACCGACAGAGTTCCGATATAAAGAAGGGTTTCGAGAAAACATACCGGTAAAGTCCCATCATAGAGAAGGGTTTTGAGTGAACAAACCAACATAGAGAGGGATTTCGAGAAGACGAATTGGCAGTATTTCAACGTCGCAAGAAATTTCGAGAAATCGAACCGGCAGCACTTCGGCATAACGGGAGATTCCGAGAAAATGAACCGACGGCGTTTCGACGTAGCGAAGGATTAGAAGAACACGAAAAGTAGCACTTTCACTCACTAGGGATTTGGAACTAACTTAAAAGAACCTACCTATCGGCAGAACTTCGGGATGGGCACTCCTTCTCTTCTCTCTTCTCTTCTACTTGACCCTACTTGGAGGCTTGGAGGAGATGGATGGAATGGAGGAGGAATGGAGAGGGGTGGTATTTATAGGAGGAGGGGAAGCATAGGATGAGGACACATGTCCCCAGAGGTGGCACAATCCTGGGCTGCCTTCCCCTGGATGTGGGACAAGTGTCCCTAGGGGATAAGCATCCCCTGGATGTGGGACAAGTGTCCTTAGGGATAAGCATCCCCTGAATGTGGGACAAGTGTCCCTAGGGGATAAGCATCCCCTAGATGTGGGACAAGTGTCCCTTTTCAGGACATTCCAAATAATTCTTGATTTATCTAAGAGTTTCTAGGATTTTTAAATATTTTTTCACTTGACTCCCTAACTTTTGTGTCTTTAACAATTTTACCTTTGAATTTTAGAAATTGGAGATATGTCCACTCCTAACCAGCCGTTCAGGCCCTGAATGATCTCTGACTGGGAATCTGATTGTGTCTCAGGGGGTCTATAGAAATTTCATCAGGATCCCCAAAAAATTATCATTTGCGTGAAAACCCCATATTTTTATAATTGTAGATATTCCCCTCCTATTTACGTTTATACTTTTTTTCCTCTTATTTTATTCTGGGTTTAGTGTGAACAGGGATATATCCATATCCTTATCCTCTTCCTTTACCAATATGCCTACCTTTAGTAACATCCTTTAACAATATCATTATTATTTATCATTAGCAATATCCTTTACCAGTAATAGTATCCTTTAGCACATTTTCAGTCAGGGCTTAGATAGATCCGAATTTGCTTAATCTCTTCATCTGCTAAAAACTGTATTTTTTTTTCCCGACCAGTTTCTCACTTATTATCATTTTATTCTTTGGGGTATTACAGTACCTACGCTCAGCAAACCAATTGTAGGGGAGGAGTTGCTGTTGTACATTTCTGCAACAATTCACTCGATCAGCTCGATGCTCGTACAAGAAGAGAAGCGGAATCACCTCCTGGTGTGCTATACCAATAAGGCACTACAGGGACCCGAGTAGCGATACTCCAACCTGGAGAAGGCAAGTTACGTGCTCCTGATGGCGGCCCGACGACTCCGACCATACTTCCAGGCACACAAGATCGTCGTCCTCACTGACATTCCCATCAGGGAGGTTGGAAAAGTGGGCTATAGAGCTCAGAGAGTTCGACATTACCTATAGGCCTCGGGTCGCTATGAAAGCCCAGGCCCTCGCCGACTTCATCTCTGAAGGAACGGTAAGGTCGCCCGAGTCAGAAGAGATTGTCGAGAAGTGGAAAGTCTTCGTGGATGGGGCGTCCAACTCACAAGACAGCGGAGAGGGTGTCATCCTTCACTCTTCTGATGGCCTCGTCTTAAGCTACACGATTCGTTTCGGCTTCGTTGCTTCTACTAATGTCACCGAATACGAAGTAGTCATCTCAGGGCTTAGGATGGCAAGATCGCTGGGAGCAACGAGGGTCCTCGTCTACAGCAACTCCCAGTTAGTCGTTAGCCAAGTCTCCAAGGAATTTGAAGCGAGAGAAAAGAAACTCGCGTCGTACATGACCGAGGTCCAGAAATTGATGGCAGATTTTTATTCGGTAGAGTTGCAGAAGATTCCGAGGGTCGAAAACTCCCAAGCAGACGCGTTATCCAAATACGCGACCACCTCGGAAATCATCCAAAGTCCTCGGTGCTGGTAGAAGAGCTCCGCGAGCCCTCTGTGGGATCTGTGGAAGTCTTGTGCACCGAAGCTGAGCCGACATGGATGACTCCAATTGTGGAGTTCATCCAAAGCGGGCGGCTCCCAGAAGACCGGGAGGAAGCAACAAAGACGAGAAGGTGGGTGCCAAGATTCTTTATGCTAGGCGATGACTTGTACAGGAAAGGCTTCAGCTACCCACACCTGCGCTATGTAAACCCAAGTCAAGCCGAGGAGATTATTCAGGAGGTCCATGAGGGCACTTGCGGAAGTCATGCCTGACCTCGGTCCTTGGTTCGAAGAGTAACCCGGCAGGGTTATTGGTGGCCGACCATGCTGAGAGTTGCCGAAGGCTATGTCAGGAGTTGCCGTCAATGTTAGCTCTTCGACAGAATTGACCGACAGCCGCCCTCGAGTCTTACCCCGATAACTGCCCCATGGCCTTTTGCCCAGTGGGGAATGGACATCCTCGGCCCCTTCCCGCTGGCGTCGGGACAACGGAAGTTTGTTATTGTTGGGGTCGATTACTTCACCAAGTGGGTAGAGGCCGAGCCGTTAACGAAGATTACAGACGCTAACGCTTGGGGGTTTGTCTGGAAAAATATTATATGCAGGTTTGGGTTACCGAGGACAATCGTCACTGACAATGGCAAGCAGTTCGACAATGCTACATTTCGCCACAACTGCGAAAAGCTCGGAGTTGAACATCGATTCTCCTCGGTCGCTCATCCCCAGTCTAACAGGTAGGCCGAGGTAACAAACTGAATACTACTTGACGGATTGAAGAAGAGGCTGACGACCACAAAGGTTGGTGGGCCGACGAGCTCCATCATGTGCTCTGGGCTTATCAGACGACGCCCCGAGAAGCCACACAAGAATCTCCTTTTGCGCTTGCCTTCGGAGTGGAAGCGGTGACCCCTGTGGAGCTGCTCGTGCCATCGGGAAGAGTCCAAGGCTTCGAGCGCGAGAATAATGATTGTTTGTTGTGTGCCGAGCTGGACGTGGTGGAAGAGCGACGAGGAGATGCGGCAGCAAGAGTAGAAGGCTACCAACACAAAATGAAGTGGAGGTTCGACGCAAGTGTCAGGCCTCGGCGCTTTAGTGCCGACAGCCTCGTCCTGCGAAAACTTGCTGTTTCGATCCAAAAGCAGCGGGGGGAAAGCTGGCTGCTAATTGGGGGGTCCATATCGCGTTATATAGGACCTCGGCCATGGAGTGTATTGTCTCGCAGACTTGAACGGGTCGGCCATTCTGAGAACATGGAATGCCGAGCACCTCCGATGTTATTACCCTTGAAATATCAATAAACGAGGTCGCTTCGGCACTCTCTCATAAACGAGGTCGCGTCGGCACTCTTTAGTAAACGTGGTCGCTTCGACACTCTTTAGTAAATGAGGTCACTTCAGCACTCTCTCGTAAGCGAGGTCGCATCGGCACTCTTTAATAAACGAGGTCGCTTCGGCACTCTCTCGTAAGCGAGGTCGCGTCGGCACTCTTTAATAAACGAGGTCGCTTCGGCACTCTATCGTAAACGAGGTCGCTTCGGCACTCTTTAGTAAACGAGGTCGCTTCGGCACTCTCTCATAAACGAGGTCGCTTCGGCACTCTTTAGTAAACGAGGTCGCTTCGGCACTCTGTCGTAAGCGAGGTTGCTTCGGCACTCTTTAATAAATGAGGTCTCTTCGGCACTCTTTAATAATGAGGTCGCTTCGGCACTCTATCGTAAACGAGGTCGCTTCGGCACTCTTTAGTAAATTAGGTCACTTTGGCACTCTTCATAAACAAGGTCGCTTCGGCATCTTTAGTAACGAGGTCGCTTCGGCAGTCTCTCGTAAGCAAGGTAACGAGGTCGCTTTGGCACTCTATCGTAAACGTTGTCGCTTCAACACTCATTCCGACAACAATTCATAAGATGACGAGCGAGGTCATAAAGGAGGCTTATATAAGCAAAAAAGTGAATAAACATTTTCTTGGCATTGAGCCAAGGGAAATACAAAAAACATTTACACCCAAGCCAACCTAATCCATGCGAGAAGGATCTGCCGGATTCTCGACAACAATGTCGTTGGCGGCCCCGCTAATCACCTCATTTGCCGCAGAAGTTAGCACCTCGTCCACAATCGCGGCGGCCTCTTCGTTGTCTGCTCCACCGCTCTCTTTGCCTCGAGCCGAGAGCACCACCTCGGATAGGTCGAGGTCGGCATGCACTTCCCTAACGCGGTCGAGGCAACTGTTGTAGCCTTCCTTGAAGAGGCCGGCGACTTCGTTTTTCAGCTCGTTGGAGGCGCGGTATTCATCCACTGCCTTCTCTTGCTCGTTGGCCATGAGTTGTGCAATCCCATCCTTTGTCTTCTTGTGGGCCCGAATTTCCTCCAAGAGTGCTTCCTTCTCGGCTTGGAGTACTTCCTTTTTGGCCCGAAGAGCATCCCAGAGCTCATCCTCAACTTTCTTCGCCCGCTCCTCCTCCCTAGCTCGGAGACCCTTCTCAGTGGCGATTTCATTGTCGGCGTCCACCAGTTGCTTCTCGACCGACAGTCATGAAGCTTCCGCTCATTGAAGGAGCTCCTCGAATGATGAAATCTGGAGAAGCACCGACGAGTAAAAGTCCTCAATGACCTCTCGGGGTCTCTTGGCTAGGGCGTTTGCCTTCAGCTCGGCAGGGTGGGCGTGGCTTCCCCAGTTGGTCGCGTTGATCATCGCTTGGTCGGATTCTTGGTGCTGAGTGGACTCTGAAAGAGTGGCAGTCGGTGACGCTGGCTGAGGTCGAGGACGCTTTAAAGACCTCTTCTCCGGCCGGTCGGCTTGAGGCGTGGGGGCCGTCGCATGCTCGAGATCGTCTTCCGGATCGCGGGCGTGCGGAACATCTTCCGTGGCGCGAGCATGCTTATCTGGGTGAGAGGCGACCTTCTTGCCCCTCGGCAACACCTTGTCTCGCACCATCTCAGCAAGAGAAGGCCCTTTTCGCACCTTGGGAGCCGACGAAGTCCCCTTGCCGGCCATAACTGCTGAAAAGAAAAACCATTAGGATTCACTATTGATTAATCTACTGGGGGTCCGTCGAGGGGATGATGACCTTGAGTGCCCTCGGCGATCAACTCGAACAGCTTTTCGGATGGCTCGAACAGGTCGGGCGGCTCCACCGCCCGCAAAGACTCAAACTTCGAGAGCTCGGATGCATTAAGCTTCGGCGATGCAAAAGCCTTGTCTCGGATATTGATCGCCGACCAGGTGGTCGGGAAAGGACATCCCGAGGTGCTATGAATGAAGACGAAATTCCTCTTCCAGTTATGGGAAGAGGAAGTCATCCAATCGAGAATCTGCCGACCAGATCGAGCCGCGAAGTACAGCCAATCCTCGAAGGCCTTCACGGAAAAATAGTGGAAGAAAAGGCGCGTGGTCGGAAGGACCTCGGCCATGGCACATACCGCTAAGAAGCCAACAACCTCCATGAGTTGGGGGTCAATGCGAAGGAGCAATTCCTAACTATGAAAGGGAAACCGTAGGCCGGCTCGAACCACCTCGGAATAAATACAGACCCCCCCCCCCCTCCATGGTGTAATGAGCTCGGAATTGTCTATTGGAGTGAAGCATCGGCGGGGAGGATCATTCTGGGATGGGTCTCTAACCAACGGAAAGTATCGGGGTCAGTCTCACACCTGGCATCGGCCACGGTGTCGGCCTGTCGGCGAGAGCCCGAGGTATGGGACGAAGGCATCCGGGGAACATATTCCCCAGGACTGACCTCTAGGACAAAAACGCCCTCGACGGGGCCCGACCCGAGGACGTCGAGTTGAGTATTCCTGCTAGGAGTCCTATCGGAACTAGGAGACGAGGATGCAGATGACGACGAGGAAGAGCTCTCGGAAGGAGAACCTTCCGGGACGTCCATCTTCGGACGAGGCTCAGAGGAAGAAGAGCTATGAGAGGGAGAGCTCATCGCTTACCTCAGAAGGAAGCAAGCAGTGGGCAGGCAGATGGGGCGCTCGGATCGTCAAAATGAAGATCGTCGGATTATCGGCCGGCCTTTAGCTGATCGTCTAGAGGATGCTCACGCGAGTGATTAAGGGTGCTCCTTTGAACAACGATCCCTACTATTTATAACCCCAGGGGGTCAGATTGATCGAACGGTCAAGAAACACTAAAGTTAAACAGTGGGTACGATCTCGCCACGTGTCGAAAGACGATCAGTCAGATAAGGATCACTAGGATCCCTAACGAACGTGACCATCGAGGATCGCCATCATTTGGCGGAGGAGTCGAGGCGGCGATATGACCCCTGGTGTAACTATACCGCGATTATGACATGTGGGTACGCTGCATGACAGGGTGGTGCTGGCAGCGTCGGAATGTGATCAGACTCAACCAACGCCGTCATAAGCAGCGTCAGATCACCCAGAACGTCCGCACAATCTTGAGCAGCCACGTGGCGATACGGCGATATGGAAGACAACTTCACCTTGGGATGAACCTTCATCCCAATGCGAACCTGGGGGGCCAGTGATATGGGTCATCCTGGGCCGACGACCAGCAGTCGACAATCGGGAGCTCGGCTTATCCGACCTGTTAGCTCGCACTCTTGGACGAGATCGCTTATGGCAAGAGCCTTGTCAGCGTCCGGCATGGAGGCATGATTCTAGAGAACAGCTTGTTAGACCACGCGATGTCTGTGGGTTGACGGCCCTCATTATACCGGTACGGTCATACCGACCCACGTCGATATAGCGAGAGTCCTCACAGTGGGACATTTACCCAACGATACAAACAGCTGAGATACACGCGAATATATATAACAGAGTAGCGGAAGTAAAAGAGAACTATCTCCATTCATCATCATCCACATTAAACATACATGCAGTTTACAATTTGCAAAAAGGAACTAAAATTTACATGATTTAAATTGCTGAAATAGAAATACAAAATGTCCACATATTACATTCCTTTCAAGATAATCCTAATACAATGTTCAAGTACATACGACGAAGTACACAATCACAAAGAAGCTCCAAGTAACTAGTCTCCGCGCTCGGAGTCCGTCTCCACCGTCTCCTCCAACGGTGTCGTATCACCAACTACACCTGTACGCCGAAGCAAGGAGTGAGTCCAGAGACTCAGCAAGCAACACTATACATGATATACACGTACAAGTCCTAGTGGTTTCTACTAGCACATACAATTAGCAACACATAGCATGCTAGTCCATTTAAGTTTCAACCTATCATGAAGGTTCTACAATTTTTACACCTAACACATGCTTTCAGATTTCAAAATATAACATTCACCTATCACATGGTCTCTAATCCATTCACTTACGAACTTTAACCTTATAAAGAACAAACATGAGAGTTATCCACATGGACAATTTACATATATGAACGTGGAACATAGTTAGCATGGAATCCACATGTTCTTAAGTACCTACATAACTTTTTCACATGCTTTAGGTTGCTGATTTCACATGGTTCAAAGACTATAAACATACACATGAAAGCTACAATGTGGCTTAGAACATAACACATGAACAATCCATCATGCCACTTGCACACATACTCATTAATTGTTCCTAATCATGGATTCTAAACACTTTGCACACATAAACACAAGAAGGAACATGCATTTTCTGAATTCACATGGTTTCAGATTTAGCCTCTCGGGTTCAATAACACATTGCACATCTAGATTTTCACATTTTCCTTTTTCACAAATTCCTCTTTTCACATGGTTACACTTACACATACACATTCACATGTCACTTACACATTTACACATGGTCACATACACTTTACACATTACACTTTTACACAATTTTAGTGCCATGACACATAGTCCAAACCACCAAAGAAGGACACATTCACATCACATAACACATAGGCACCATCTAGGCAATGCAATGGTGACTCTTGGACTGCGCAGACCGGGAGAACAAGTCTCCACCCTAACCAGTGGTACTTGTCCACCTCCAGGATTTCCCCCTAATGCCCTTAGGGTCACTTAACACAATGAACTTTCTCAGGGGACTTTCCCTGATACAGCTCCACTGCCTTCTCGGAAGCAGTATCACATTGGCACAGTTTACACTTTTAACATTTAACGTTTTACACATGGTTTTACACTTGGCACTCTTCATTTCATTCACACTTCTTACTCACATGAACACCTCTGTTTTTTTTTTTTCCTAACATGGTACTACAGAGTTTTCAAGATTTAACACATAGTAAACACACCCATCATGCTGTTTTAAACAAAATAAAATCACATTACGATCATATATATACGAATTATTCACTTACATGAAAACACATAACTTTTTATTTACTGTTCCAATTGACCTGAAATTTTAACCACATGCTGATTTCGGGTTCCAAATCATACCCTCAATTTCTCAGATTTTTCTGAGCTAAATAGGATTTACAGAAAATCAAATACCTAATTAGCATATTATTCACAATTTAAGCTAACATGGGTCTAACACATTTGAAATTCATCCACTTACTGTTTTGCACAGAAAATACTACTGCATGATTTCATAATACAACTTCATTTATTCATACATCTATAAATCAATTACCACAACCGCTTTTGCATGTTTTTAACTTTACCGAACTGAACTTTATTTACGATTCACAAGCATGCATAATTTCCAAAATTTCAGAATCTACATACATGCCCCACAAATCTTCATGAATAGACTGAAAACAAGATATTCAACTAATCCTAATCATGGAACATTGATTCGCAAATTTTTCCACAAGTTATGCTCACAAGTCTACAAGACATTATTGCCCCACATTCACCATCACACCACATTCAATCCACAACCACAATGCACAATATACATAGCTTATAGAAATACCATATATCCTCATCACGAAAATCATAACGAAATTAACGTATAGAAGGACAGAACAGCTCACTGTTCTGTCCTGAAGAAACTAGACGGCGGTCTCTGGCCGCTGACTCAGAGTCAGCGGCAGGGTCGATGGACGCCAAGGAGGAACTGGGCGTCCAGGGACCTTGCCGTTTACTCAGGTCTGTACAGAAACACAGACCCGAGCTCTGAAATTTGGGTGAATGGAG
>CM024758.1:43637822-43679452 GCA_014218235.1 Colocasia esculenta | reverse complement strand
GTTGTGAGCATGTGTGCTCAGGTCTTTGAGTCGCCGCACTCAAGTTGGGTTGTTGAGCAGTCTTGCTCGGTCTAGAGTAGTCTTGCTCTAGGTGTGTGGAGTTGTCTAATTCACTTGTGGAGTTGTCAGGCTCCAGTGTGGGTTGTGTAACCCAGGTTTTTTAGTGGATCCTCACTGTGTGTGAGGGGTGATGTAGGAGTCACATGGTGTGATTTCTGAACCACCTAAAAATCTCTGTGCATTGGTCTCTGTGTGGTTTGAAATTCCTCTTCGTAGATGAATGCATAGGATCGTTTGAATCTATCTAATCAACATTTTTTGCACTCTTTAATTGTTTTTACTCACTTAATATCTTCTCAGATCTGTGAAATTTGTTTTTAATCTAACTCTGATTAAAAGTTTTTCAAAACTGGTTTAGCTTCCGCATTAGTTGGCCTAGATCTATTCAACCCCCCCCCCTTCTAGATCTTGTCCCACACCTTCTATCGATCCTTCAAAACTTGTAGGGGACAATCCTAGAAGAGAACTATGCCTTCGGATCAGATCAATTTGGTCTCAGTAGGCGTGTATCACAGGATGAACACAATAGCCCTAGACTTGCATGATGATGGGAAAACGCTTATATCTCATAGCAAGCTTGATGAAATTAGGCAAATCAAGTGCAAATCAAACTAGACATGATGTTCTACATGATGGTATGAGTTTTTGTTCATCTTTAGCCTGAGAATACCTACCTTTGAGTGATGCAAACTCCTATGACTTTCTGGATGCGAAGAGCAGGGTGTATAGGCTTCAAACATCTATCCCCCAATTTCCCTCCTCCTGTGGCCTCCTCTTCTCATCCAAGAACTCCTCAGCAGAGCATAGGGCCGGCCATGAAAGATTTGGGTGTTTTTATATACATCTTGCTTTGTCAAGTCTTAATACAACTCAATTACCATTAAACTCCAATTTCCCTTGTATTCTCCAACCTTCCTACCATTGTTCTTTCTAATTAGGTTAGGTTGGGGTTCCAATTTCGTACCTAGCCAATGGGGGTAAGTTTAGGAGTCCAATTTGAATGCATACTAACCATTTAATTGATTTCCTTTCCCCTTTTCAATTTTGGTAACATTTAGGTTCCGAATTTCTAAGTATATTCTCTTATTCCAAAGTCCAAACTCTTATTTTGGCCCAATAACCTTTGTGTGAGCTATTTCAATAATTCCCATTTATCTCTTGTTGTTTATTGGGTTTTAATTAAGTCATTTCTTTTAATATTTCTTTTTATTGATTTATTTAAAATTATCTGGTTGCTACACCCTCGGCTTCTAAGTCTCCTAAAATGTTAGCAAGGGTGAGTCTAACGCAATAGACTCAGCAAGCAACTTATAATTGCAACCCACGCACTTACCACACATGATTCTAACAGTTTAACACTCTACTACTATCACTTAATTAACTTACTAGTAATTAACAATTAACTAACACATGTTCATGCTATAACATAGATGATTAAACATGGAATCTATTAAACCAAGCTATACTAACTCATGTATAACAAGAATCTAAACATGGTCACATATAACATGGTGTTAGTAACATGAGAGTATTCATATAATCATATGCTTGCAAATTCTTACTTTCACATAACACTAACACATGACTTATATCAAAACTTATAACATGATACTACTAACATGCTCATCAGTAATTTCTAATTCATGGACATAATAACATACTTTTACACATGGTACTAACATGTTATCACAATTATCATTTAACATGGATCATATTAACACATGCATTTACCTTCTCATGACATATTCACATGCACTTTTACCTTGCTTTCACATGCACTTATTCTCACATTTATCATATTCACATTCACTTACACTTGGTTTCACATAGCTTTCACTAGTTTTCACTAATCACGATCACGATCACATGTCACATCACTTGCACATACCTCATGCCACGTTCACATATCACCTTACACATTATTCACATTTTCCTTACAAAGCCAAGACACAGCCCAAACCACCACTAGAAAGATCACACAATCACATACACATACTTAATCACCAGGCAAGCGATCAAGTCTTGGTTACTTGCACAGAACCAGAGGAAGCGCTCCCCACCATTACCAGTGAACTTGTCCACCTCTAGGATTTCACACGACCCGTTGCCCCGGGTATCACGTAACACAATTTAGCCTTCCGTAGGGGCACTACTATACTACGGCTCCACGCAATCTATGGTGGTAGTGTCTCATTGGCACAACTTTTATCTTTCACATTAACACATTATTTTATGTACACATATCACATATTCTCTCTCGTTCCATGCACATGCACACATATAACATGAAACATATATTAATCACTTCTAGATAGCCAGATTAATCATGAAGAGTAATTAACATAACCTAATCATGATGTTAATCATATTTTAAAACATATTTAGGACATTATTAAAACATGGTACTGAAAGCTTCAGAAACTCATAACTAATTGTACAGTGATCAGAACAAGCTCAAATTTTAACCACGGGGTAGATATACTTGATAGAACATATCAAAAAATTTCATCATTTTCGGAGTAGTACAACTATTTTTCAAATTAAAGTCAGAAATCAGGTTATTATTTATAAATTACTAATTATTCATGAATAGAAATAAAATGAGGTTAAAAAGTCATAAATCATGCTTACAATATTCTAACAAACTAAAATACAGAGTTTAAACATTTTTTATAACATGCATACAACAAAAAAAATCAATTTATCAAGTGTTTACATATTTTTTTTCCTATAAACAGAAATTCAAATAATTATCATAATTAACAAAATTAATCAAGGTTACCCAAACTCATCATGATGATTAAGAGGTCAAGACAGAATGAAAGAACTCAAAACCATCACAGAATCTCACAAACCATCATAAATGACGAAATTGTAAATTTCTAGATAAGAGAACTTGACTGCCAACTTGTTGTAGTCAAGTTCAGGTTAACGGCCAACTTGTTGTAGTCAAGTTCCCAGACTGCACAAAGTGCAAACCGAGGGCAAGAAAACATGGCAACGACGTCGAAACAATTTTCTAAAAATCTAGAAAAATAAGAAAACTCTAAGGGACAAGCCCACGAGAGAAACCCTAAGTTACTTGCCTCTAGAAAAGTCTACAACAAGAGATTTAGCCGATGAAGCCCTCTTTCGCACTCAAAGAGGTATCCTCTAAGCACGATCAAATCCTTCATCTGAGCACGATCCGGCCACGATCTCCTAGTCCAGAGCCTCTTCTCAGGTCGTGGAAGCTTTCTCTTCACAGCATCAACCTCAAACAAGCAGCAACCACGACCAATCTACCCTCGGATTGCCCTCTCATCTCTCCTCTCTAAGAACACCCAAATCTTTGCAAGAGAGCAAAAGTTTCTCTCCCCAAAACAAACCCTCTCTATATATAGAGAGACAAGGTCGTGATTGGAGTAAGATCCTTGCCCTAACACGACTCTACCCCATCAAACCTATCCAAAAAAAACCACAAGTTTCAGAGAAAAACTCAGACTGGAACACGCATAAGTGGACGTCAACCAATGTTTCCGTCAACAGAAATCTTGACGTCAATCATTGTTGACGTCAAGATTCCAAGAAAAGTTGACGTCACACAAAATAGATGACAATCGAATTGCCGTCATAACAAGTAGCAGGTTGACGTCAGGGATGTTGAAGTCAACAACATCTTGACGTCACAATACTGACGTCAAGAGCTCCCTCATAATAGACCCTTGATTCAGCCGAACACGTCGTCCTAGATCACGAACATTGACTGAACGATCTTATGAAAACACGAACCTGTAGAGAACTTGCTGGGCCTTACATCACAAGTCTGCCCCGCGCACTGCACAGCCTCGTAGCGTCGTCTGCCACCCACCATCGCCGCTGCCACGCGCATGTGCAACCCTGCCTGCAGCCGCCCACCTTCGCCTCTGCCGCGCCTGCCCCGCCCATGCACCAGCGCCCGCCAGCCCCTGCCAAGCCATTGCGCCTTCTTCCACGTCGCATGCTTTTGCATGCAACGTGTGTGAGAGTAGAAAAGTCGCATTACTGTAGCAGCTACAGTAACCGCATTTTGCTACTGTAGCATCCCTCATGTCTCTCCTCTCTTCCGTTCTCTCTCTTCTTTCTCCCTCTTCTCTCTCTTTTCTCTTCTCATCCTCTTCTCTCTCCATCTCTCCTCTCTCTCTCTCTCTCTCGTTCTCTCTCCTTTCTCTCTTGATTTTCTATTTTTTTTTATTGTAACTGCTGGTTATTTTGTTTTAGTATAAATCACTTCTTTGTAAACCCTTTTATTTTTGTTAGTAGAATTAATTTTTAAATCTTGTCAATTTAGTTTCTTCCTATCTTTCTATCTCTCTTTCTTATTTCTCCACTTAGATTAGATTTATTGGTTGATCAATTAATCTTAGGAGTTAGTTCTAAATTCTCAATGCACTTTTCTAATCTAAAACTCAAGATTTTCAAAGTTAAAAATCTACTTCTCCATGTGATCAACTCGGCTGTCACCACTTAACTATTGTCAAAATATTTAGTGTAGGCCGATTAATTTAAGATTGGTATCCACATGTTTAACGACGTATTGTGGGCTATCACACATTGAGATATAATCTTACTCGGCTAGTTTGCTCATTACTTGCTTCTTAACATTAGGCGGCATAGTCATGGAAGAGGAGGACCAGACTAATGACGGGAATGTGTTTGAGTGAAGAGCATGTTCCAACCACAGTACCTTCTAGAAGTTTATTTTGAGAGTTAGATGGATGTAGTAGATAGTGAGGAAGTATAATCTCATGTAATTTTCCCCTTTTTTGAGTCATTGTAGTTTGAACTGAAGTAAAATATGTACGATGATCAACCAAGATGGGAGGGGTGAATTGGTTATCGCCTATTTAAAAAAAACAAAACTTTTACATAATAGTTAGACTTAAACAAGCAAACCTATTAAGCTAGATGCACAGCAGAATATAACAAGTATATAGACGAAACCGACTATCCTAACGTGCATAGAACGGAGATAGAAAAGATGGATACAAACACAATTTTGGACGTACGATTTAAAGTGGTTCGACAAACATACCCCCGTGTGCGCCTACGTCCACTACCTCACCCCTCGTGAGGATTTTTCTTCACTTGGTTCAACATACAAGGGGTTAAACCGCCACATTGTTGTTTCCAGGGAACACACCAATCCCACCTCATTTTCCAGGGACGAGATAGCCCAAGGCATATGCGTCGCACGCACTAAACACCAACCACACAGTATGTTCTTGGTTTAATGAAGAACAAAAGAAAATCGTGGATAGGAGAGACAACATTAATCTAAACAAGGTGAAGTATAGAGTTTTACTATCTCATAAGTTCGGCCTGATGTAGTCATCTTTGCCCGACGATGTCACAGCGAAGATCTGGCCAATGTAGAACGCTTCAGAACAGAGTCTTTCAAGAAGCAACAAGAAGTCCACTTCTTTCTGATGAAGAACACTTTCTGGAACGTCTAGAAGGCTTTTGGATGATGAATACTCGTTGTTCAGTCTTCTACAAGTTCAGAGCTTCTATTGGCTCTTTTGGGGTAACACAATTCTCTCCTGAACGCTAGGGCATGAACTGCTCTCTTAGCGACGGCTATCCTCTCTTCCTCATAATGATTCGAAGATGTATTTATAGTGGAAGACCTCTAGAAGATCTTTGAGAGACATGCTTGTGCTAATATAGGCAAGAGTCCCACTTCGAAAAGAGTCTGCAAAGAGTATAGGAAACTCATCGCCATAATCGATTGACCGAACTTTCAAAATCGGTTGTCCAATTATGGACTTAGCCTTGGAGTTGACCTGCTTCTTTTTCTGCGTCAACATGCTGCACCAACTTGGTCATCCGATTTTGTGAAGTCGGTCGACCGATTCTTTGACTGTCCTAGCACAAGATCGTACTGGCTCGATCGGTCAATTGAAATCCCCAAATCGTTCATCCAATTATATGCTTGGTCATCAATCGATATGGAGTTACAACACACAGGTCGACACACCTTCTTCATGTGTCGACACACAGAAGTGTTTTGTCATCATCAAAAGGGGGGAGGTTGTTGTACTCTGTAGATTTTGATGATCACAAAAACACTAAGTTTAACTCATGTTGAGAAAATCACAAAAATACTAAGTATAATCCATGTTCTTGACCCAAGTGTTTGAATTATTATATGTGATTTGTGGGTCTAATTGTGTGTGAAGTGTGCAGTAAAAGTGTCCACAAGTCACACTTGAAGTGAACATTACAAAGCCCAAGACTTGGACAAAAAGAAAGACAAGATTGGAAGAAGAACTGTAGAACTGACACAATCGGACGACCAACTTTCGGTAAATCAGTCGACTAATTATCAAAAAGGTGTTGACACATGCTCTGAAGGTGTCAACAGATCAGAAAATCAGATGACCGATTATGGACCAATCGATTGATGGTGAAAGGCCAATCAATTGATGACTAAGGTTTTGATTGGTGAAGAAAAGATCAGATGACTGATTGGAATAATCAGACAATCGACCAGCTAGTATAGATTGGCAATGGGACTGCCAAGAAATTGGACGACTGATTCTCCAGAATCGGATGACCGATAGGCCAGTTGATTTGCGTGCCGAAGTGTCAGTTGAAGTTAAGGCAGAAATCGGACGACTGATCTGAAGATTTCAGTCGCCGATTCTGGAGTTCTGCATATGGACTTTCCCAAACAAAGTCCTACAAAGATCCAACTCTTTCCAAACTTTGAGAATCCTTTGGGATATAAATACAACATGTTCTCATGATTTGGGAGAGTTCTCCACGCACCCAAGATTCCATCTTGTGCCTAGAGTTCATAACAAGGGTTTCTTACCTTGGAGAGATCTACATGAAGCCCAGAACATCCAAAGTTAGGAAGACAAGTTCTTATTGATCCAGAAGACTTCCAAACATTCCAAGGAGCTGGTCTTCATCAGAAGGATATGGGCTTGGGTGATCAGATCGTGGTTCTTCACCTAAAGAGTTCTACATGGTGATCTTGCTTCTACAGCGGCTCTAGATATTTCAGACAGGGGAAATCCTTATGCATTCTATTTTACTCTTTCCCATTGTCATATGCCTATTGGACTTTGTTAATTTCGTACTGAACATCATCGTGTGTGTGTGTGCTCAGGTTGTGAGCACGTTGTGGGTGTGTAGTGCGTGTGTGCATATGCACTAGGTTGTCTCGTCCCTAAAAACGAGGTGGGGTTTCTGTTGTCCCTGGAAAGAACCATGTGAGTGGGGGGTTTATGCTTGTACCTAGAAACAAGTAGTGGAAATCCTCAGGGGTGTGAGGAAGTGGATGAAGCACTCACAGAGGTGTGTTTGCTGAACCAATATACATCCTATGTGTCTTATGGTTGATCTATATCTTTTACTCCATTCTATACACGTTACGATAGTTGGTTTCACAGTTTCTATTGTCATATTCTGTTGTGCACATCATTTTATAGATTGTCTTAATTGAGTTTAATCTATTCTGTTTAAAAGATTTTTAAATTAGGTGATAACCAATTCGCCCCTCCCCTCTTGGTTGCTCATCACATGTACCCCTGTATTTCAATTGGTATCAGAGTAGGGCTCTTGATTATAAGAGTGATCTTGTGTGCGATGGCCAGCAAAAGATATATGCCTAAGGGACATTCTATCAACCGACCACCCTATTTTGATGGCAATAATTTTTCTTATTGGAAAAAACCATATGCACGTCTTTCTCAGGGCTCAAGATTATGAGATATGGAAAGTCATGAATATGGTCCTTATGAGTTACCAGAGGATGAAGGGAAGTGGACAAAGGATAACATTAAGAAATTCAAGATAATTTCAGTGCTATGAATATCATGCAGTGTCCTATTACCCTAATGAATATTCTCATGTCTCCATTTACAGCTTAGCATAGAAGATCTGGGATAAGCTCAAGCTGATTTATGAAGGCACTTTTGAAGTCAATGAGACAAAAGCCAACATCCTGGTCCATGAGTATGAGATGTTCAAGATGAGCCCCATGGAAACAATCTCTGATATGTTACTAGGCTCTCCAAGATTACAAATGGACTGAAAGCACTCAGGAAGAACTACATGGACATGGAGATCATCCGTAAAATTCTGAGATCCTTTCATCGGCGTGGCACACGAAGGCCATAATCACAGAGGACTCCAAGAACCTATCAAGCCTCACTGTGGAGGATTTGATTGGGAGTCTCATACTTATGAGATAAACCTCAAAAGGGAGGAAGCAGAGCAACCCATTCTCAAGCAAAAGGATGTGGCTCTAAAAGCAAAGAAGTCCAAGGCCCTTAGCTTAGAAGAAAACTCCTCAAGTGAAGATGAGGAAGAAGTGGCCAATATTGCATGAAGCTTCAGGAAATTTTTTTAGAAAGAAAAGGCATAGTATGCAACTTTTTCCAAGGACTTTAAGGGAAAATGCAAGCAAGGGGAAACCAGCAAGAAAGCAAAAATGATATGCTATGAATGCCAAGGCATTGGGCACGTGAAATCCAAATGCCTGGTCTTTTTAAAAAAAGCAGAACAAAATCAAGGCAAAGGAGCCCAAAGCCATGGTCTCCATGTGGAGCGATTTCGACCAGTCATCCCTAATGTTGAAGAACCCAAGAAGGAGGAGTGTGTGTGTTGTGTTGAGTGTGTTTAGTATTTTGATGATGATTTTAATGATGACTAAAACATTTGGTTGTGGATAATGTCTATACACTCATACTTTGGTTTTGATGATGACATATTGTACATATTATAAGAATGACTAAACAACATGTTTTTGATACTTCATATTTTAATGATAATGACATGTTTTGATGGTTCACATTTCATATATACAGGTTTACACAATTTTGTCAAAGTAGTGTCAACACTAGTTGAAAATCAGGTCGACACACACAGTGTCCAGTAAGCTCCTGAAGAACAAAGTCATAGTAGTGTCGACACATGTTGCAAGTCAGGTCGACTCACATAGTCCATCCAGTGAGCTGTGTCTGAAGAAAAATACAGGAGGTTGACACTAGTGTCCTGCTAGTAAGTTGAAACTAGTACTTAGTTAGTAGTGTCGACACACATGCAAACTAGTGTCGACACACATTACGTGAAAACTTAGAAACATGGAGGGTAGATTCCAAAGGGTGTAACTTATCTCTAGTGACTTCTGAGAGATTCTCTTATTACCAAAATACCCTTTCATCCAAGTGGCAATGAGGAGAGGGACTTTTGGACACGTGGCAACCTTGAGTAAACCTAGGTTTTGTGCACATCTCTCTTACGTAAAAGGGACTGCACAGAGGCTATAAAAGGTCTATTGTCTTATCTGGAGCAGCAATCCATCGAATCCATTATAGAGGACGTGGGGATCAAGGCCAAGTAGTGAGAGAAAGCATTAGAGTGCTAAAAGAGGATCAGATCAAGTAAAAGAGCAGCAGAGGAAGAAAGAAGGAGAAATCGTGCAAAGCAGTAGTAGATCTGAAAACAGAGCATCGTGGATTGAATGAGTACTCCATCTGATCTTCTCAAGGACCATCAATTTAAGCTCCTGCAGATCATCATCAACAAGGGACATCCATTCACCTCTCTTTTATTCATTTCTATTGGAGTGTTCTTCTCAATTTGTCTTTGAGTGCTCGTGAGATCTGTACATGCGTTCTGTGCAGATTTTTGTGTGCATGTAAGTGTGTGAATCAGATCAGTGCTAGAGGATCTGATTTCTTGTGAATTTGATCTAGCTAGTGTGGTTTGAGCCATCGTGCTCATGTGTGTGGTCTGAGCCGTCGAGCTCTATATGTGTGTGGTCTGAGCTGTCAAGCTCTGTGTGTGTGGTTTGAGCCATCGAGCTCAAGTGTGTGTGTTGTACTCAGATTTGAGTAGTGTGGCCTCACTGAGTCAACTTTAAGGAAGAGGCAGACACCTGTTGCTTTGTAATCAGCTTTCTTATCTTCTTTCACCATGGGGACTTCATTGATTACAAAACTTCAAGCATGGCATCCGCTTTAGTTAGTAGGGGGCTATCTCTGCTCCGCTTTCTCCCGAACGGTCTCCGACCGGGGTGGATGTAGGAATCACTGGTGTGATTTTTGAACCACCTAAAAATCTCATGTGCTGTGATTGGATCTATTTTCTGCGCTAGATGCATGCATAGGAATTTCGCCTTCACACTATTTGTCTAATTGCTTCACACATCAACTACAAACGCTCACACATCAGATCAATGAGATTTTCTATCTGAATAGATCTATAATCTGAAGTATTTTCAAAATTGCTTAAGCGTCTGCTGAGTTTGGTGTTAGAACTATTCAACCCCCTTTCTAGATCTGTTGATCCTACCTGTTCGATCCAACAGTGTGCTCTCATGGCTATTAAAGATGAATCTCCCGAGGTAAATTCTGAACATGAATCATTTACCATTGAGGAGATGGAAGAAATGTACTCAGCCTTACATGAAAAATATAAGAAGGTAAAAAAGGAAAAAAGGGTCTGAAAAATAAAATCAATGATATCCTACATATTGAATATCCTTGTGAATCATGTGATTGTTAAATGTACAATGCAATGTTCTTCAAGATGAGAATGAGTTTATGAAAAGTAAGATTTTGTTTTATGAACAAGAAATGGAATGCATGACTGATGACAATGTTTTTCTTGAAAAGTTAAGCATGCATGAAAGGAAAATAATTATCTAAAAACTGAAAATGAAGAACTGAAAAAGCAAGTGAACATACTTGTAGAAAATGCTAAATTCTGTGAAAATTCAGTATAGAAATTGCATGAAACAATTGATAATTTGAAATTCACTACTTCTAGACTTATGAAGGGGAAACAAAAACTTGATGAAGTACTTAGTGTTAAAGTTAACACTATAGACATGGTTTAGGCTACTCCCCTAAAAATAAAAAGAGCAAATCTTTTGAGTCTAAGACAGTAACATCTTTTGTTCATGTTTTCAGCTCTTCAATGCTCCTCATGCTAAATCACACAAAAAAATTGCCCAATGAAAGATCCTCATGCTAAGAGGTCTGTGCATCTTAAGAAACCATTTCAGGATAAGAATTCCATGAATTCAAAGAAATCTGATCATATTAGAAATTATGAACAATATAAGAAGTATGCACAATGAAAGAAAGGAAAGCATGTAATCATCATGTTATTCATAGGCCACAACCCACAGAACACAATTCTAATGTCACATGCTCTTCTATGGTGGGAATGGTCATATGAACTACACTTGTTCTCTAAAGAAAATATGTAGAAACTGAATTTTGTGTGGCTTAGGAAGGATTTGTTGCCTTCTAGAACTAACATTGTTGGACTCAAAACCATTTGGATACCAAATAAATCCACCTGAGATTTTGGTTGCAAGTGTCTTGTCAATTTTAGAGTTGGAGCATCAATGTGAATCTCAAGTCACCTACACTATCTGTGAGTATCATGTGTATTTTTGTATTGAGCTTCCAAGGTAACACATGAATACTCTTGTATGATGTACTTCTATTTTTTACTCTTTTAGATTTGTGATTATAGGCTGTGTTTGTGTCTTCATTCTAAAAAAAAAATTAAAAAAAAAGATAAAAAATCAAAAACACAAAAAGAGTCTTAGAACTGACTATCTATTACATGTCTATCCCTGTGAGCTTGCATGTAAAGTATATGTAAAGTCACCTTCTTGACTCTGTCTATGGTCTAATACTCCCTTGATATTTATTGCATTGGTTTAAGACTTAGTGTGCATTAATTCAACCACTAAGGGGGAGATTTCTGCATTTGGTGTGTGCATACATTAAGGGGGAGCCAAATAGTTTTCTATTTAACTTGCTTCTCAAAATACATCTGAAATTGAGACCAACATAATGCACATGACTATGATTAATAGATATCATCTTACTGATCGGTGGAAACTTTTCTTAATACTCTTGTGATGCTTAAAATCCACCTAACTTATAGTAACTCGTGAGAAAAAAGCTAACTATCCCAAGTGAAAAAGGATTTGAGCTTAGTAACCGGGTCTTTCTACTGAACAAGTGAGAAGCTTCGCGTCAAACGACAATACTTCCTCAAAAGTGAAAGAAAATAAAGAAACAAAAAAAACTATATGATTTCATTTGTTTCAAAAAAAAAAAGTTAGAGTGATAGCTATAAAAATCGAGGGTCTTTCATATATGGGTAAGATTGAGAGTATTTGTTAGTGTTAATTAGAATTTCTGCTTATCCTCATGCGCGATACCTCTTATCATGTCTCACACATCACATCTAATGGAATTTAATTTCTGAATGTGTGTTGAGAACTTGATTAAATACATGGACTATAAATGGATATCTCTTAGAGCATACACTCCCGTCATCATCCCTTTGGTGAACTCTTCACATACTCTGTATTTATGCCATTGCATTTCTTATCCTAAAACCACCCACTTTTGATGTTGTCAAAAAGGGGGAGAGAATATGTAGATTTTGTGTTTTTTGATTTTCGGGAGAGATTGTTTGAAAAAGGGAGAGTTAGAAGTATTCTGAGAGGAGGAGTCATATGCATGACTGAATGCTTGTATGCATGTAAAAAATTCAATCAAATTGGCATATGAATGTGAATATTGTTTTGTGTGAAAAATCTATAAGTATTTTGTCATCATCAAAAAGGGGGAGATTGTTGTACTCTGTAGATTTTGATGGTTATAGAAACACTAAGTTTAACTCATGTTGGAAAGTCACAAAAACACTAAGTATAATCCATGTTCTTGACCCAAAATTTTGAATATTTATATGTGATTTGAGAGTCTAATTTGTGTGTTAAGTGTGCAATAAAAGTGTCCACAAGTCACACTTGAAGTGGACATTACAAAGTGGACAAAAAAAAAAAAGACGAGACTGGAAGAAGAATTGCAGAACTGACACAATTGGACGATCGACTTTATTAAATCAGTCGAATGATTATCAAAAGGTGTTGACACATGCTCTGAAGGTGTCGACAAATCAAGAAATCGGAAGACCGGTTTGGGGATTTCAGACGACCGATTATGGACCAATCGATTGCTGGTGAAAAGGCCAATCGATTGATGACCAAGGTTTCAATTGGTGAAGAAAAGATCAGACAACTGATTTGGAAAAATCGGAAAACCGA
The DNA here is from genome assembly GCA_014218235.1 of Colocasia esculenta. Taxonomy (NCBI): domain Eukaryota; kingdom Viridiplantae; phylum Streptophyta; class Magnoliopsida; order Alismatales; family Araceae; genus Colocasia; species Colocasia esculenta. The sequence continues at coordinate 43,666,278 of CM024758.1, read as the reverse complement.
CCTAGCCAGTACAGATTGGCACTGGGACAGTCAAGAAATCAGATGATCGATTCTCCAGAATCGGACGATCGATTGTCCAGTTGATTTTCCAGCTGAAGCACGAGTTGAGTTAAGGTAGAAATCGAAAGACCGATCTGAAGATTTCGATCTATCGATTCTGGCATTTCTGCATATGGACTTTCCTAAACAGAGTCCTACAAAGATCCAACTCTTTCCAAACTTTGAAGAATCCTTGGGATTATAAATACAACATGTTCTCATGATTTGAGAGAGTTCTCCACGCACCCAAGATTCCATCTTGTGTCGTAGAGTTCAGAACAAGGGTTTCTTGCCCTAGGGAGATCTACATGAAGCGCTAAAAATCCAAAAGGTTGGAAGACGAGTCCTTATTGATCCAAAAGACTTCCAAACATTCCAAGGAGCTGATCTTCATCAGAAGGACGTGGGTTGAGTGATCAAATCGTGGTTCTTCACCTGGAGAGTTCTACATCAGCAATCTTGCTTCTATAGTGCTCTCCCAAATCAGACAGGGGGAATCTTTGTGCTTTCAGTTTTACTCTTTTCCCCGCTCTCATATGCCTATTGGGCTTTGTCAATTTCATAATGAACGTCATCGTGTGCATGTGTGCTCGAGTTGTGAGCACGTTGTGGGTGTGTCGTGCGCGCGCGCATACACACTGGGTTGTCTCGTCCTGGAAATAAGGTGGGGTTTTTGTTGTCCCCGGAAAAAACGTGTTGGGGGGTTTACACTTGTACCTAGAAACAAGTAGTGGAAATCCTCACGGGGTGTGAGGTAGTGGACGTAAGCACACACAGAGGTGTATTTCTGAACCACTATAAATCTTGTTTGTCTTATGGTTGATCCATATCTTCTACCTCCGTTCTACACACATTAGGATAGTTGGTTTCACAATTTTTATTGTCATATTCCATTGTGCATATCATTTTATAGATTATCTTAGTTGAGTTTAATCTATTCAATTTAAAAAAAATAAATTAGACAATACCTAATTCACCCCTCCCCTCTTGGTTTCTCATCACACATAACCCTGTACTTCAAACTCAAAATAGAAATACATGATACTCACAAAGCAATTTCGGTGCCCTGAAGTTCACATTGACATTCTTTCATCTTCAGGTTTTCAAGGCACTTATAACCACAGATCTCAGGTGGATTTCTTTGGTACCCAAATGGTTTTAGATCCAGCAGTGTTGGTCTTGGAAGGGAGCAAATCCTACCTAATCCACACCAAGTTCATTTTCTGCATGTTTTCCTTTAAAGAACATTGTAGTTCATATGACCATGCTCACCACAAAAATAACAGTGATTTTAGAATCATGTTGTGTGGGGCGTGACATGTGATCAACATGGGATGCAACATGCTTACTTATTTCACATGGGTTGATTTATTAACTTGGTCAATTTCTTAGCATGAGCTGCTTTTAACAAGAATAGTTTTCTTAGCATGTGATTGTGAAGTGTTAGGAGCATTAGAGGCATGAACAAATGAAGTTTTGGTCTTAGACTCAAAGGATTTAGACTTAGTTTTCTTAGGTACATACCGCAGACCATGTCTATGGGTATTCACCTTGACACTAAGAACCTCATTTAATTTTTCTTTGCCCTTCATGAGTCTAGAATAGTTGATTTTAGATCATGTATTGTTTCATGCATTTGCTTGATAGAATTTTTAACATTCTCCTCAAGCCCATGCACTTGGTTTTCCAATTTTTCATTTTTAGATTTCAAAGATATGTTTTCCTTTTCAAATATGCTGAGTTTTCTGAAAAACCATTATCATGAAGCATGCATTCCATTTCTTCCTCATACAATGAAATTTTACTTGCAAGGTTTCTTTTTCATCATGAAGTTTTCATATTTCAAATAAAGCTCATGATATGACATGTAGGGAATTTCATTATGAAAAAAACCTTCAACTTTCATTTTGAGTCCTATTTTCCTTTTTTACTTTCTACATTTTCCATACAAGGCAGAATACATTGATTCTATCTCCACAATGGTAAATATTTGTGATCGTAATTTACCTCTGGAGATTCATATTAATAGCCATGAGTCCACAATTGACGTCCTTCTTTTTCTGGACATCTTATGTTGTGGAGCTTGACTCATCGGAGTCACTCCACATGACGACCATGGACTTGGACTTCTTTTCCTTGGCCTTGCTCTGCTTTCTCTGAAATACTGGGCATTCGGATCTCATGTCCCAATGCCTTGGCATTCATAGCAGACCAATTCAATTTTTCTGCTGGAGTCCTCTTCCTTGTTTCTCCCTTTAAGGTCCTTGGAAGAAGTTGCATACTGTGACCTTTCTTTTCAAAAATTTTCTGAAGCTTCATGCAATCTTGGCCACTTCTTCCTCATCTTCACTTGAGGAGTTCTCATCTAGATAGATTGCCTTGGACTTTTTAGCCTTCAGTGCCACATCCTTTTGCTGATAATTGGCTGCTTGACTTCCTCCATTTTCAAGTTTATCTCATAAGTTATGAGACTCCTAATCACTCCTCTACAGTGAGGCATGATAGGTTCTTGGAGTCCTCTATGACTGTGCCTTGGTGTGCCATGTTGGTGGGAGGGATCTCAGAATTTTAAGAGCAATCTCTATGTCCTGTAGTTCTAGCCAAGCGCCATGAGTCATTTATTATCTTTAAGAGCCGTGCAAACATCTATAGATGGTCTCGACCAAGTCATCTTGAACATCTCATATTCATGGACCAAAATGTTGGCTTTGGTCTCTTTGACCTCTGATGTGCTTTCATAGATCAATTTCAATTTGTCCCACATTTCTTTTCCGAAGTTGCACATATAAACATGAGAATACTCATTAGGGTGTATAGCACATTGCAAAATATTCAAGGCACTAAAATTTATCTTGGATTTTTTAATGCTATCATTGTCCACTTTCCTTCATCCTCTAACAACTCATAAGGACCAGTATTTATGACTTTCCAGATCTCATAATCTTGAGTCCTAAGAATATTTGCATATATTTTTTCCATAAGAACAATTATTTCCATCAAAATAAGGTGGACGGTTGATAGAATGACCCCTCAGGCACATATCCTTTGTTGTCCATCGCACATCACTCTTATAATCAAGAGCCCTACTCTGATACCAATTGGAGTAAAATATATACGATGATCAATCAAGAGGGGAGGGATGAATTGGTTATCTCCTATTTTAAAAAACTCTTTTACAGAATAGGTTGGACTTAAACAAGCAAACCTGTTAAGCTAGATGCACAACGGAATATAACAAGTATATAGATGAAACCGACTATCCTAACGTGCATAGAATGGAGATAGAAGAGATGGATGCAAACAACAATTGTGCATGTAGGATTTAGAGTGGTTCGGAAAACACACCCCCGTGTGCGCCTCGTCCACTACCCACCTCACACCCCCGTGATGATTTTTCTTCACTTGTTTCAACATACAAGCGGTTTAACCCCCACACCAGTTGTTTCTGGGGACAACAGTACCAACCCCACCTCATTTTCCAGTGATGAGATAACCCAATAAGTATGCGCCGCATGCACTACACACCAATCACAGAGTAATTCTTGGTTTAGGAAGAACAAATGAAAAACATGGATAGGAAAGACAACAATGTAAACAAGGTGAAGTATAGAGTTCTCTTGTCGGCAGAATTTGGTCTGATGTTGTCATCTTTGTCCGACAATGTCACAGCGAAGATTTGGCCGATGTTGAACGCTTTAGACAGAGTCTTGTAGGAAGCAACAAGAAGTCCACTCCTTTCTGATGAAGAACTCTTTCTTGGAATGTCTGGAAGGCTTCCATACGATGAAGACTTGTTCTTCAAGTTCTACAAGTTTAAAGCTTCTATTGGCTCTTTTTGGGCAGCACAATTCTCTCTGAACGCTAGGGCACGAACTACTCTCTTGGAGACATATATGCTCTCTTCTTCATCATGATGCCAAGTTGTATTTGTGAGGCCCCCGAATTTTGTGCATTTAATACCGTTTATTTGGTGCATATTATAAGTATTTACTTACTTATGTGCATGTGTATAATATATGTTATTCTTATGCGTATATTATATTTATTTATTTCTGTGCATAGTGTTTTAAATAATGTAATGCATATAATATGGATTTATATTGTGCATGTGTGTTTATTTAATCATTTCTGTGTTCTGGCCGAAATTCTTTTTAACGTCAATATCTCTTGACATTAAGAGTGAGTAGATGGCTACAGTTGTGCCGTTTACTGTTTCCTAGCATCAACATCGATGGAACATTGACTATTGGTCAACGGCAGTATGTTGGCCGTTTACCTCTCTGGATGCGTTATGGATTTCAGATCTGGAAACGGTGGTGTTTCTTCTGGGTTCTTGATTAGAAAACCTGTCCAACGGGAGGATGACTTAACCTAATGCATACCCAACCCCTTTAGCCTATAAAATACCCAGCTTTCGCTCAGTTTAGGTCTTTTTGGCTTTTGAGAAACCCTAGACATTTTGTGAGAAAACCTAATCTTTGGCGAACTGGATCTGGCGATTGGAGGAGTCATCTGGCGATCTGCTTCAACTGGGAGTTACTCCAATCATTGAGGAAGCTTCCCCAACTCCGGAGGATCGATCTACATCAGCAGGAAGATTGGATCTGGGAGGAGAACATTGTTGCCCAGCTAGCTAGCCCAGAGGGGGGGTGAATGGGTTATTAAAACTTCTCTCTGATTAAAACCTGCTTACTGAAGGATTGCACAACTTAATAACAAGGTTAGAGTTAGAGCAAATAACAACAATCACACAAAAAAAACATCCACAAGACACAAGATTTATCCTGGTTCGGAACTCCTCTCCACAGGAGACCTACGTCCAGTCCCTGAGCAATACCTCAGGATTTCACTACCAAGGGTACAATCCCCCTTAAGGATCCTTACACCCAGCCACAACTGGTCTTCCTTCACCTGAAGGGAAAACAACCACCCTGGATACCACCAGGTCTTCCTTCGTCCAGAAGGGAACACAACTAAAGAAGAAAAGGTGTGGGAACTGGCTTCAGACTCTAGCTTGACCAGCTACACACTGAAGCTACCAAGGCCCGAGAGAGAAAGAGATTTAGCAAGGTTTTTCTCTCCAAGGACTACACAAGCTCTCACAGATACGAAAACTCTTTTTGAGCACAGAGAGCTAAGAGCTAAGAACTAAGATGGAGTGGAAGCTTCGCTCTTCTTCAATCTTCTAAAGACTCGAAAAGATGGATTTGTTTCTCTATCAAATTGTAGGCCTATCCATCTTCTTCTCTTGAGTCTTCTATTTAAACTACTGATTCAAATTCGAACGTTGAAGTGTCCGTTGTCTTTCATCCTGGTGTACGTTAGACTGGTTGCTAAGGAAGCTTCTGATCGTCAGTCTTTTATCCTTTTGTACACGCCAAAGAAATGTCATAGAACTTTGTATCTTGTGTCCAACGTTGTACAGATGAGTCTTGTCGGATATCTGTAAGCATATCAACAATAAATAGAGGACAGCTAAGACTGTCGTCGATTGTTAGCTGTAGATGGAACAGATATTGCAATATATAGCAAAGCTCCTTTCTGTCTGAAAAAGTACGTAGACAGAGTAGCATGTAAATGGAAGATATTGTCTGCATGCATGGGAGATACGATCAGAGAGCATTTAATGCATAGCAGTCAACGGACAAGATATGACTTTGACTTTTCAACGCTATTAAAAAGCATTATACTGATACAGCAAGAAATTCGATAAAACAATCTCGATGACTTCATAATTTATGAAATCGTTGTGAGTTATAGTAAGTCGTTATGAACGCTTATCATCATTATGATCGTAAAAGAAATCGTTATGACTTATCAAGTCGTTACGAGTTTCAAGAAATCGTTACAAGAAATTGTTGCACAAAGCAAGGCGTTATGAACTGTAAAGAAATCGTTATGAACTCTAAAGAAATCGATATGAACGAGAGTCGTTGCGAGTTCTAAAGAAATCGTTATGAACTCTAAGAAATCGATATGAACGAGAGTCGTTGCGAGTTCTAAAGAATCGTTATGAACTCTAAAGAAATCGATATGAACGAGAGTCGTTGCGAGTTCTAAGAATCGTTATGACTCTAAAGAAATCGATATGAACGAGAGTCGTTGCGAGTTCTAAAGAAATCGTTATGACTCTAAAGAATCGTATGAACGAGAGTTGTTGCGAGTTCTTAAAGAAATCGATATGAACGAGAGTCGTTGCGAGTTCTAAAGAAATCGTTACGAGAACTAAAGAAATCGTTACAGCTATCGAGTCGTTACGAGTTTCAAAGAAGTCGTTACGAGAACTAAAGAAATCGTTACGGCTGCCGAGTCGTTACGAGTTTCAAAGAAATCGTTACGAGAACTAAAGAAATCGTTACGGCTGCGAGTCGTTACGAGTTTCAAAGAATCGTTACGGCTAGAGAGTCGTTACGGTTCTAAAGAAGTCGTTGCGATATCTTAAGGAAATCGTTACGGCTAGAGAGTCGTTACGGGTTCTAAAGAAGTCGTTGCGATATCTTAAAGAAATCGTTACGGCATCGATTGTTTTTGAATTTTTCGGTGAAAGAGGAAATCGTTCTGCTTATCAAAGAAGTCGATACAAAGACTTGGATAAAATGTGAGATGAGACTTACCTGATTGTCTTGAACTTTCATTTTTCTTTTATTTCCTGTTCTCAAGACTCAAGTAATTCATTAGTACTATTTTGTTAATCATCAAAATTAATATATAAATAAATGAAATATTTATTATGGGGACAGTTTGGTCATCAATCTCCCCCTTTTTGATGATGACAAAATATACTAAACATCATACAAAAATTAAACATGTTTTGCAGATTTACTTTAGTTTTCTCCCCCATTTTGTCAATAAGCAAAAAGAAAGGCTGTGAGACAAAGAAGAGAGAGAGAGCATTGTATTAAGTATGAGAAAGGTAGTACAAGGGAGATAACAAGGAGGCATGCTGTGAGATGACAGCCCATGCCTTGATTTCAAGGTCCTCAAAAATTTGCAGAAAAACGCCAGAGGCAACTGAGAGGAGGGTCCCATGGAAGGATGTTCCTCTGAATGTAGAGTTGCCTTTGCTGCTCTAGGAATTCTCCATACTGAGCTTTGTCCAAAAAGAATCTGTAGTAAGTACTCTACCAAAACTGGCCCTATGGAGAATCTGTCCAAGGAATGGGATAGTGGATCTTTTGATTTAACAGATCCTGCTTTAAGGCATAGAAAGCAGAATATCTAGATGCCCACAGCATAGATCTCTGGTATGGGTGCGATGGGTTTAGATCCATAAAAGCTTCTGCAGAAAGAGCAGGCTTCCTCTGACTAACTAGATCTTGATTGATAGCTTCCAATTGCTGATAAGAGGCCTGATAGAGACGCTCCCATTCTGATGAGGTGAGTCTTTCACACTCAGAAATGAGTGGAGCTAAGATTTGAGAAGACATGCGGCCAGAGTGGTATTCTCTGAAGATGAACCGCAAAAAGGAAGGATCTGCCCTGCTTGGCTGACATCCTGCCCATCTGTCTTGCAAACATATCTAGAGCATGAGACCCAGTATCTGAATCAAACACTAAGAGTGCAGCTTCGGCAGAAGAACTGGAAAATCAACCTTGAACGAGACAAAGTCTACTTTAAGAGGAAGGTTGAGAGGGGTTTCTGATTTCAGCACAGTAATCTGCGAATGGAACTGGCAAAACTGAACTTCTGGAATTTTGTTCAAGTAACAGAAGTCACTGTACAGCTGAAGGCTCTGGCAACGCGAATTTCTTTCAAAATGAAGGATCCCCAAGAGTTCTTGTGCTGGATGATAAACCACTCAGAGAAGGTGAGTGGGTGAGCTCTGTGAGTGAGGGACTCGGCCCTTGCAGTCAGTATTTTTCATACTGAGCCTTATTTCCTTTGATAGCTGCCCACTGATCTTCAGTCTTGAACTCAGTGCCCTCAAGGATTTTGGATTTGAAAGCTTGAGATAGCTGAATAAAAGGAAGAACAATGTCCAGGTGATCGGATAGGTTGAGAAAAGGAATACCATAAAGGGTAGAAAGAATGCATTTCTGGAGGTATTCTTTGTAGATAGTCTTCTCTTAGGATCAAGGGTAAGAGAGTACCATAAAGGAGGGTATAGAGGAACAGAAAGAGTGCTTAGAGATGAGGAGGTTTTCTCTTTTTCATGGCAGACTGGGAGGGTCAGTCCTGTGAATGTGAGAGGCTGTGGAAAGATGGTGAGGAGGGTGTTCCTTTCAAAATTGTCTGGAACATTGGTGTCAAAGACACCAAGAGGCAGAGGTTTATCTGGAGGAAAGATAACAGAATTAGGAGGAGTAGGAGGATAGAAAAAATGTTTAGGATTAAGGAAGAGGTTGGTTGAAGAGGAATGTTTGAGATTTAGGAGTTAATGAGGATGGAGCTGAGATGTGAGCTGGAGTAGGAGAGAAGGAGGGTTGAGATGAAGTAGAGGATGAGGAAGGTTGGTGCGAGGCATGGATGCTTTTATGGTTGGTGGAGCAGGAGGTGCAGTAGAAGGAGATGAAGGTGTGGAGAGGGTTGGAGTGGCAAGAGATGAAGTATCAGGGGCCTTGGAGACTGACATTGGCTCTTTCCCTTTGGCCTGACTCTCCCTGACTGCTGAAGAGGGTCCTGAAGACCCTGAGGCTGCACTGGTCCGGGTGACCTCACGACTGATGGCCCTGATGGCCCTGACCCTTGAACTGGTGGCCCTGTTGGCCGAGAGACTTCTGCTGGAGGCCCTGGTGGCCTGGGAACTTCAGCTGGACTGCTCTGAGTGGGTGCAGGAGGCACACCACTAGACCTTGAAAGATTAGCCAGCAGATTCTTCATATCACATCTCTTTATTGAAATACCTCATTGCATTTCTTATTGAAGATACGTCTGAGGAGGTTGAGGCTTGATTTGAAACAATGCCTTGAATGCTAGACTGAACTGATGCCAAGTTCTCTCCTTGGGCTTTTAACAAGCCATAACATGCTTCAACTTCACTTTTCTATGCCCTTCCTTGACCTTCTGAGAACAACTCTTTTCTGCTTACCTTGGGAGAGACAGGCTCCTCTAGATTTAAATTGCTTGCACTTGGGCCTTCACTAACATCAACCTTGGCGGGAGCTGGGATTTCCTGAGTAGGTGTAACATTTCAGGATATCTTTATTCACAGGCTTCTCAATCTCAGCTTGCTCCCCCTGAATGGGAGCAGGGACTTCAATACTTTCTTGCTCCCCCTGAGCAGGAGCTCTTCCAAGACAACTTTCTCCAAGTGGCCTTCTGCCACGGATTCAGATACTTCAGGATCAACTCTACTTTGCTCCCCTTGCTAGGAGCTTCTTCCATGACCACACATGTTGAGTACCTGCTGTACCTCAACATCTGCAACTGATTCAGACTGAACTTAGTATGGCCTACTGCCATAACTTCTTCATCAGGTCCACCTGCCTTAGAAGAGACTGAGATGGAGGGAATGGAGTCCAATACCTCTCTTAAAAAGGCGACTAAGGTGGTGGGCAAGGAATCTGCCACACCAGCTGCACCTTCTTCCAATGAGCTTCGGATTGGCAATCCACAGCTGACTCAACTGGTTCTTGCTCTGCTTGATTTGCTGCTGCTTGCTCTGCTGGATCTGCTGCTTGCACGCTGCTGCTGCTCTACTTCTACTCTGCTTCTTGCTCTGCTGCTGCTTCTGGAATATCTGCAATAACTGCTTCTCCTTCAGCCACAGAGGATTTTGACCAAACTCCTTCTTGCACTGAAAAACCCTTTTCTTCTTCAGTTCTGGACCTTATAGACTGGCCCATCTTTTCAGCTACTGCACCTGACAAATCTACTCCAAAGTGCTTGAAAATCTTGGTCAGTAGATGAGCATACGGAAGGGAAACATTCAACTTGCTCTTTGTTTCCCATAGCTGAGCATGTGCAAACATCATTCTCAATCATCACTGCGGCCAGGTTTATCTCTTTGTTCTGGATTGCCCAGAACATATGTCCGAATCTGCCCTAGTACATGAAGAAAAGGTAGCACTACGAGGTACTAAGATTTGCAGACTATAAAGTGGAGCAATCTATTGAATGCGGACATTTGATTGATATCAAGCTTCCCATCCTTCAACTTAAAACCTGGACCGATAATCCCGAGACCTTTGACTTCATCATTCACAGGTGAATGCCACTAAATCCAGAGGTCTTCACTCCAAACAAATCACGCAAAAGCTCATGGTTATTCTAATTGGATGCCCTTGACAGAGGAAACAAGGGACCCATCTGCTTCTGACTTCAGACAAATGTAGAGGCTTTTACCAAGTCCGGTAGCTTACCTCCTAAAGGTGACCACGTCCATCCACTGCAATCTTCTTAGAGTATCAACTAGCCTGGCCATGCCACTCTTCTCAAGATTCTGAACATCCACTGCCTTATTCCGCAAATCTTCGTCTTCACAAACGTAAACCTCTCTTGCTCCTTTGGGACAAATACTCGCACTGTAGCCCCCAACACTTCCGGAGATCAACGGAGCGCCATGGGTGCAGAGAAGAAAAGATTCTGGAAAGGAGGATGATGGAAGGGATGGAAGCTCTCGAAGGGATTCTTCGGGAAGAGAAGAAGGCTTCGAAAGTTGCAGAGAGTCGATCCCAAATCGTTAGGGCATCGGCTTTGGGTGAACAGATAGAGGATAAAAAGGGTAAGGTGGAAGACGAGTCGTTCCCGAACGATTTGAATAAATAATATACTTTATTGAAAGGAGGAGCGCCAAGGGCGGTAAAGATAGAAAGCGACAAAACGGTTTGATAAGTCAAACAACTTTTCTACACAGAAGCGGTCAAAGCATATAGATAACTGAGTTTTGCTTAGCTTTTATCGGAGAGAGAACTTTCATTTAATCTGAAAAATTTATATGTCAATAAAATCACAGAAATTCTTTCACAAATTGCAATCCCTAGTTCCCTTCTAAGAGTTGTAAATCTCTCTTCAGGTAGGGCTTTTGTGAAGATATCTGTCATTGACCATTAGTATCTATAACGAAATTTCTAAATTACCACTAGCTACATGGTCTCGAATAAAATGGTATCTTACCTCAATGTGCTTCGTCCTTGAGTGTTGAACTGGATTTTTGGTGAGGTTGATGGCACTTGTATTATCACACAATAGAGGAATTGATTTGATGTGAATGCTGAAATCTTCAAGTTGTTGCTTTATCCAAGAAGTTGTGTACAGCAACTTCCAGCAGCAACGTATTCTGCCTCAGCTGTTGATAGAGCTACTGAATTTTGTTTCTTGGATGTCCATGATATTAAGCATCCTGCAAGAAACTGACACATCCACTGGTGCTCTTTCTATCTACTTTGCAACCAGCATAATCAGCTGAATATCCTATTAGTTTTATTTCACATGATCTAGGACCAGAGACCTAAGTCATGAGTTCTGGCTAAATATCTAAATATTCTTTTTACAGAAATTAAGTGAGATTCTCTAGGTCTGCCTGATATCTACACAATGCATACACTAACAAAATGTCTGGTCTACTTGCAGTTAAGTAAAGTAATGATCCTATCATACCTCGATAATTCTTTTGATCTACCTTTTTACCTTTTTGATCACTGTCCATTCTGATTGATGTGCTCATTGGAGTTGATAATGGCTTTGCATCTTCAAATCCAAATTTCTTTAACAGCTCTTTGGTGTACTTTGCTTGACAGATATGAGTGCCATCCTTCCCTTGCTTGATTTGCAATCCAAGGAAGTAGCTTAGTTCTCCCATCAAGCTCATTTCGAATTCTCCCTGCATAGCTTTTCAAGTATTGCAAGGATTCATCAGTAGTCCAAATAATATCATACATTTTCCAAAGTATATTTTTAAACATCACCCACTTAGATTTTATAATAATGTACTATCTACTTTACCTCTAGTGAAACCATGCTAATAAGAAAGTACTGAGCCTTTCATACCAGGCTCTAGGAGCTTGCTTTAAACCATATAAAGCCTTATGTAATTTAAATACATGATTTGGAAATTCGGTGTCATCAAAACCTGGAGGTGTTCACATAAACTTCCTCCTTGATAAAACCATTTAAAAAGGCTGATTTGACATCCATTTGAAATAATTTTAATCGAATGCAGATGCATAAGCAAGTAAAATCCTAATAGCCTCAAGTCTAGCTACAGGTGCATAAGTTTCATCGAAATCTATGCCTTCCTCTTGGGAGTAGCCTTGAGCCACCAATCTGGCTTTGTTCCTTAAGATTATTCCAGACTCATCCAGTTTATTTCTGAATACCCATTGGTGCCAATAACTGAATGATTGGATGGTCTAGGAACAAGTGACCATACTTGGTTTCTCTTGAACTGATTTAGTTCATCTTGCATGGCTAATATCCAAGATTCATCAGATAAAGCTTCATTGACTGTCTTAGGTTCTATTTGAGAAACAAATGCTAAATAATCACATGGAATTACATTACCTCTAGTTCTTACCCCTACAGATGGATCACCAATAATGTTTTCAGGAGGGTGATCTTTCTGATGTCTCCATTATTTTGGAAGATCTTCATGTTGGATTTCTGTTTGCTGCAGTTCTTCAAGAGTTGGATCCTCCTTGTCCTTAATTGAAGTGTTCTTTAATTTTTCGGACAAGTCATCTGCATCATCAATGTCACTAATTTCTTCCTTTCTCAAGGAAGGGTTAGATTCATCAAAAATAACATGTACTGATTGTTCAATCAATAAGGAACGTTTATTGAAAACTCTATAACCTTGGGGTTTAGAAGAGTACCCCATGAAGATGCCTTCATCTGATTTGGCATCCAACTTACCAATATCCCTTTTCCATTGTTATGGATGAAGCAAGGACATCCAAATATTCTGAATGGCTAATCTTTGGCTTCTTTCTTTGTAGAGTTCATAAGCAGTCTTCTTCAGAATTGGCCTGATCATCACTCTATTAATGATATAACATGCAGTGCTGATAGCTTCAGCCAGAAGTATCTTGGCAATCATATTCTGACAACATGGTTCTTGCCATATCCACAGAGTTCTGTTCTTCCTCTCAGCAATTCCATTTTGTTGAGGTGTCCTTGGGGCTGAGAGTTATGCTCAATTCCTTGATCATCACAGAACCTTATACTTTTCATTCTGAAACTCACCACCATGATCTGATCGGATAGAGACAATTGTGAATTTCTGATCTTTCTGAACTTTCTTACTGAAGCTGACAAAATTTTCAATGTGTCATCTTTGTGCTCTAGAAAGGATACCCAAGTGAATCTTGAATAATCATCAACTATTACAAATCCAAAATTCTTTCCTCCCAAACTGGTAGTCCTCATTGGCCCAAATAAATCCATGTGAAGTAGTTCTAAGGCTTTGGGTGAGGTGGTTACTTAGTCTTTGATTTGAAGGAGCTCTTGGTGTGCTTTCCTCTTGCACAAGGTCTGCAAATGCTATCCATTCTGAAATTTACCTTTGGCAGTCCTTCAACTAGTTTTCTCTTTCTTAACTTGTTCACCCATCCAAGCTGCAGTGGCCCAATCTTCTGTGCCACAGCTCAGTTGATTGATCTTTACTAGCTGTCAAACACACATCTTGATCCTTGAGTTTCTCGAGATATAGAACATACAAATTTCTTTCTCTGTAGGCTTCAAATATGACTGCACCATCCTTTAAGATACTGCATTTTGATTCTTGAAACTGAATTTGATGGCCTTTGTCACACAACTGGCTGATGCTGATGAGATTGTGCTTTAACCCTTTGACCAGCATTACATCCTCTATGACTGATTTTCCTTTGATGTTCACAGACCGCTTCCTATCACAGTCCCTTTTCCATTATCTCCATAGTGACTGTACCTTCTTCAGCTTGGAGATTAACAAATATCTTCTTGTTGCCTGACATATGCCTTGAGCACCCACTATCCAAATACCATTTGGATGCTCGAGGGTTAACCTGAATGAGAACATCAGCTTAGGTACCCAAATTCTTTTGGGTCCTTATTGGTTAGTATCATCAACTTTACCTTTTAATATCCATTTTTTATGTCTTGTTGGGCATGTAATTTTAATATGTCCTAACTTGTTGCAGTGACTGCAGCAGGATAACTTAGTTACTTTCTCTATATATTTGAAATCAGCTTTGTATGCTATATCTTGTTCGGGTACAAATTTTGGTGTTGGATATGTTTTAGGGTATATTATGGTTTCTTCATTGTCTGGGAGTGTATATCCTAATCCATTTTTCTTTTTACCCGTCCCTAGCACCTTTTAATATTAAGAGTTTTACCATTGGTATTTTTCTAGTGTACTTGATAGATTATCATTTTCTTTATTTAGTCTTCTATTTCTATTTTAGTTCACCTGAGTCTTCTTGTTTTTCTAAATGATTTATTTTCTTATTTTTCTCTTTTAAATCTTCATATAATATTCATTCCTTCGTTTATGTTCAGTAATTTGTTTTTCCAGTTCTTCATTTTCTGTTCTTAGGTCTGAGTTTGTATTTTCTAAACAGATTGTATTTTTCCTACTAGTTTTAAGTAACTACATACTTCTTTATTTTTCATAAAGTTCATTAAAAGCATTTTCTAAATTATCAGAATCTGAATCATTGCATGAATCAAAAGAAGAGTCAGAAGTTACCTTGTCTTCGTGTTGGCCATGAGAGCCAAGTTGGCTTCTTCACCTTCACTGCTCGAGCTTGACTCACTGTCTGAGTCACTACTGTTCTCCGCAGCTGCCATTGCCTTCTTTTTGTATTCTTGAATCTTCTGAAGTTGTCCTTCTTTTTGTGATCATTTTTCTTAAGCGTTGGACAGTCTGCCTTGATGTGTCCAGGCTTCTTGCATTCATAACAGATCACTTCTCCTTTCTTCTGATCCTTTGTTTCTGGTTTTCTGAAGTCTTTATTTTTCTGAAAAATCTTCTTCCAGACTGATACTTCTTCTTCTCGCTAGAATCCTTTGAAGTCTTCTAGACAACATGGCTTCTTCATCATCACTGTCTTTACTACTTTCACTATTATCCAAAGATTCTTCTGAATTATCTTCACTTGCTTTGAGAGCATTTGATTGTTTCCTTCTGCTGGAGGATTCTCCTAATCTCTCCATGTTTATCTCGTGAGCCATGAGAGATCCTATTAGCTTTTCCAATGACATTAATTTTAAATCATTGGCTTCTTCGATGGCTGTTACCTTTGGAGTCCATGAAGATGGTAGAGATCTGAGGACTTTTCTAACCATATCTGGTACATCATAAACCTTTCCCAGACCAGCTAATCCTTGTTATGTCTGTGAATCTGCTGAACATCTGAGTTATTGATTCACCTGTCTGCATCTGGAATCTTTCATATTGAGCTACTAGAATGTCTATTCTTGTCTCCTTTACCTTGTCTGTCCCTTCATAGGTAATCTGAGCTTTTCCCACATCTCCATTGCGGATTTGCAGGCTGAGACTCTATTGAATTCTTTCTTGCTTAGGGCACAACATAATATGCTCTTGGCTTTGCAGTTTAAGGATATTCTCTTCCTATCATCATCTGTCCACTGAGCCTTAGCGTTTGTGACCAAAAGATCACCTTCTTCTACAATGGACCAGATTGTGTAATCATGACCTTGTAGAAAATATTCTATTCTAGTCTTCCAGTAGGTGTAGTCTTCTCCATCGAACAAGGGAGGCCTGTTGACTGACTGACCTTCGAAGTTGCTTTGGGCTGCCATTGATCTTTGCTCTTCAGATCGTTGGATCTTCTTCTTTGTCGAAGAGACGGGCTCTGATACCACTTGTTGCCCAGCTAGCTAGCCCAAGGGGGGGGTGATGGGTTATTAAAACTTCAATCTCTGATTAAAACCTGCTTACTGAAAGGATTGCACAACTTAATAACAAGGTTAGAGTTAGAGCAAATAAGACAACAATCACCAAAAACACATCCACAAGACACAAGGATTTTTATCCTGGTTCGGAACTCCTCTCCACAGGAGACCTACGTCCAGTCCCTGAGCAATACCTCAGGATTCACTACCAAGGTACAATCCCCCTTAAGGATCCTTACACCCAGCCAACTGGTCTTCCTTCAACCTGAAGGAAAACAACCACCTGGATACCACCAGGTCTTCCTTCGTCCAGAAGGGAACCAACTAAAGAAGAAAAGGTGTGGGAACTGGCTTCAGACTCTAGCTTGACCAGCTACACACTGAAGCTACCAAGGCCCGAGAGAGAAAGAGATTTAGCAAGGTTTTTCTCTCCAAGGACTACACAAGCTCTCACAGATACGAAAACTCTTTTTGAGCACAGAGAGCTAAGAGCTAAGAACTAAGATGGAGTGGAAGCTTCGCTCTTCTTCAATCTTCTAAAGACTCGAAAAGATGGATTTGTTTCTCTATCAAATTGTAGGCCTTACCATCTTCTTCATCTTGAGTCTTCTATTTAAACTACTGATTCAAATTCGAACGTTGAAGTGTCCGTTGTCTTTCATCCTGGTGTACGTTAGACTGGTTGCTAAGGAAGCTTCTGATCGTCAGTCTTTTATCCTTTTGTACACGCCAAAGAAATGTCATAGAACTTTGTATCTTGTGTCCAACGTTGTACAGATGAGTCTTGTCGATATCTGTAAGCATATCAACAATAAATAGAGGACAGCTAAGACTGCCGTCGATTGTTAGCTGTAGATGGAACAGATTTGCAATATATAGCAAAGCTCCTTTCTGTCTGAAAAGTACGTAGACAGAGTCATGAAAATGGAAGATATTGTCTGCATGCATGGGAGATACGATCAGAGAGCATTTAATGCATAGCAGTCAACGGACAAGATATGACTTTGACTTTTCAACGCTATTAAAAAGCATTATACTGATACAGCAAGAATTCGATAAAAACAATCTCGATGACTTCATAATTTATGAAATCGTTGTGAGTTATAGTAAGTCGTTATGAACGCTTATCAGTCATTATGATCTGTAAAGAATCGTTATGACTATCAAGTCCTTCGAGTTTCAAAGAAATCGTTACAAGAAATTGTTGCACAAAGCAAGGCGTATGAACTGTAAAGAAATCGTTATGAACTCAAGAAATCGATATGAACGGAGTCGTTGCGAGTTCTAGAAATCGTTATGAACTCTAAAGAATCGATAAACGAGAGTCGTTGCGAGTCTAAGAAATCGTTATGAACTCTAAAGAATCGATATGAACGAGAGTCGTTGCGAGTTCTAAGAAATCGTTATGACTCTAAAGAAATCGATATGAACGAGAGTCGTTGCGAGTTCTAAAGAATCGTTATGACCTCTAAAGAAATCGATATGAACAGAGTTGTTGCGAGTTCTAAAGATCGATATGAACGAGAGTCGTTGCGAGTTCTAAAGAAATCGTTACGAGAACAAAGAAATCGTTACAGCTATCGAGTCGTTACGATTTCAAAGAAGTCGTTACGAGAACTAAAGAAATCGTTACGGCTGCCGAGTCGTTACGAGTTTCAAAGAAATCGTTACGAGAACTAAGAAAATCGTTACGGCTGCCGAGTCGTACGAGTTTCAAAGAAATCGTTACGGCTAGAGAGTCTTTACGGGTCTAAGAAGTCGTTGCGATATCTTAAGGAATCGTTACGGCTAGAGAGTCGTTACGGGTTCTAAAGAAGTCGTTGCGATATCTTAAAGAAATCGTTACGGCATCGATTTGTTTTGAATTTTCCGGTGAAAGAGGAAATCGTCTGCTTATCAAAGAAGTCGATACAAAGACTTGGATAAATGTGAGATGAGACTTACCTGATTGTCTTGAACTTTCATTTTTCTTTTATTTCCTGTTCTCAAGACTCAAGTAATTCATTAGTACTATTTTGTTAATCATCAAAATTAATATATAATAAATGAAATATTTATTATGGGGACAGTTTGGTCATCAAACATCACCTTCTTGGCATTGGCCGAGGAGGCTTCTTTGACCAAATCATTGCTTTTGAGATTATTTGCAGGCAAGTGACATATTGGTTCACTCCATAGACTTATTTTTTAGGGTTTCCACATTTTACGAATTTTTATTTCACACTTGGACCCCAAAAATTCTGTGTTTCTGTGTTTCGGTCTGCACTATGTGCAGGCATGATATTGACGGCCACTTTATTGCCATCAAGATCCTGGGTAAACGACAGTCGATCATATTGTTAACCTCTGTTGGTGTCTAGATCCTGGTCGTCAAGTTCCTCTGATTTTCCAGAATAAATGTTTGACTACATGTGATGTGATTTTTCAGGAAACTTGTGAATACATGCATGTGTTAGACATTGTGGTCTTGTCTGATATGTTTCTTAGATCATACCATGAAATATTGATAATTTTCCAATGATATTTGCTATTTATAAAATTTCTGTCATGATAAAATATACATGATTGGATAGAGTTTAATTCAGAGTAATTAGAATTGATGCATGTTATGATCTTATAAATTCCCATCAACTCAGTACTACTGTGTGCACGTGTTAGAACTGTTAGAACAGATGGTTCACTGTCATCATGTCTCATTGAAATATCTTGTTAAATAGCATGAAATTTCTGTTAAATACAAAAAATAGTTACACTATTCCTAAAATTCTGAAAAATTACAGATGTGTTCCATGTGCTAAAACTACCCCGTGGTTAAAATTTGATGTTATTCTGAATACTCTACAATTGGTTGTTATTTTCTGAAGCTTTTATAACATGTTTATTTATCAAGTCCCAATTATGATTAAAGATGTGAATAGCTTCCTGAATAGGTTTTGTTCCTTACTGCACTGTTTGAGTCGAGTATCCAGAAGTGATCAGTCTATATATTTCTTGTTTCATATGTGTGTGCATGTGCATATAAGTGGGAGAACATGTGCCATGTATGTGTAAAGACATGTTAATGTGACAAGATTAATAAATTGTGCCCATAAGACACTGCCACCCTAAATTGCTTGCTTGGAGCTGTACTATAGTAGTGCCCCTACGGGAAAGCTCAATCATGTACATGATACCAAGGCAAGGGTCGTGTGAAATCCTGGAGGTGGACAAGTTCCACTGGTAATGGTGGGAAGGGCTTTCCCCGGTTCTGCAGGACCAAGACTTGATCACTTTTCCTGGTGATTAAGTACGTGTATGTGCATGTGTAAGTGTTACATGATCTTTCTAGTGGTGGTTTGGGCTGTGTCTTGACAACGTAAAAAATGAACATGTGTATATCGTGTATAGTGACATGTGAACGTGGCACGTGAATGTGCAACGTGAAAACTATGTGATACATGAATATGTAAAGTGAAAACCATGTGAAAACGTGTGTAAGTGAATGTGTGATAATGTGAAAGTAAGTGCATGTGAAAGCCAAGGCAAAAGTGCATGTGTGCATGTCATGAGAAATTACTACATGTGTCAATATGAATTTTGATTGTGATATCATGTTTAATACTATGTGTAGGTGTATGTTACTATGTCCATGAGATAGAAATTGCTTAATGAATATGTGGTTAGTATCATGTTATAAATTGAATGGAAGTCATGTGCTAGTATTATGTGGAAATAAGGAATGAAAGCATGTAAGTGTATGAATGTTTCCATGTTATAAGTATCCATGTTAGAATTATTGTTTTACATGTGTTAGTATAATTTGTTTAATGTGATTCAATGTTTTATCATTTATGTTATAGCATGAGCATGTATGAATTTAACTGTTAATTCTAGTAAGTTTAATAGTGTTAAATTGTTAGAAACATGCATGATAAGTGTATGGTTTGAAGTTTTAAGTTACTTGCTGAGTCTATTGTGTAGACTCACCCTTGCTAAACATTTCAAGAGATTTAGAAGCCGAGGAGTTAGCAAGATCCGATGCGGAGTTTGAGGAATAGATTGAAGACTTGTAATTTATTTCCTAGTATGTAATGCATTGTAATTTGAACTTTGGTTTATGTAATTGGAACTGGCTACATGTTAGTGGTTATTATGTTATGTCATTTCTTTCTTGGACTAAATAGACTGTGGAATGTGGATTAAAATATTGATGGAATAAGATTTATTTAAATCCGTTGTAATATTCTATTCTATTCGTGTATATCTCAGTTCATATGAATATCGTTGGGGTTTTCTCCCCTGTAGCGGCTTGCTCTCATCCGATGTGGGTTGGTGTAACCGTACCAGGTGGAAGTGGGTCGTTACAATATTATAGTGGAAGACCCCTAGAAGACCTCTGAGAGATGTGCTTGTGCTAATCAAGGCAAGAGTCCCACTTTCGGAAAGAGTTCACACAGAGTAGGAAACTCGTCATCGTAATCGGTCGACCGGACTTGCCAAATCGGTCGTGCAATTATAGACTTAGCCTTGGAGTCGACCTGCTTCTTATTCTGTGTCGACATGCTGCACCAACTAAGACGTCCAATTTTGTGAAGTCGGTCGACTGATTCTTCGACTGACCCAACGCAAGATCGTACTAGCTAGGTCAGTCGACCGAAATCCCCAAATCAGTCTTCCAATTATCCGCTTGGTCATCAATCGATATGGAGTTACAGCAGGCAGGTTGACACACCTTCTTCATGTGTCGACACACAGAAGTTCAAAGCATCTCATATGTGCTGAAGTGTGTCGACAAACAAAGAGACTGAGTCGACACATCCTTTGAGAAAACATTGCAAACATTCATGCCTTGTTCTTTAATTGATTGACGTTGTTGTTCTTCAATTGATTGGGCTTTTCTTCATCAATAGATTGGCTTCACATAATCGGTCGACTAATTCGTGAAGGTCGATCATCCGATCTTCTGACTGCTACAATGTCAAATAGTATTGGCTAGATCGGTTGATCGATTTCTTCAAGTTGATCGATCGATTTCCTAAAAGAGTGGAGAAGTCAAGTCAATCTTCTATTTCTACTTTGTCAAAGCCTTGGCCTTTGTGAAGTCCACTTCATGTACGACTTTTGACATACTTTGCTGCACACTTAACACACAAGTTAGACCCTCAAATCAAATATAAATAATTCAAATACTTAGGTCATTAACATAAATACCGATTGGTGCTTTGTGATCTTTCTAACATAAATGAGAATTAATGTTTTTGTGATCATCAAAATCTACAGAGTACAACACGAACTCCATGAAGTTGTATTAGACCTTAATGAGATTTGAATAAAAGCTTAGTTGTGTTCATTGTGGGCCCTTAAATTTTGTGTTGATACAACTCTAATGCTCGCTAGCTAGAGGCTTATTTGTCAACTACTCATATCTTGGATTATCGATCTAAATTAATTTTTCTGCTACGTAATTCTCGAGACATGACACTGCATGACTGAATGCTTGCATGCACACTATGTATTATGTAAAAAAAAAGGAACAACAATGGAATCAAAAATCAAATATTGTGTTTTGAGTGACTAAAATTTTTTAATGTTTTATCATCATCAAAAAGGGGAGATTGTTGTACTCTGTAGATTTTGATGATCACACAAAACACTAATCATTAATGTTGATATTTTCACAAAGCTCAATTGTTACTCGTATTAAATATACCAAGTATTTGATTTATTTATATTTAATTTTAGGATCTAATTTGTGCGTTAAGTGTGCAGCAAAATTGGTCAAAGTCGCATTTGATGTGGACATTACAAAGGCCAAAGTATTGGACTGAACAGAGTCAGAAGTTTCTGCACTTTACATGAATCGAATGACCATGTAGCACCCCGAAAATTAGTATAAAAATAGAAATAAATAAGAATCTATAATTCCATATTATCGAAAATATGAGAACATACGTACCATATCGTGTATAAGAAACCATCGGAGAATTTCATAAAAATCATAGTTTCAACCCTAAACAATATTCTTTCCACGAAGAAATTCGTGCAACGAGAAAATCTGATTGGCCAAGTTTAAGACGTATTGGGACTAATTGTCGTAATTAGGGAATAAGTCGAAAATTCATTATCATGGGTAGATAATGTGATCACAAATTAGGTTAAAAATGATGGAGAGACTTCAAACAACATGTATTGATAACCATTATCAGATTTGGTTCAATAGACAACTTCTGGCCCAGAGAATAAATCAAGTAAGCAAATATCATAGAAATTCATAAGCCCAATTGAGCAGAAAATAAGAGAGGCAATTAGGGCAAATCCTAAGTCAATGAGCCTTACATGGGAACCCAAATTTATGCCTAACCATGTTATGAATCTTCCTAAAGCCACACACACTCTAAATGGGAGGAGAATCCTCAAAACTTGGAAGGGTTAAACCCAAAACTGCAACCCTTCTTACCTATACACTTAGGACTCTTAGAAACCCTAGATCTTTAAATAATCTCTCTAAAACCCTTGGGGACGAGTTTACCATAAGCTGGGGTCGTGAGGAGCAAATCTTGAGCACCAGATAAGGAGGAGATCGCCCCCAACCGGAGCCATCTTCCCCTACCGTCATTCTGCATCGACCTGCAGAAGACCCATCTTAACATCGATCAAAGGTAGGTTATCTCGGGCCAAACATGAATGAACCCTATACCAGTTAAAGGTCATTGAGTCTACGTTCATATGCACCTATTTTCCCTAATTTTCATCGAGCATGCATGGTGTATTAGGCGTTTTCCCAGAGTCGTGCATGATTAGGGCATTTACGTTCATGTCAGTTCTCACCACATCCTGAGGCCAAATCATGTGAACCAAACCATAGTTCTCTTCTACTCTCGTACCCAATAACTTTCATGATCATGGTTTTGCCCAAGAGCCCTAGTTCTTGAGTTATAAGTGTTTCATGCATGGCTATACAATTTTTATCGTTTTCGGGTTGAACCCTAAATCGCGACCAGGATAGACGTCGCGCTTTAGGCACTGGTATCGTGATAGGGTAAGCCATTGTGATTACCTAAAGTGACAGTCAAGATCGTCGCATTTTGGACATGTTTTGACAGGATCTGACTACATCAACTATGTGCCACATCGTTTTTCAGCGCATGTCAATAACGCGACCATGTATGTCGTCGCGATTCTAGCATTTTCCCGCACTTGGGTTACGTGCCTTTTTTCGTATTTACACAGTGTTGCATGAATGTTTTGATGTTAATCGTCGCATTTATGTGTTGCATGACTTAATCACGTCCGACTGTCCCCTCTCGATTTGAACGCTACCGGTACACCCGTTGCAATTAGACAGTCGAATGTTTACCCATTTTACTTGTCAACAAGTATTGTAAATAGCGACGACTGAACCCATCACGTATTTGAAAGCCTACTCGAGACCTATTTTTACAGTATTAAGTGTTAGTCGTGCATGTTATGTTCTTAGTGTACAGTGCACAGTCTGTCCAGTGGCTTAAAACCCGTTAACCCATGAGAAAGTCTTAACAACATGTAAGCTTATTCTATTTGTTCTTAAATGGCTTGATCTATACTTGCAAAGTTTGATTGATCATTGTTTCTCTAGCTTATTAAGTGAATGAATGTCATCTTAAAACACTACAATCATGTGAGTTAAGTGCATGTTTCAATATTAAGTCATCATGTTACTTGCTTTCGCATGTTTAAAACTAATGGATTGTGGATTGAGATACGTGCTACATTACACACTTGCAATATAGGCAGCCCTTCTTGCGGGATTAGAAACTCTCGGCCGGTCATTTCTTATCGGAAAACTAGTAACCTTGTAACACCCGGGAATTAGCAAATTTAAAAATTTTAGAAAGATAGAGGGATAAAATAAATAAACGTATTGGAGAGACTTCCAATACCATGTGTTAATGACCTATTAATAAGATTGGGCCATAGAGCATATTTGGCTCAAGGATATGACCAAACTAGGACAAAAATTGCCCAGAAATTCGTGTATGTAATTATGCAGTAATTAGGGAGGGTAATTTAGAGTCATATTATGTGAGAGTAGTCATGTAAGGTAAGCCAAAACCGACTCAATCTCAATTATTGGTTTCCTAAACCTTGCTACCTCTTTTAAGTAAAGGAATCCCAGATTTTCTGGAAACTAGGAAACAGAGCTCGTAGCCCCTTTCCTAGTATCATTAGGACTCTTAACAACATCCTAAAACTATAAGAACTCATCCCTAAACTCTTGGGAAGGTTTAACAACGAAGTTGGAGTCGTTGGAAGCAAGCAAGAGCTTCTGAGGAACAGGAGAAAGGCTGGGAATCCGGAGCTTCATCCCCTACATCCTCTGTTGTGTCCAGAACATCAACAGGTTTTAGATCTTCGTAAAGGTAGGTGTTTCGGGCCAAGATTAAAGAAAATAATGCCAACATGTAGTTATTGAGTCTAGGATCATTTGCACTTGATTTGCCCAATTTTCATGGAGTATTCATCGTGTATGGTGATTTTCCCGAAGTCTTGCACCGTTAGGGCTTTTTCTCGTTCGTCATATTGTGCACACGATTCAAGACCCAATTTGACTAAACTTTATTAATGAAAGTTCTCCTATTTGAAGTCACGATCATCTTCTATGTTGGACGTTTTGTCCAAAGGTTTTTCGTTAGAGAGTTAGGAGTATGATAAGAGTCTCTGTTTTAAACTGTGATTTTGGGTTTACTTGATTTCTGTTCTTCATGTTTTCCCGGGATTCGAGACCGAATTCGATCAAACCCTCAACATCAAAAGTCTTTACTAGTTGTTTCTTCATCTTTCATGTTGAACGTTTTGTCCAAAGGTCAATCGTTAGAGAGTATAAGGGTTTTAAGTGAATCTCTGCATGACATGTGTTTTCGGTCTCACATGACCCTTAAGTTTTGTTTAGGAAGGACTCTAGTGTCGACACTACTTGGACTAGTGTCGACACACTGTCCCAAAGCAGCCCAGAGAGTGTTCTGGGAAGCCTCTAGTGTCGACACTGCCTCAGCTAGTGTCGACACATTGTCCCAAAGCAGCCCAGAGAGGTGTTCTGGGAGGCCTCTAGTGTCGACACTGCCTCAGCTAGTGTCGGACCCTGTCCCAAACAGCCAGAGGTGTTCTGGGAAGGCCATCTAGTGTCGACACTGCCTCATCTAGTGTCGACACACTGTCCCCGTTTTTATAGGGGTTCTGGGAAACTGATCTAGTGTCGACACTACCTGGCTCTAGTGTCGACACACTGTCCCATGTTTTCCAGATGGGTTCTGGAATCTGTCTCTAGTGTCGACACTACCTGAACTAGTGTCGACACTACCTGACAATTTTGCCTGTTTTTGTCTTGAGTTTGGAGCATGGTGTCGACACCACTGATCTAGTGTCGACACTACCCTTACAAGTTTTGTATAATTTGGGTCTAATCATTTCATGATGTCTTCAAGCATGTACATGATGTTATAAAGTATGCATGGACTTAAATAAATCAAACCATTAAAGAAATGGTAATGATGAATTGATTCTAATGTGTAAATTTGAATGTTCTTATGATCCTTGGACTATCTTGTGATCTTGCTTATTGTCAATTGATAAGATAAGATATGTTATGAATGTGGGGATGAATACATGATTAGTATGGACATGTTAGTGGTGATTTGCATATGAGTTTCATGGTATCATGTTTTCCGGTGTTCAATGGATATTTGTCATTTGCATACATGTTAGGAAAGTACATGTTCTAATATGATCTGTCTTTAGAAACACCATCTTGTCAAGACATTAATGAATATGAAATATAAGATACGACGTTATCCTGCCTTGTTCTTTTGAGCTGTTTGTCTCCTTGACTCTATGAGTGATCATGTTCTTTTTACTATGAGCTTGTCATTGAAACTCTGTGGCCATAATATGAAATGTTTGTTCGGCACATCGTGGACTCCGGTCAAAACTTGATACAATGCCTGTGCAATAGGGCCCTGTCCGGTCTTGGGGAAGAGCGCCCCAACGTACTTGTTAACCGAGGGAGTATGGACTCTTGGTGCTTGGCATAGCACACCTGACATGCAAGATTGTGAATTGTGCCTCCTGTTTGACTGGATAAGTTTGACTTGACATGATATGATAAGTTGTTCTTGTGAACACATGAACTGTTTGAATATGGCCAATCTCTTCTGACATGATTTTATCTTGAATTATCTGTCCATTGCATATGGAACTCGACAATTGATCTGATATGATATCCGTTCTACTTCGCTATTCAACTTGTTAGAAAAGCATGCATTGTCAGCATACTCATAAGCATATCTGCCTATATAAATGTTAATCATGTATACTAGTGCCCGCACGTGTTTGAGATATAAATCCTACTGAGCTAGTTCGCTCACCTATCATCCGCCCTTTTTCAGGTAGTGATGAAGAACCCGTGGAGTCGGATGGGACTGGGAAAGAGTGACGAGCACCCGTCCTAGAATAGATGACAATTTAGATATAGAATTTGAGTAGTCTATGTAATAGTGAAACTTTTGTGGAAGTTTATTTGAATGATGGACCCTTTGGTTAATTCTTCTTATGTGAGGTTGTATCTAGTTGAATGAAATGAATTAAAGTATGCTAATGATGACCATATTATAGTCTTGAATGTGTCATTATATTTGACTGTGACTCTGCACTATTCAATTGTGATACGCCAGTTTGTATCGTTCACGTCCCCCAGTATTTATTCCGCTGCTAAATATTCGGGGCGTGATAGTTGGTATCAGAGCCTGAACTTTAGGGTCCAAGGGATTAGGAATATGGAACGAAACTGGATTACACGAGTCAAAACCTGTCGTACCTAATGTGAGCTTGGGTAGAGCCATGGGAATAAAAGTCACAAGTGATATATTTAGATGACTAACTCACATATTATCTTGAAGGTGATTATTACCACAATGGCCGCAGACGTGCCCAGGCTAGGGACATGCAAAGAACCATACAGAACTTGACTCAGGCTATCTTACAAGCCACCCAGGTGGAAGGTAATCGCGGAGCCAGTGAGCTCCACCGGAATTTTCGGAACATGGATCCACCTAGGTTCGAAGGGAGTACTAACCAGATGTTGCTGAGCACTGGGTTAAAGAGATTGAAAGGATATTCAGGGTTATGCAATGCACAGACCAGAACAAAGTACTCCTGGCAACTTTCTAGTTGGAAAAGGATGCCAGGGCATGGTGGGAGTCGGTAGAAGCAACCCTCAATGGACAACAACTTACATAGGCTCAGTTCATTGAGCATTTTAACGCCAAGTACTTTTCTGAGAGGGTCCAAGAAGGAAAGCAGCCGAATTTGCGGCTTTGAAGCAGAGAGGACTTAATGTGGCTGAGTATGAAGCCCAATTCTCTCGGCTGTCCCGATATGCTGTTCACTTGATTGGGACAGAAAGAATGAAGGCGAAACGCTTTCTGAATGGCTTGAGGCCCCAGTTCATCACCCAACTGGCACCAATGGACATTCAAACTTATGCTGAAATGGTTTAAGAAGGCTCAACTACTGGAAGATGCAATGGAGACTGCTGAAAGGATTAAGGGAAAATCCGTGAAACGGGAACAAGTGTCTTCTGCTGGGAGGTATCAGCCGACTATTGGGAAGAAAAGGCCCAGTGGCGGGGTAAATGAACCAGCGGATAAAAATCCGAAGGAACTAGGTAAGCAAGTGATAGTGGCAACGGGGTGAAAGGTGCAAACATTGTGACCGAGAGTGGTCATCGGACTAAAGAATGCTAGAGCGCAAGGGAGATGCCTACGCTGTGGGAGTCGTGACCATAGGATCTCGGACTGCCCAATGTTGAAAGAACAAGCCCCTCATGACAAATGTCAAAATGGACAAAAGAGGCAAGGCACTGCAAGCTGTCCAGGAACCAGAAACTGCTGAAGAAGGAGGTATCGTGGAAGGTACACTTACTATTCTTTCCCGACCTGCTTATGTTCTCTTTGATACGGGAGCTACACACTCCTTCATTTCTCAAACATTTGTTGATACCCTATCTGTGAAACCAGTCCCTATGAAATCCAGAATAGTTGTGTCAACCCGATTGGTCGGGTACCAATCTTACTAACCATATACCATCCAGTGAGGTGTTGATTGAAACCCAAACCTACCAGCAAATTTAATATGTATGGACATGGCAGGGTATGATGTGATACTGGGAGCAGACTGGATGTCTGAACATGGGGCTAGTATAAATGTAGGAGAAGTAGGGTAATTTTAGCCAGTACCCAAAACTAGTGTTCACAGGGGATAGAAACCGCAGGAGATTGTCACTTATCTCTGCACTGCAAGCCAAAAGGATGATGAGGAAAGGTTGTATGCCTTTCTTGCTGCTGTAGTCATTGCAAAGAGGAAGTCAAAGGTAGAGGACATCATGTCGTCAGCGAATACGCTGATGTTTTCCCGAAGACTTGCCAGGAATTTTCTGGAGAGTGAGGTCGATTTTACCATCGAATTGGTCCTGGTGCAGCACGGTATCTAGGGACACCATATAGAATGTCCCCCGCAGACTGAAGGAATTAAAAGAACAACTGATGGAACTGTTAGAGAAGGGTTTCATCCGACCAAGCACATCACCATGGGGTGCACCTGTCCTCTTCATCAAGAAGAAAGATGGGT
>CM024758.1:43557240-43637722 GCA_014218235.1 Colocasia esculenta | reverse complement strand
ATATATATATATACATATACATACACACAACATGACTCAACACACAAAGAACTGTGTTTACACTACGTATACACATACAATGTATAAGGTATATGTATATTACTACACCGTGCAATCCATAACTTTATACCTGGGCATATACTCATGCATACCTAAGTATACCAGGTGTTACATTGTAAAATTAGGTACACAATTATCACACGCATAAGATAACCTACATACGTACATACCACATGCACTTCATATATTCGCACACAATACCTATGAAATGGGCGATATAAGGTATACTTCAATATTTAGATAGTACATGCATAATATTTGAATAGATACCTTATACACAAAATTGGCCAATTACTTATATTCACATATAATATATACATCCACGCATATACACATGCAAAATTTACAATTAATATGCACCATTTTCATGTACGCCATTTATGCAAGAACAAGCAAACAACATATACATAAAGTATAAGCGGGAAAAGAAATTCGGGGCCTTACATCAATCTGCGCCCAAGGGGAAGCTGAATTTCCACTTCACGTAGTGCCGCTATGCCTAAGGCGAAGTGCTCTATCGGGAGGTGTTGAAGTAATGGCGCCATGCACTCCGTGTTTTCTTGTCCGCCGTCCTGCAAATAACCCGATCGGAAATTTGGCCGCCCCGCCGATGAAGCACAATGGATGGCACTCGAAATCCGGCTCTCGGTGGTGGGATTTTCTACAGGTTTTGAATTTATCCTCACTCCCAACCAGCACTCTAGGAGGATCATGGAGCCATAGAGTGGCCCCCCGTAGACACCGAGGTAAGACCCGCATAAGGTAAGCCAAAATCGCATGGGAGAGACTAAGTCCACGCCATACCCCACTAATGGCACTCAAGCTCGCGTAGTCTATGAGGTGATCTCCTTATGGGAAAAGTACTACTCCGCACAAACATATGCCACGGCTTTGGCTATCTCCTGGTAGTTCCCGCACTTGTTCTTGCAGTGAGATTGACCCACTTAGACAACGGGACAAGATGAATGTGTTGTGGGCTAACCATGGTATAGACATCCCCGGGATCCATCATGAACTCACCTAGGATAAGCTTTGGATTAATGGACTCTACGGTGTAACATATTTTTTTGTTCATCCCCCGTTTGGTTTTGGGCAAAGCCATGAACGCCTCGACTTCCTCAAGAAGGACGGTCGCCTCAAATTTTGGGAAAAGGAGGTATGGGTCTGTGGGTGCCAAAGCTCGATTAAGGCGGTGATGCTATGCCAATCAAAGATATTTTGTGGTAATTGTGGGCAGCTATCAACACACCCCCCAAACCCCACTCTCTCAGAACGGATCACATGCATGGTAAGGCTTTGATTATAGGTGCGATCCATGTAAGTTTGGAATATCGGCGGGAGCCGGGGAAGAGCTAGAGGAGAGAAGAAAAAAGGAAAAAAGAGAAGAGAGGAGGAGAACGTTCATTAATGAAGAAATTCGGAGTTGAAAAATAACAGAAATTTGAAAAGACCAAGTTACATACCTCTTATGTCGCCATGGCCGCTCAGATGGTTGGGGACGTTCGTCAGCCTCAAGAGCTCACTATAGGACGGCTTGTCAGGTAAATCAGGTAAGTATTGCTAACTCTATCTCTGCATTACTATATGGTATCTACTTTATATATATCGTCTCAAGGACCGGCTGGTTCTCAGTGTTCCAGGATCTGAGTTCCCCTTCACCAAAAACAGGATGATCTAAGTGCGCACTGTTATTGTTGGCCTTTTGGTACGGCAGCAAGCTAACCTAGAGGGGGGTGAATAGGTTTTCTCTGAAATCTGAAATAGAAACTTAAACACAGAAATACACTTGAAGGTTTGGTTAGTTTAGTGTGATAAAGAGTAGCATGCGGAAGCAAATAAACAATCACACAAAGGACACAAGGAATTTATCCTGGTTCGGCCCTTCCCACATTGAAGTCCTACGTCCAGTCCCCAAGCAACCTATTGGGATTTCACTAACCAAGGGTACAGTCCCCCTTAAGGACACTACAACACCCAACACCCAGCACCCCAGCTGGTCTTCTTCTCTTTCCCGGGCAAGAAGGCAGCCCACTTCTTTTACAGGTCAAGAAGCCAACCTCCTGGTACAAACCCCAGTGCGGTTCTGCTAGACACAAACCCCTAGCTAGGTTCTACACTGTATACAGTCCTACAGCTGACAAGGATCTTTCTTAGAAAAGAAAGAACACTGCTGAGAGTTGGAACAGAAGAAAAACTAACTAAAAGAAACTCTCAGCTAAAAGACTCTCTCCCCCAGATTACAAGATGCACACAGAGAGAGTGAAGAGAGAAGAAGGAGCTTGAATGCTTGAGTGCTTCAGATGCTTGAACACTTCTTCTTGGGCTCAGGCTCTTTCTCTCTTTTCCTTTGAGTGTATTTGGAGTTCAAGTTCCTCACTGGTTGTACACTGCTTCAAAGATCTTCAGGAAAGCTCTTTTGTATTTTTCAGCAATGCTTCATCTTTTATATGAGCATTTTAAATAATTTGTTGAGGAGATCCGTTGGAGTTCTAGCCGTTGCTCATGTTCTCTTTCTTCTGATATTTTGTGGTCTACGAGGTCTGCAAGCATAGGAGAAAGTGTTTAGTTAAAAGAGTGTTTCTGTAAAAAAGGCTCATACCTCTATGTTTCCTGTTGCCACCCAGAAGTAGTAAGTAAGCCCCTTTTTGTTGGCAGAAGAAGAGATCTAGAAAGATAAGTAAAAAAGATCTCCTGTCAGAAAGATAGAGGATTACACAAATCAAGAATATTTGACTTTTTCACTAGATGCCAAAAAATATTTTGGAATATAAAGGAAATCTACGTTTAAAAGATCAAAACCATTTTTCACTTATGAAATCCATGTTCTTTCAAAGGAATCCATGTTTTACAAAGGAATCCATGTTTTACAAGGAATCCATGTTTCACTTACCAATCCTTATGAGAGCGAATCCTTATAGCAGTGAATCCTTATGAGAGTGAATCCTTATAGCATTGAATCCTTATGAAAGTGAATCGTTATGAGAGTGAATCCTTATGAGAGCGAATCGTTATGAGAGTGAATCGTTATGACAGTGAATCCTTATGAGAGCGAATCTTTATAGCAGTGAATCCTTATGAGAGCAAATCGTTATGACACTTTGTGAACTAAATCAATGTATGTTGAATGAACATCGATTTATCGTTTTAGTGCAATCACACATCAATAATGTCATAAAATTATATTTATTAGAAAATCATGATATTTAATTTATTATTAGAAAAATCATGGTATTAAATATATTTAATATTCAATTAATCATGTAAATTTATATTTATTAGAAAACATGATATTAAATATTTTAATAATAATTAATTAAACATAAATTTTGTTATCACCAAAATAAAAGGGTAAAATATAGGAGTGGTTCAACAATATCCCCCTTTTTGGTGATGACAAAATTTATGAGAATTTTCTGACAAAAATACGTAAAGCATAGAAAATACAGAAAATTCAAAGATAATGCATACCATGCATACTCTCCCCATTTTTGTCACAAACCAAAAGGAGGTTCTTACCATTGCATTCTCTCCCCTTTGTGAAAGAAATTTATATCATTGAGAGGTTCAACAATGATTGACATAAATGAATACTCCCCCTTAGTCTGTGCTCCCCCTGAATGAGAGACTCCACCTGAATGAACTTGCAAATAATTGTTAGTATAAAGACCAATTCAATTTTTGTGACTACTCTTTCTTCGGATGATGAAGAGTCTACAGTCACTCCTACCTTGAGCATCCTTGGTTTTTGATGCTCCAAGGCTAACCTGCAAATAAATTACTCAAAGGTAGGTACCCAATCCTTTTGGGCCCTTGATGGTTAGATGCATGAGAATATCATTTAGGGATCCAAACTAAGTGCCTTGTTGTACAGGTGTTTACAGTGTGTCCTAGTTTATTGTAGTGAGAACAATAATGAATATAGATTGTTTTGATGTTCTTATTTTCTTTGTGTTGAGTTTTTAGAACATGATTTCTGTAAATTTTTTCTTTTATAGGGGTCTTTTTCTGAGTCAACTTGGTTTTTTTACAAATTTTGGTAATGGATATTTTTCAGGATTATGACTTATTTTTCTTTTTCTGGAGGTGTATAACCAAGCCCTTGTTTGTCTTTTCTAGATTTTGATTCTTTTAAGCATAAGGCTAGAGATTTTTTCCTTAGTTAATTTTCTAACTGATTCTTTTAAATAAAGATTTTCTTCAGTTAGAGTTTTCCATTTTCTTCCAACTCTAACTTCTCATTATTCTTACTTTTCACATCTTCATTTAAACGATAATTATTATTTTTACATTCTTTTAATTGTTCTTCTAATTGTTCCATTTCTGATTTAAGATCAGAATTAGTGTTTTCCAACAAGTAAGGTTGTTCTTGATATTTCTCAATTCTTTTACAACAACCTTGTGTTTATCATAAAGTTCATTAAAAACTTGTTCTAAAACTTCAGATTCTGATCCTGAATCTGTGCAAGAATCAAAAGATGAGTTAGAATGTACCTCATCTAGTCCTACCATGAGGGCTAGACTTACCTGCTCTTTCTCCGATTCTGAGCTTGATGATTCTGAGCTTGTGGCCTCTTCATTTTCTCAAGCAGCCGCCATGGCTTTTCTTTTGAATTTCTTGTGCTTCTTTTTGGACTTTTCTGGTTGACCAGTCTTCTTTAGTTTAGGACAATCTGGTCTTAGATGTCCAGGTTTTCTGCATTCATAGCAGACTGGTTCTTTTCTTTTCTCTCTTTCTTTTGAATCCTTCTTGATCCATTTTTCTTCTTCTTGAGAATTTTCTGAAGTTGGACAGTACTTCATCTACGTCACTATCTTCAAGTCTGCATTTTTTGAACTAGAAGAAGAAGAAGTGGAAGGAGCAGCTGCAACTTTAAGAGCATTAGTACATTTTTTCTTTGATGAGCTTTCAGATAGTCGCTCCATATTAATTTCATGTGCCATGAGGGAACCTATTAAATTATCAATAGAAAGTTTGGTTAAGTCATGGGCTTCTTCAATAGCAGTTACTTTAGGTGTCCATGAAATAGTTAAGGACCTAAGTATCTTTCTAACAGTTTCCTCATCAGAAAGATTTTTACCAAGAGAACTCAAACCACTACTATGCTCGAAAATCTATTATACATCTGAGTGATAATTTCATTTGGAAGCATTTTAAATTGCTCATATTGTGAGACAAGAATAACTATCCTAGTTTGTTTTACTTTATATGTTCCTTCATAAGTTATCTACAGTTTATCCCATATTTCTTTTGCTGATTTACATGCAGATACTCTACTAAATTCTCTTTTGATAAAGCACAACATAAGTAGTTCTTAGCTTTAAAGTTTAAAGATAATTTACTTTTATCTGCTGTTGTAATGGCAGTAGTGCCTGGAATAGGAATAATAACATAATCACCTACCTCGATTACCTGCCACAGATCAAAGTCTGTGCCTCGAATGAAGCATTCCATTCTCATCTTCCAGTATTGGTAGTCCTCTCCATCAAACAATGGAGGTCTGGTGACTGATTGGCCTTCAGCATGTCCTTGAGCTGCCATGGATCTTTGCTCTAAGATCATTGGATCTTCTTGAAAGTTCAGAGATCTGCTCTGATACCACTTGTTGGCCCTTTTGGTACGGCAGCAAGCTAACCTAGAGGGGGGTGAATAGGTTTTTCTGAAATCTGAAATAGAAACTTAAACACAGAAATTAACACTTGAAGGTTTGGTTAGTTTAGTGTGATAAAGAGTAGCTGCGGAAGCAAATAAAAAAACACTCACACAAAGGACAATAATTTATCCTGGTTCGCCCTTCCCACATGGAGTCCTACGTCCAGTCCCCAAGCAACCTATTGGGATTTCACTAACCAAGGTACAGTCCCCCTTAAGGACACTACAACACCCAGCACCCCAGCTGGTCTTCTTCTCTTTCCCGGGCAAGAAGGCAGCCCACTTCTTTTACAGGTCAAGAAGCCAACCTCCTGGTACAAACCCCAGTGTGGTTCTGCTAGACACAAACCCCTAGCTAGGTTCTACACTGTATACAATCCTACAGCTGGACAAGGATCTTTCTTAGAAAAAAAGAACACTGCTGAGAGTAGAACAGATAAAAAACCAACTAAAAGAAAATCTCAGCTAAAAGACTCTCTCCCCCATATTACAAGATGCACACAGAGAGATGAAGAGAGGAGAAGGAGCTTGAGTGCTTCAGATGCTTGAACACTTCTTCTTGGGCTCAGGCTCTTTCTCTCTTTTCCTTTGAGTGTATTTGGAGTTCAGGTTCCTCACTGGTTGTACACTGCTTCAAGATCTTTAGGAAAGCTCTTTTGTATTTTTCAGCAATGCTTCATCTTTTATATGAGCAATTTTAAATAAATCCATTGAGGAGATCCGTTGGATTTCTAGCCGTTGCTCATGTTCTATTTCTTCTGATATTTTGTGGTCTACGAGGTCTGCAACCATAGGAGAAAGTCTTTAGTTAAAGAGTGTTTTCTGTAAAAAAGGCTCATACCTCTAGTTTCCTGTTGCCACCCAAAGTAGTAAGTAATCCCCTTTTTGTTGGCAGAAAGAAGAGATCTAGAAAGATAAGTAAAAAAGATCTCCTGTCAGAAAGATAGAGGATTACACAAATCAAGAATATTGACTTTTTCACTAGATGCCAAAAATATTTTGGAATATAAAGGAAATCTACGTTTAAAAGATCAAAACCATGTTTCACTATGAAATCCATGTTCTTTCAAAGGAATCCATGTTTTACAAAGGAATCCATGTTTTTACGAAGGAATCCATGTTTCACTTACCAAATCCTTATGAGAGCGAATCCTTATAGCAGTGAATCCTTATGAGAGTGAATCCTTATAGCAGTGAATCCTATGAGAGCGAATCCTATAGCAGTGAATCCTTATGAAAGCGAATCGTATGAGAGTGAATCCTTATGAGAGCGAATCGTTATGACATGAATCGTTATGACAGTGAATCCTTATGAGAGCGAATCCTTATAGCAGTGAATCCTTATGAGAGCAAATCGTTATGACTCTTTGTGAACTGAAATCAATGTATTTGAATGAACATCGATTTATCGTTTTAGTGCAAATCACACATCATAAATGTCATAAATTATATTTATTAGAAAATCATGATATTTAATTTATTATTAGAAAATCATGGTATTAAATATATTTAATATTCAATTAATCACGTAAATTTATATTTATTAAGAAAAACATGATATTAAATATTTTAAATAATAATTAATTAAACATAAATTTTGTTATCACCAAAATAAAAGGTAAATATAGGAGTGGTTCAACATTAATCGCTGGATAGGCCGTTAGATAGTATGGCTCGGGGACGATGGATTATATCGCACGCTGGGGATGCGAAGTGTCTTGACCTTTGCTCGTGTGTGTCTATCAATATTATCCTTGAGTATTTGTTTTTTCTCATTTTCTTTACATTTTATTTTATGATTTCTTTTCTTTTAGCCCAACATGCATCATTAGGATTTTTGAGCTTCATGCTTCATGATTTGTCAAAGCCAGCTTCTCAATGATGTTTTAACCAATTTTCATTCCTCAGACAAGATTTCATTCCATTCTGAAGTTGAAAGTCCTCTTCGAGCTAGTTGCTTGGTCCAGTCTGCCAGTATGGTTCCTATTCAGGATTACTCTCACCCCATTCCTTATGACAGTCAATTCCTTTTCCCTCTGATCTGCTCATTAGTCATGAATCGCTCGAAGGCCAGAGTCGAATCGACCCGTCGGCAGCACCAATCCCCTAATGAACGAAACCTGCACGCTAAAGATAGCCAGGGTACCTCTCGAATCCAGAGGTTGATCATTTCTTTTCTTTTGATTTCTATTCGTCCCAGATTGGAACCATCCTTGCACTCTGTCTCCTAGCCATGTTTGAAGATCGCCAGATAATTCTTGCTGCTTATTCGTTCGAAATGGGTGTCTCTTTACCTTGATGCCCAACCGCGTCGTTCCGCTACATCGTCATTGCATGCCATCTCCGCTCCACTATCGCTCCACTCCCTTGCAAAGCAGGCATCAAGGAGGGGCAATCTATAGACACCCATTTCTGGCCCATAAGTCGAGCCAAATTCCTTGTCATATCATTTGATGCCCCACGTTGGCTCATCATTGTCAAGCTGGCTTTCTCCGATCATGTTATCTTTTCATTAGTTCATCGCCCTGGTGAGTTCTTCCTGGTCAAATCCACTCGTATTCTTCATCATCTCGTAGCTCTCTGGGTTAGGAGTCCAATGCTTCAACACCGTGCATCAATCCGATACTCGTGCGAGGAATTGGACTTTTTTTATGGCCACAATGTTGAGGTTCTAGAAGCGACAATATCCATGTCGCGTTCTAGTTCATAAGGCGACGCCTCGATATGTCGCGTTCTTAATTGGCATTTTAATTCTCTAAAAAATCGCCAGAAAATGTTCAAACCCTTCCTTGTAAGGAAGGCGACGTATCGAGGCGTCGCTATCTGGTAGCGACCATGCGTCCGTCGCGTTATTGTTTCCATGCAACGTACCCTTTCCGAGCATGACTGGACACTTGCTATTATGAATATTCTGAGTTTTGATTGACCTAGAAGCGTCCAAATCTTGCCAATTTTGAGGAATCTTCTTTAATGCTTCCTTTCCCGATCCATTGCCCTTGCGCGAGCATGCTTGACTAAACTCGAGCCCTTTCCTATTATTCTCCTCCCAGCCCGTTCAGAAATAATAGGGTATAAGTCTCTCTATACAGCATCATTTAGGGGGAGGTTTTCGGCTGTGTCTTCATCTCCGGAGAGCTCAACTTCTCAGAAGAGTTTCTTCGCCCTCCAGATACCAGAAGTGCCCACCAGGGCGTTTTCTCTCCCGCTTCTTATGCTTTCTTTCCTCTTCATCTTCACCCCTTTTCTCTTCATTCATGCATACATATCTGTTTTCTTCTTCGTAGTTTTGCATTAGAACACTCCACACACACCTATTTCAATCACCAAAGGGTTAAAAACCCCACCCCACGTGAGTTCCCTCCAATTATTCATGTTTGTTCATATTTTTGGGATAGATTCTTCATAAATGAGTCCTCTAATGGGTTTCCCTTCGTTTTGATGTTCTTGGCAGGGTTCGAAGACAGTAGCAACACGAGGCTCCTACCCCTTGGCCGGCTGAGGAGCAGGAAGAGAAAGAACCCCGGTCTTCATCCTCTGAAGCAGAAGGCGACCATCCGGTGTCGCGACCTGAAAGGCGACAGGTCGTCGCGCATTCAGGTATAAGGAAGGCGACGGGTTCAGCGTCGCGTTCTCAGGGTCAGGTACGCTTTCTGTATTCACTTTCCCTTTTCCAAGGCAGTTAGCATGTATTCTTTCACATACTTGTTTTGCAACTATTTTGGTGGCGATCACGGTCATATTTTCCTTATTTCAATCATCATTTTTGGGGAGCAAATCCTGTGATTACAGGCGTCTTATCCGAGACGGTGGTTTTGCTTTCTTGGCTTTTGTGTGTGTCTCGGATTCTGGTGAGATATTTGTTTCAGACGTGCCAGTTGTTTGTGAGTTTTCCGACGTTTTTCTGGAGGATCTACCTGGCTTGCCGCCTAAGCGAGAGGTAGATTTCTCCATTGAGTTGCTTCTGGGACGATGCCTGCATCCAGGCACCGTACCGGATGGCGCCGGCGGAGCTGCGGGAGTTGAAGCGCCAACTAGAGGAGTTGCTTGCATTGGGCTTCATTCTTCCTAGCCGTTCGCCGTGGGGAGTGCCTGTTTTGTTTGTGAGAAAGAAAGATGGCAGCCATAGGATGTGTATTGATTATCGGCAGCTGAATCAAGTGACTGTGAAGAACAAGTACCCTTTGCTCAGGATCGATGACTTGTTCAACCAGTTGCAGTCAGCTTCAGTGTTCTCGAAGATCGACTTGAGGTCGGGCTACTACCAGTTGCGGATCCGCGAGTCAGACATCACTAGATCAGATTTTCGTACCCGCTACGGCCACTTCGAGTTTGTCGTGATGCCTTTTGGGCTCACTAATGCACCTGCAGCGTTCATAGAGCTGATGCATAGCGTCTTTCGAGAGTACCTGGATAGGTTCGTTGGGTTCGTCGACGACATCCTAGTGTACTCAGCGACGGCAGAGGAGCACGAGGTTCACTTGAGGCTGGTGTTGCAGCTTTGAGGAGTCCACCAACTTTACGCCAATTGAGCAAGTGTGAATTTTGGCTAAAGGAGGTGCACTTTCTGGGTCACGTTGTTTCTGGTGCAAGTGTGGTATTTGATCCTGCCAAGGTTGAGGCCGTGGTTTCTTGGGGCCAGTCCACTACAGTTGCAGAGGTGCATAGTTTTCTGGGGCTGGCAGGCTACTACAGGAGGTTCGTGTAGGACTTCTCCAGAGTTGCAGAGCCTTTGACCAGGTTGACTAGGCGGGAGACCAGGTTTGTGTGGACAGCAGAGTGCGAGCGCAGTTTTCAGGAGCTGAAGAGCCGGTTGGCTTCAGCTCCGATCCTTGTTGTACCTTCTGGCAGCGGAAGCTTTGTTGTCTACACAAACGCTTCAAGGACTGGTCTAGGTGCTATGCTGATGCAGCACAATCGATAGTTTTGCTTATGCTTCTCGTCAGTTTGAAGAAGCATGAGCAGCACTACCCACACATGACTTGGAGCTTGCAGCAGTCGTGTTCGCCTTGAGTTGTGGAGGCACTACTTGTACGGTGAGGTGTTCGAGGTTTTCACAGATCACAGCAGCTTACACAGTATGTCTTCACACAAAGAGATCTCAACCTCAGCAGCGCAGGTGGCTCGAGTACTTGAAGGACTACGAATTTACCCTTTCCTATCACCCGGGAAAGGCTAATGTCGTAGCAGACGCTTTGAGTAGGAGAGCCCACTTGAGTTCTTTGTTGGTTAGACACTGGAGACTCTTAGAGGACGCCACTCAGGGTGTGTTCACGTCGTCGAGGCTCTGGGAGAGAGCAGTGTTGGCCAGCATGACAGTTCGCCCATCGATATATCAGCAGGTGACCGAGGCGCAGAGTGCAGACGCAGACTTGGCAGACGTGTTACAGTTGCCCGAGGTGGTGCTAGATGAGGACAGCGAGGTTCGGTTCTGAGACAGACTCTACGTTCCAGAGGACGTCAGGGAGGAAGTACTGTCTGAGGCGCACAGGTCGCGATACTCTATTCATCCTGGCTCCACCAAGATGTACCACGACTTGAGGGTACTCTTTTGGTGGCCTGGGATGAAGAGAGATATCGCTGAGTTTGTTTCGCGCTGCCTTACCTATCAGTAGGTGAAGGCAGAGCACCAGCGTCCTGGTGGTGAGTTGCAGTCGCTTCCCATTCCCGTGTGAAAGTGGGAGCACATCCAATGGACTTTGGTTCTTGATTACCTCGCACTTCACAGAGGCACGACAGCATTTGGTGGTCGT
Organism: Colocasia esculenta; assembly: GCA_014218235.1. Taxonomy (NCBI): domain Eukaryota; kingdom Viridiplantae; phylum Streptophyta; class Magnoliopsida; order Alismatales; family Araceae; genus Colocasia; species Colocasia esculenta. The sequence continues at coordinate 43,626,262 of CM024758.1, read as the reverse complement.
CGACCGGTTCACGAAGACAGCTCACTTCCTACCGATCAGAGCAGCGTGTCAGTGCAGACTGGCTCGTTGTTTATGGACAGAGTGGTACCTTTGCACGGACCCCCGGTCTCTCTATGTCTCAGATAGAGATCCGAGTTTCACTTCTCGTTTCTGGCGCAGCTTTCAGTGGGCACTTGGCACTGAGCTGAGGCTGAGTTTGGCTTACCCACCCACAGACAGACGGGTAGTCGGAGAGGACCATACAGACCCTTGAGGACTTGTTGAGAGCGTGTTGCCTAGACTGGGTGGCACTTGGGAGTCGCACCTTCCCATGGTGGGTTTTGTATAATAATAGCTTTCACTCCAGCATCGGGATGGAGCCCTACGAGGCTCTGTATGGTCGACCGTGTAGGACACCATTGCACTGGCACGAGGTTGGCGAGAGGCAGTTGCTGGGTCTGAGTTGGTGCAGCAGTGTGCAAACACCGTGAGGCTGATCAGACAGAGGTTGCAGATAGTGCAGAGCAGACAGAAGAGCTACGCCGACGTCCGCAGGAGGCCACTTCAGTTCGAGGCCGGCGACAGTGTGTTTCTTCGGATCTCGCCCACCAAGGGCGTTCTCAGGTTTGGGAAGAGAGGCAAGCTCAGCCCGAGGTTTGTTGGCCCCTTTCCCATCCTGGAGCGGGTTGGTGAGGTTGCTTATAGGTTGGCTCTTCCTTCTGAAATGGCAGGTGTCCACGACGTCTTCCACGTTTCGTACTTGAGGAAGTACATGCCAGATCTGTCGCATGTACTCAACTACTCACAGCTAGAGGTCACTCCAGATCTGTCCTTATCGGAGTACCCAGTCAACGCGGTGTTGCTGCAGGGTGCCGCAGCTTCACAGGAGGCAGATCCCACTCGTCAAGGTGGTTTGGGAACACCGCTCCGGTGGTGAGGCCACTTGGGAGCATGAGGACGAGATGCAGGAGCAGTTTCCTTACTTGTTCGAGTGACAGGTACTTTGTTTACCCTTTTTCCCCCCTAGTTTCGCCCTTAATTTCGAGGATGAAATTATTTTTTTGTTGGTTAGATTGCAACATCCCTGTCCCCTTTGAGAGTCAACTCTCTCGGCTGTGGTCACGACATGTCGACCCGTCGCCTTCTGAAGACGACGTCGGTGATCATCGCATTCTGAATAAGAACGCGTCGGCTGCCCATGTCGCGACAGGGCTCTGACAACAGACAGTATTTTTATCATTTTGCTGTCAGGGTGGTGGTGACACCTGTGGCGTTGCATGCATGAACGCGACACTCTGGTCCGTCGTGATCAGATGTCAGCGTTGCATGCGTGCCACGTGGTGGCTTTGACCGTCGGGTCGCAGACGTTCCAGATCGCGACGCAGGTGGTGTCGCGTTAGCATTGCTAACGAGACGACTAGGGTCGTCACATTCTTAACGTCTGTGTTTAAGTTGCTCTGGCCGAGAACAGAACCCCCATTTGGCCCTTTTGCCTGTGTTCCTCCTCTCCGGCGTCCGTTTGTGTGTTGAGCTCCGTGGGGAGCTTGGAGGGAGGATTTCTTGGCTTGGGTTGGTAAGTGTGTTTGTGGTTTGAATGTGTGGTTTGGATTGGATGTATGCTTTGTTCTTTCTCTGTCTCATTGCTCTTCCCCCCTCCTCTGTGGCATGCACCATGGTTTCTCTTCATCGACATGTGAAGGGCCTGCTCGGCTCATGGGAGGCGACTCGTGGAGCGTTGGAGCTTGGAGGTGGAGGGGTGCTAGCCTACGAGAAGGCCCGAATTGGGTAGATCTTCATATTGAGGTAGGGACCCCAAAACCTCCACCTAGTTCTACATGCTAGGTTTCCAAACCCCTCTTCCAAGCCTAAATCCTTGTTTAGGATGTGCATTATGTTCTATGATCCATGTGTGATGGTTTCATGGTGTTGGTTTGAATGGATGCATGCTTGATGATTGGCTTGTATGAGGGAGATCCATGTTGCATGTGAGGATAATGAGTGTAGTTAACTTTCCTTGGCATGCATGGGGTCTTATATGGGTGGTTTGATAGCATTTGAGCAGTTTGCACCGTATCCATGCTTTCCCTTCCCATGTTGTCTTTTTGGTGCTTTTGGGGTGGTAGGAGTTGCTCTATTTGAGCACTCGGCTGAGGTCGCGACGGGCTTCTCAGTTGCGACCTGGTCGCGACGTATCGTCGCGTCATGTTCTCTTTGAACGCGCACCAGCACCCGTCGCATTTAGAAACGCGACGGTACATGTGCGGCGTTCAGGAGTGCGGGTTTGTCGAACACGACGTCTGCCTCCATCGCAATGGTATCGAGACGGGGTACGTGTCACGTTCAGAAGACCTAGGGTTGTTGTGGCGCTCTTAGCTGTCGCGTTCTTGTCGGGCGGAGTCAAGGGTCACCTTCTGGTTTCTTGTCGCGATAGGCAGGGTCGTCGCGTTCTGATCGCGACGTATTGCTACGTTGCCTCTCTGACTGAGAGGGACTGGCCAGGTTTTGACGTTCCGCTTCAACTGCGACTCGGTTTCCTTCGCACCTGTGCTGTTCCTAGTGCATTGCTACTCTAGTCTCTTCGCCCTGCTAGGCACTTGAGGGCTTGTCCGCGAGACAGGTTGTTACCGTTACCTGGGACCCCATCCCCGCGCGTCCGTAGAGGGAGTTCTCCCGGCAGCGGACGTGCTTGAGTCACTGACTTGGAGCGAAGGGGAAAACGGTGGGGACAACGGCGTAGAGTCGTTTGTAGAGCTCTCTTAGTTGGTCTGTGTCTCCGAGGTACTTGTGGTGCTCTTTCGGTGCGGACCAGATAGTCCTTTCTTACTGCCTCACTCTACGTGGTTCCGGAACCATTTAGAGGGGTCAGACGTGGGACCGTAGTCCGGTCAGACTACAGCATTGTGTTTACTTTAGTTCCGCGTCTCACTCCGACGGGAGGTGTTAGACATGGACCGTTGGTCGAGGGTAAGGCGTGTGGCGCACCTGACCGGCTGACTAGTGTGGCATTCTGTAGCTAGTGTGTTTGTCCAGGCAGTGTTTAGCTGTCTGTGTTACAGCCTTGGGTTTTCCTTGGTGCCGTGTTTTACACGGGTTTTTCGGTCTCGACTTGTGTCCTAGACCGACGACCGTGTAGTTTCTTTCATGCTTCCGCACTTGACTCTGTTTAGTAGAATAGAATTTACTGCTTTATTTAATTACTGCACTTAGTTCTATTATGCTGTTAGAACCAGTGGGAGATTGGTAGTCCGTACTGGCTTCTTCGTGAAGCTCATTCCCAGTTTTGTAGGTGAGACTTCACAGCAGCTCCCTCCACGACGGACTAAGGAGACAGGCCCGTAGTAGTCGGCGTCTCTAGTGAGCAGTGTTCCCCCAGCAGTTGTACTTCACCCTCAAGGTATGCCCTTAAGGGACGTGTTCTTTCCCTTTTATTTCAGCACTTATACTTTATTTACTTTGGGACTGTACTAGACTGTTACTTAGTGTTGGACTCTTTTCCTTCACCTGTCGTACATTTTAGTGCGTTGTTGTTATTTATCTCTATTACATATCTCGTTAGACCGATCCGTTAGCCCTTCCGGGTCTCCAGACCTGTGGGCGACGGTGCCGATGTTCGGATTCTTGGTGGGAGCCGAGGGTTCGGTGTCGGGGCCGTTACAACATTGTTTTCGTTTCTTACGTGGATTTGGAACACCGATATCGCCGCTCCACTATTCTAGAATTCCTCTAGAACGTCGAGCAACTTGTTTTCTCTACACACTACTCTCTTAACAAGTTGGAACCTCTCTATTGGACATTCCGTTCTGGTAGACAAGGGACCTTTTGTTAAGACCTTTGTAAGACTCCATACTCTGTGGATTCCCTCATGGAGACCGAGCTGGTTGTACCCTAACACCCATAACTCCTTTAGGGATCAATATGATCCAAACGGTCTTAGAAGTTTCTCTCTCTTATCTTGAATCACGCCGGACCTCTGGACCTTTGCATAACACGGCCAGGGAAGGGTAGTGAATTCCACCTGACTGCCAATACCATTGCGCGTGTTGTGCACTGTTACTATCGCCCGTTAATCGACGTTTTTAGTGCAATGACCCTTAGTTCTCATCTATACTCTACTCGCTCATCTATTCACACTCTCTCTACTATCTCTTCTACTCATCTCATACTCTCATCTATTTCTTGTACTCTCTATTGACCATTGATTGATTGTCTAAAGATAAACAATAACTAATTCCTGGCAGTATTAAAGGGCCCGGTCCTGGTCCTAGGAGGTGTGCCCCAAAGTTCTATTTGCCCGGGGAGTTAATTGACCAGAGTGTTTTGGCATTCACTCAGTGCTATCTATCTCGACTATCTAAATGACAATCAAGTGCTATACTATACTCATGGTGCTATCGTTAACATTGTGCTATTTGTGCTATGGCCATCATGCTTTGTGCTATATTTGGAAACTTGTGCTATTTCAATCACATGCTATTGTGCTATCTCTTCCATTACTCGACTCTCTCGCTCTATCATATAGTGACTCTACTTTTAATACATTAATCATGTAAAGTTGCCCACACCATGAGATATAAATCCTACTGGGCATTGTCACTCACCCTACGTTATTTGTCATTGTGTTCTCAGGTGAGGCTGAGGAGAATGAGTACACTCACAAGGATGGGGAGGACCAGGAGTGATCCACGAGTGCAATGACGACACCATGTTATCCTAGATGTCTTAGTTAGTCTCTATTTTCTTTTTATGTATTAGAGTCAATTAGGCCCTATGTTATGGCTCTGAGTTAGTTGATGTAATAGACAGTAGTGGAATTATCAATAAAAGTTATTTGATTTCGTATTATTAAACTATCCAATGGTTTGTTGTCTATTCTACGCTCTATACTTGCTACTTGCAACTGCCTCGCGTTCCGATATTCCATGTCGGCACGTTACACAAATACTATTTATTTCATTTCCATTAATTCAAACTTCAACCTTACATAATCAGAGCCAATAATAGGGCCCAATATTGTATCTCAAGTACATCAGACTCAATAAAAGTAAACTAACTATTACAGACTCTTCAATACTAATCTTCTCGGCTGACTATCTATATGGACAGGTACAGTTGAGCAGCTCATCACTCGTCCCTGATCCCATCATTTTCCAGTTTCTCATAATCATTACCTGAAAATATTAAGGAAAGCAGTGTGAGCGCACTAGCGCCTAGTAGATTTACATCTCATGGTGTGGGCATACTTACGTAATTAACATGTTAACAGTGGCAATACTATCATGCAATACTCATGACGATAATGATGGAAAACTTTTTCAAGCTATAACATGTACGAGGATGGTTCAGTAACATTTCATGATAATTCTCATGTAGGACGGATCGATTATCAATGAGATAGATGACAGTACGATCACTTGACATATAGAAGAGATTCAATAGCATGTAGCATGTACAATAGATATCTCAAGTTGAATTCCGTAAAATTCCAATGGACAATGACATATTGATTCAATAACGATGACATATACAATAGATTTGGCCATTTACATATACAGTCATCAATCATCAATCATTCAACAATCTTCAAATTTTTCTAAGTTCACAACTTTATACTTGATTCGACTTATGTCTCCAACTGGTACAGTTGAATGCTTCATATAATCTTCTACTTGATTCGACTTATGTCTCCGACTAGTACAGTCAAATGCTTCATATAATCTTCTACTTGATTCGACTGATGACTCCGACTGTTACAGTCGAATGCCTTTCTATATCCGTCTGTTTTCTTCAACTGCCGCAGTCGAATGCTTCAGTAAACAGTCTATATAGTATTCGACTACTGAAGTCAAATTGCCTTATCTTTTCAAAGTCAATCACATTTGCTATTTTCTTGTTAGATTCGAATTGCCTTGTTTTCTTAGAAATCAAATTACCTTATTTCTTTACTAAAGTCGAATCACTCTTACTTGTCCAGTCTAATTGCATGATCTTTTGAATTCGACTTCACTAATTAACTCTGTACTTAAACTCTCTTCTGATCCTTTTTAGTCTTAACATCTAATGCAAATTTATCTCCAAATCTTTTCATACATCTTTTTAATGAACTTTCAATATCTTATTGATTCATCAAAACTGTCATATCCTGTTATTTTATTATTTTATTCTCTTTCAGAACAAGTCATATCAGTCTTAAAATATTCATTTAAGTCCTGCGCATGACACTTCTGATATATTTTTTAAAAAAAAATAATCCTTGATTTGTTCAATGCCTTTGCTTCAGATTTGCTGGATTCATTAGACACTATGCATTTATGAATTCTCAGGCGCATGGCATCTGACCGGACTCACCTACCACTGACAGACCCATACTTCACCTTTTTAGCATATCTGTTTGTCTACTTTTTCTTTCTGAAAGCTTGTGCATACGAGGTTTCCATACCTATGTACTTACTTGACTTACCTGCCTCAAAGGTATGGAGTTCTCCTCTTCTTTCTGTCTTTACCTTTGTAACAGACATTTATTGGAGCACGTTTCAGCATGACTCATTCACAGTCTATGATGACAAGAGCTTATTTTCTAGCTGTGAACGACTACTCCTCCTCTGAAGACTTTGAAAGATGCAAAAATGAAGGACTTCTGAACAACAAGCTCATCAAGATCCAAAGGAAACTAGAGCTCTCTCCAAACGGTCAAATGCAAACGGCCACAAACTCCAACGACTATTTTCTAAACGGCCATATTCTGAAGTGTATAAAAGGAGCTCAAGTTTAAAGAATACACACACATACACAGCAATAGGCAACTCAAGAAGAGAGCATACAAGCTTCATTCAAATTCCTTCAACTCTCTCAAGCCCTTCTGAAAGCTAAAGTCTGAGAGCTTTTTCTTCCTTAGAAGACTTTCTCTGAAGCTCTCCTAGTAGTGTTGGTGGCAATTGTAATTGCTTACTTTCTTTAGTCCACCCTTAGATTTCAGATAGGATTTGTATCTCATCTCTGATCTTTGAATCCTTCTGAAGACTGTGTTTGTGTTCAGACAAACACACGTCTTTTTATTTCTTTTGTGAAATTCTGCAGAAGTATGTTTCTACATTGCCCCTCCTGTGTGGGAAGGCCTTGTGAAAGCAGTTGTTTACCCCTGGTTAGGGAAGACTTGCTTGGAGCAAGTGGGTTTGTAATTCCTCTCAAGGGTGAGAGAAGGCCAATTCATTGGCAGATAGTTGAAATCTTAAGTGGTTGGCTTGAAGACTGGATGTAGGACTTCCATATGGAAGGGCCGAACCAAGATAATTCTTGTGCATTTATTGTGTGATTGTTTTCCGCCTGTTTACACTTGAATCACACACATCACACTAAGCTCTAACAAGTTTATTTAGTGTTGTGCAATTTCAGAAGAAAATTTTTAAAAGAGAGAAGTCCTATTCACCCCCCTCTAGGACATTCTTAGTGCCATTTCGATCCAACAAGTGGTATCAGAGAGAGGTCTTCTCAGAAGAATCCAAGAGATTTGAGAAGAAATGGCATCCGAAGCTCACAACTATGAAGGCCAATCTATCACAAGGCCACCATTTTTTGATGGTGAAGATTACCAATACTGGAAGATGCGAATGGAGTTTTTCATCAGAGGTACTGACTTCGACTATGCAGGTAATAGAACAGGTGACTATCAAATCATTGGTGAAGCTTCTTCCTCTGGTCTTTCCCTTGCAGATAAAAGAAATATGTTATTACAAGGCAAAAATTATCTTTGCTAGCTTTGTCTAAAAGAGAATTTACAGACTTTCAGCATGTAAAACAGCTATGGAAATGTGGGATAAACTTCAAGTAACCTACAAGGTACAAATAGGGTTAAACAAACAAGAAATATAACTTGTATCCCAATATGAACAATTCAAATGCTCCCTAATGAAATATAACTCAAATGTATAACATTTTTCAAACATAATTGACGAACTAAGTTCTTTAGGAAAGTCCTAACTAATGAAGAAACAGTTAGAAAAATCCTAAGATCTCTAACTAATGTATGGACACCTAAAGTTACAGCCATAGAGGAAGCCCATGATTTAACACATTGTCTATTGATAAATAATAAGATCCCTCATGGCCCATGAAATTAATATGGAAAGGTTTTCTGAAAATTCCTCGAAAAAGAAAATTTCCAATGCTTGAAGATTGCATATTCCTCCTCATCTGAAGACTCAAAGGAAAAATCAGATGACAGTGATGATGAGGCTATGCTTTCAAGAAAACTGCAGAGAATTCTTGCAAAGAAGAAGAAGTTTGGCTCAAAAAGATTTTTCAAGAAGATAAGAAGAAAGAGCCAACTTGCTATGAGTGTAATCAGCTAGGACATTACAAATCTGAATGTCCCAAGCTTAAAAAGAAGGATCAAGCAGAAAAATTCGACAAGAAGAAAGGCAAGGAAAAGAAGTTCAGAAAGTTCAAAAAGAAAGCAATGGCAGCAACATGGGACAATGAAGAAGCAACAAGTTCAGAATCATCTAGTTCAGAATCAAAAGAAGAAGAGAAGGCAAATCTAGCCCTCATGGCAAAACTAGAACAGGTAAACTCAGAAACCTCATTCACTTCCTGTTCTGAATCCTATTCTGATAGCCTTGAAGATGCTTCAATGAACTTTATGAAAAATATAACTATAGTAAAACAAATGAAAACTGTTAAACTAAATTTACTGAACCAAGAAAAGGCTAACACCTTTCTTAAAAATGAAACAGAAAGGTTAAACAAAAGTTTAAGTGAAACTAAAAGAACCAATGAACTACTATGCGAAGATTTAAAAAATAAAAATAGCAAAATTTTGGAAATTGAATCACATCTTAAGGAACTTAAAATGAAGAAAATTGCAAGAGAAATAATTATCTAAAAGCTATCATAGAAAAGATTTCTAATTGAAAACTTCTTTATTTGTTAATTTAAAAGGTTCTAGAATGGGAAAGAAGAAATATGGATTAGGATACACACCTCCACAAAATGAAGAAAACATTATTCATCCTCAAGTGTATCCAACCCCTAAATTTGTAGCAGAAAAGAAAGTCAAAAATACCAAAAAGGTAAATCAATGTGTACAAACAAAAACAGAAATCTAACAATTTTGCATATATGAAGAATGCTTTTGATTTATGTTGTAGTCACTGTAATCAATTAGGACACACAGTAAGCACATGCACCACTAGACATTTAAGATGGATTCCTAAAACTAACCTTCAAGGACCCAAGAAAATTTGGGTACCAAAAGTTACAACCTGATTTTGTTTGCAGGGTCGGCTGAGGGCATCCAAATGGTATTTGGATAGTGGATGCTCAAGGCACATCACATGACAGAGATAGGAAGTTTTTCACAAGTTTTAGGGAAGAAAGTGGTCAAGTCACTTATGGTGATAATGGGAAGGAAAAGTACTAGGATGTGGAACAGTTGGTACTAAAGAAAAGAACCTAATTGAAGATGTCATGTATGTAGAAGGTCTGAAGCATAATCTGATAAGTATTAGTCAGTTATGTGATAAAGGGCATTCAATAAATTTTCAGAATGATAAGTGTATTATTCAGAAAGATAACAAGATTGTGTTCGAAGCTCAAAGAGTGAAGAATTTATACACATTGCAACTAGCAGAATTAAAGGAAGTAAACTTATGTCTTGCTACCACCAAAAGTGAAGAGTCTGATTTGTGCATAGAAGACTTGGTCATGCAAGCACCTCAGTTATCAAGAATTAATAAAGCATGATCTGGTTGAGGGGCTTCCAAAGATGAAACTTAAGAAATTGGAATTTGTTCAGCTTGTGCTAAAGGAAAACAAACCAACTTCATTTCAGTCTAAAACAATTGTTACAATTTCCATGCCTTTAGAGTTAATTCACATGGATCTATTTGGACCTATGAGGACAGTTAGTCTTAGAGGAAAAATATATAGCTATGTATTAGTTGATGACTACTCAAGGTACACTTGGGTATCTTTTCTAGAAGCCAAATCAGAAGCATTTTAAGCATTTCTGAAGTTCAGTAAAATAGTTCAGAAAAATCAGAAATTTTAGATTATAAGCATTAGATCTGATCATGGAGGGGAATTCAAAAATGAACAATTCATGAAGTTCTGTGAAGAAAATGGGATTGAGCATAACTTCTCAGCACCAAAAACACCTCAGCAGAATGGAGTAGCAGAAAAGAAAGATAAGACACTACTGGATATGACCAGAACAATGCTGAATGAGTATAACTTGCCAAAATATTTCTGGGCAGAGGTAGTCAATACAGCCTGCTACATCATCAATAGGTGCATGATCAGACCCATTCTAATAAGACTCCTTATGAACTCTACAAGGAAAAGAAGCCCAACATCAGTCATCTTCGACCTTTTGTTGTAAGTATTTTATTTTAAATAATGGTAAGGACAATTTAGGAAAATTAGATGCTAAGAGTGATGAAGGTTTCTGTTAGGTTTATTTCAAAACCTAGAGGTTATAAGGTATTCAATAGGAAAACATTAACTATAGAACAATTGTGCATGTCTTATTTGATGAAACTACCCTTCTATCAAAAGGATAGAAGAAGAAGAAGTGTTGATGATCTTTTCAATGATTTAGAAAAGTCTTCTCTTGAAGAAGAAGGTAAAGATGAAGAAATGGAAGATCCTCCATTAGAAGATCTTCAACAACAAGAAGAACCACAAGAAGGGCTACCTAGAGACTTAAGGTATCACCGGGATCATCCTAGAGAAAACATCATAGGTAATCCTCAAGATAGAGTAAGAACAAGAGGTATGCAAATTCCTTGTGACTTTTCTGCTTTAGTTTCTCAAATAGAGCCTAAGACAATCAATGATGCTCTGGGAGATGAATCTTGGATCCTTGCTATGCAAGAGGAACTTAATCAGTTCCAACGCAGTGAGGTTTGGACTCTTGTACCTAGACCTACTGACTATCCAGTTATTGGAACCAGATGGTTTTTCAGAAACAAGATGGATGAATCAGGGTGATTACTAGAAACAGGCCAGACTTGTTGCTCAAGGATATTCCAAGAGGAAGGCATAGACTTTGATGAACCTATGCTCCAGTAGCTAGATTAGAGGCAATCAGAATTTTATTAGTCTATGCTTGTTCTCTTAATATTAATTTATTCCAAATAGATGTTAAAAGTGCATTTCTGAATGGTTTTATTAAAGAAGAGGTATATGTTGAGCACCACCTACTTTTGAAGTTACTACTTATCCTAATCATGTTTTCCGTTTAAAGAAAGCACTGTATGGTCTGAAAATCTCCAAGAGCTTGTATGAAGATTAAGTGCTTAGCTTATATCACATGATTTTATAAGAGGTTAGTAGATAGCACACTATTTATAAAAAAAATTTCAGATGGAATCTTAATTGTGCAGATCTATGTTGATGACATTATCTTTGGTTCTACTAATGAATCACTTTGTAAGTTCTTTGAAAATTTGATGCAAAGTGAGTTTGAAATGAGCATGATGGGTGAACTAAATTATTTTCTTGGATTGCAAATCAAGCAGACCAAGGAAGGAACTCACATTGTCAAACCAAATATATTTCAGATTTACTTTCTAAATATGGTTTTGACAAGTGTAAGCCATTAGGAACATCTATGAGCTCAGGTATTAAGTTAGATAGTGATCCTCTTGGTAAAAGGTAGATCAAAAGATCTATAGAGGAATGATTGGATCACTGCTCTATCTTACTGCCAGTAGACCAGATATAATGTTTAGTGTTTGTTTATGTGCAAGATTCCAAGCTGATCCAAAAGAATCTCATGTTCATGTTTTTAAAAGAATTTTTAGATATCTTATAAATACCAGTAAATTAGGACTTTGGTATCCCAGATGTTCAAATTCAAGTTAATTGATATAGTGATGTTGACTATGCTGGATGCAAAATAGATAGAAAGCACCAGTGGCACTTGTCAAATTCTTGCAGGATGCTGGATATCTTGGTCTTCCAGGAAGCAGAACTCAGTAGCTTTGTCAACCACAGAAGCTGAATACATTGCAGCAGGGAGTTGCTGTACTCAACTCTTGTGGATCAAACACCAATTGGAAGATTATGGTCATCAGCACCAAGAAATTCTAATGCTATGTGACAACACAAGCGCAATAAATTTGACCAAGAATCCTATCCAGCACTCAAGAACCAGCATATTGAGGTTAGACATCACTTCATCAGGGATCATGTATGTAACACCCCGGAAATTTAGCAATTTAAAATTTTCAAAAATATAAGGGATAAATTAATTAAACATATGTGAGAGACTTCCAACACCATGTAATAATGATCCATTAACAAGAATGGGCCTATAGAACACATTTGGCCTAAGGATATAAATGCTGGGACAGGAATTACCCAGAAATTCGTGTATGTGATTATGCAGTAATTAGTGAGGGTAATTAAGGTTTAAAATTGGATGAGTAGTCATGTAAGGTAAGCCAAAACTGAACCCAACTCTAAGAGGTGGTTTCCTAACCTCTGCTACCTCTTTTGGGTAAGGAAATCCCAGATTTTATGGAAACTAGGAAACAGAGCTCGTAGCCCCTTTCCTAGTATCGTTAGGACTCTTAACTACATCCAAAACTATAAGAACTCATCCCTAAACTCTTGGGGAAGGTTTAACAATGGATTAGGGTCATTTGGAGGCAGGCTAGAACTTCTGAGGAGCAGGAGAAAGGCTGGGAACCCGGAGCTTCATCCCCTGCATCTCTACTGCATCCAGAACATCGACTGGTTTTAGATCTTCGTAAAGGTAGGTGTTCTTGGGCCAAGATAAAATAAAACCTATACCATCATGTATTTCTTTGAGTCTAGGTTCATTTGCACTTGGTTTGACTAGTTTTCATGGAGTATACATTGTGTATTCGTGTTTTTCCCGAAGTCTCTCACAGTTAGGGCTTTTTCCCCGTTCGTCTTGATAGCACGTGATTCAAGACCGCATTTGACTAAATGTTCTTCACAAAATTTCTTCTACTTAAAGTTACAATCATCTTTTATGTTGGACATTTTGTCCAAAAGTCTTTCGTTAGAGAGTTATAAGCTTCGTAAGAGAGTCACTGCATGATACTACGATTTCGGGCTACACTTGACTTTGTTCTTCATATGTTTTCTAGAGATTTGAGACCCATTAGATCAAACCCTCAACATAAAAGTTCGTCAACTAGTTGTCCTCTTCATCTTTCATGTTGAACGTTTTGTCCAAAGGCATTCGTTAGAGATTTATAAGAGTTGGAAGTGAATCGCTGCATGAGATGTGTTTTCGGATTCCACATGACTTATAAGTTTGGTTCTGGAAGGGCACTAGTGTCGACACTACTTGGCTAGTGTCGACACACTGTCCCAAACCATCCCAGAAGTGTTCTGGGAAGGCCTCTAGTGTCGACACCACTTGAGCTAGTGTCGACACACTGTCCCAGCTGGCCAGAAGGTGTTCTGGGAGCTGCTCTAGTGTCGCACTGCCTGGACTAGTGTCGACACTACTTGACTTTTTGCCCTGCATTTGAAGCACTGTGTCGAACACTACCTGATCCTGTGTCGACACTACTTGACCTTTTTGCCTTGTATTTGAGGCACTGTGTCGACACTACCTCGACTAGTGTCGACACTACTTGGCCAGTTTTGCATGATTTTGTCTTGTGTTTGAGCATTGTGTCAACACCACTTGATCTAGTGTCGACACTACCTTACAAGAAATTGCATGATTTAGGTCTAATCATCTCATGATGTCTACTAGCTTGTGCATGATGTTATATAGTATGCATGGACCTAAAATAAATCAACCCATTGAAAAATAGTAATGATATGAATATGATTCTAATGTGTATTGTGATTGACCTTATGTTCATGGATTATCTTGTGATCTTGCTTATTGTCAATTGATAAGGTAAGAATATGATGTGAATGTGGGGATGAATACATGTTAGTATGGACATGTTAGTGGTGTTAATGTTATGATTGGCATATGAGTCTCATGGTTACATGTTTTCCGATGTTCAATTAATTATTTGTCATATGCATACATGTTAGGAAAGCACTTGCTCTACATACGATCTGTCTTAGAAACATCCTCTTGTCAAGACATTAATGAACTATGAAACATAAGATGCGTCGTTATCTTGCCTTGTTCTTTTGAGTGTCTGTCATTCCTTGACTCTATGAATGATCATGTTTCTTTTACTATGAGCTTGTCATTGAACTCTATGGCCATAATATGAATATGTTTGTTCGGCACAACGTGGGACTCCGGTCCAAAACTTGATCCAATGCCTGTGTAATAAGGGCCATGTCCGGTCCTGGGGAGGAGCGCCCCAATGTACTTGTTAACCGCGGGAGTATGGACTCTTGGTGCTTGGCATAGCACAACTGACATGCAAGATTGTGAAAATGTGCCTCCTGTTTGACATGATAATTTGACTTGACATGATATGATACGTTTGTTCTTGTGAACACATGAGCTCTGCTTGAATAGGCCAATCTCTTCCGACATGATTTATTCTTAATTATCCGTCCATTGTATATGAACTCGACAATTGATCTGATATGATATATGTTCTACTATGCTATTCAACTTGTTAGAAAAGCATGCATTGTCAGCATATTCATATGCATATCTGCCTATTTAAATGTTAATCATGTATATTAGTGCCCGCACGTTATCGAGATATAAATCCTACTGAGCTAGTTCGCTCACCCCTATCATCCTGCCCTTTTCAGGTAGTGATGAGGAACCAGTGGAGTCAGATGGGACCGGGCAAAGAGTGACGAGCACCTGTCATATGAATAGTTGTCCGATTAGAAATAGGAATTTGAGTAGTCGATGTATTAGAGAAACGTTGTTTTTTTATTAATAACCCTTTTCAGATGATTCTTCTTATGTGAGGTTGTATCTAGTTGAATGGAATGGAATAAGTATAGTTTTGGTGACCAGATTATAGTCTCGAATGTATTATATTCAATTGTGACTCTGCGCTATTCAACTGTGATACGTCTATCTGTATCGTTCACGTCCCCGGTATTTATTCCGCTGCTAAATATCGGGGCGTGACAGTTGGTATCAGAGCCTGAACTTTTTAGGTCCAAGGGATTAGGAACATAGAATGAAACTAAATTACACGAGTCAAAACCTGTCGTACCTAATGTGAGCTTGGGTAGAGCCATGGGAATAGAAGTCACATGTGATATATTTAGATGACTAACTCACATTATTATCTTGAAGGTGATTATTACCTCAATGGCCGCGGAACGTGCCCAGGCTAGGGACATGCAACGAACCATACAGAACTTTACTCAGGCTATCTTACAAGCCACCCAAGGTGGAGGTAACCGCGGAGCCGGTGATCTCCATCGGAATTTTTGAAATATGGATCCGCCTAGGTTTGGAGGGAGTACTGACCCAGATGTTGCTGAACACTGGGTTAAGGAAATTGAAAGGATCTTCAGGGTCATGCAATGCACAGACCAGAACAAGGTACTCCTGGCGACTTTCCAGTTGGAAAAGGATGCCAGGGCATGGTGGGAGTCGGTAGAAGCAACCCTAAATGGACAACAACTAACATGGGCTCAGTTCATTTAGCGATTCAACGCCAAGTACTTTTCAGAGAGGGTCCAGAACGGAAAGCCGCCGAATTTACGGCTTTGAAGCAGAGAGGACTCATGTGGCTGAGTATGAGGCCCAATTCTCTCGGCTGTCCCGATATGCTGTTCACTTGATTGGGACGGAAAGGATGAAGGCAAAACGCTTTCTGAATGGCTTGAGGCCCCAGTTCATCACCCAACTGGCGCCAATGGACATTCAAACTTATGCTGAAATGGTTAAGAAGGCTCAGCTTTGGAAGATGCCATAGAGACTGCCGAAAGGATTAAGGGAAAATCCGTGAAACGAGAACAAGTGTCTTTTACTGAGAGGTATCAGCCGACTATTGGGAAGAAAACCCAGTGGCGGGGTAAATGAACCAGCGGATAAAAAGCCAAAGGAGTTAGGTAAGCAGTAATGGTGACAACGGGAGAAAGGTGTAAACATTGTGACAGAGCTGGTCATCGGTCTGAAGAATGCTGGAGAGCGCAAGGAGATGCCTACGCTGTGGGAGTCGTGACCATAGGATCTCGGACTGCCCAATGTTGAAAGAACAAGCCCCTCAGGACAAACGTCAGAATGGACAGAAGAGGCAAGGCCGACTGCAAGCTGTCCAGGAACCAGAAACTTCTGAAAGGAGGTATCGTGGAAGGTACACTTACTATTCTTTCCCGACCCGCATATGTTCTCTTTGATACAGGAGCTACGCATTCCTTCATATCGCAAACATTTGTTGATACCCTACCTGTGCAACCCGTCCCAATGAAATCCGAATAGTTGTGTCAACCCCGATTGGTCCGGGTACCAATCTTACAAACCATACCATCCAGTGAGGTGTTGATTGAAACTCAAAACCTACCAGCAAATTTAATATGTATGGACATGGCGGGGTATGATGTGATACTGGGAGCAGACTGGATGTCTGAACATGGGCTAGTATAAATTGCAGGAGAAGTCGGGTAACTTTTAGCCAGTACCCAAAACTAGTGTTCACAGGGGATAGAAACCGCAGGAGATTGTCACTTATCTCTGCACTATAAGACAAAAGGATGATGAGGAAAGGTTGTATGTCCTTTCTGCTGCTGTAGTCATTGCAAAGAAGGAAGTCAAAGTAGAGGACATCCATGTCGTCAGCGAATACGCTGATGTTTTTCCCGAAGACTTGCCAGAAATTCCTCCGAGCGAGAGGTCGATTTTACCATCGAATTGGTCCCTGGTGCAGCACCGTATCTAGGGCACCATATAGAATGTCCCCCGCAGAACTGAAAGAATTAAAAGAGCAACTGATGGAACTGTTAGAGAAGGTTTCATCCGACAAGCACATCGCCATGGGGTGCACCTGTCCTCTTCGTCAAGAAGAAGATGGGTCGATGAGGCTATGCATAGATTACAGACAACTGAATCAGTTAACCATCAAGAACAAATACCCTCTGCCGAGAATTGATGAGTTGTTTGATCAATTATCTGGAGCTAGATACTTCTCTAAAATAGATCTCCGATCCGGTTATCATCAATTGAGGATCAGGGAGAAGACATTCACAAGACTGCCTTCCGAAGCAGGTATGGGCATTATGAATTTATTGTTATGCCTTTTGGACTAACAAATGCCCCTGCAGTTTTCATGCAGCTGATGAATAGCATTTATCGCCCATATCTTGATAAGTTTGTGGTGGTATTCATCGATGATATATTGATCTATTCCAAGACAAAGGAAGAGCATGAGGAGCATTTGAGGATTTCATTGCAGATTTTAGGAGAACAAACTATATGCCAAGTTAAGTAAATGTGAATTCTGGCTTGAGGAGGTATCCTTTCTAGGACATGTGGTAACCAAGGATGGTATCACTGTTGATCCATCAAAGGTTGAGGCTGTTCTGAAATGGGAAAGACCGACAAGCGTCACTGAGATCAGGAGTTTCCTAGGTCTAGCAGGATATTACCGAAGGTTTATCAAGGATTTCTCAAAGATTGCAGTGCCATTAACCAAGCTGACCCGGAAGGAAAATCCATTTGTGTGGACTGATGATTGTGAGGAAAGCTTTAACAACTTGAAGAAGTGTCTGACCACTGCTCCTGTCCTCGCCTTACCCACTGAAGAGGGAGGATTTGAAATTTATTCAGATGCTTCTGGAATAGGTCTGGGATGCGTCTTAATGCAACAGGGAAAGTAATAGCTTATGCCTCAAGACAGTTGAAGATCCACGAAGTGAACTACCCGGTTCATGACCTGGAGTTAGCAGCTGTAGTATTCGCCTTGAAGATTTGGAGGCATTATATCTATGGTGAGCAATTTAAAGTCTTTTCTGACCACAAGAGTTTGAAATACTTGTTCTCACAGAAGGAGCTTAACATGAGACAAAGAAGGTGTTAGAGTACCTTAAGGACTTTGACTTTTCCATTCAATATCACCCTGGGAAAGCCAATGTTGTGGCTGACGCTCTAAGTAGACAACCAGGAGCTATGCTAGCTAGATGTGGGGAGAATGGAAGTTACTGGAGCAATTTGCAAGCTTGAACTTAGACATGGGAAAGAAGGAAAACAAGTAATGATTTCCATCTCCAGATACAATCCGGTCTACTGACCGAAATCAAGGAGAAACAGGGAAAGATCCATTCTTAGTTCAGATCAGGGAGAAGCTAGAACAAAGACCCAATTTTACTCTATCAGCAGAGGGAAGATTATTATTCCGAGGTAGAACATGTGTCCCTGATCATGGAGAACTCAAGAAGAGGTTACTGAATGAAGCTCACCAGTCCAAATATACGATTCATCCAGGATCAACAAAGATGTACCAAGATTTAAAAAGGTCGTACTGGTGGCCAAACATGAAGAGGGATGTGGCCGATCATGTGGCATATTGTTTAACATGCATGAAAGTCAAAGCCGAGCATTTTCGTACAGCTGGTGGACTGCTACCACTAGAAATCCTAGAGTGGAAGTGGGATAGTATCGTATGGACTTTATCATGGGATTGCCCAAGACTAGAGGTGGTATGGATGCAATTTGGGTAATCGTTGATCGATTGACTAAGTCGGCTGACTTCTTGCCGATCAAGAGTACATGGTCAGTGGATGTGTTGCCGCTCTATATGTTAAGGAAGTAGTTAGACTACATGGGATTCCATCTAGCATAAGCATAATATCAGATCGGGACCCTAGATTTACTTCACACTTCTGGAAGGGTTTACAAGCAGCAATGGGTACTAAACTAAACTTTAGTACTGCCTTCCATCCTCAGACTGATGGACAAACTGAAAGGACCAATCAAATTGTGGAGGATATGCTTCGTGCTCTGGTTCTGGATTTCAAGTCGATGGGATGATCAGTTGTACCTGATGGAGTTTGCTTATAACAACAGCTATCAGGCTAGTATCAAAATGGCTCCATTTGAAGCCTTATATGGCAGGAGTTGCAGATCACCCTTTGTTGGGAAGAGGTTGGGGAGAACCAATGGGTTGGACCCAACTTAATTGAGGCAACTGTCCGGAAGGTTCAGATTGTCAGGGAACGTCTGAAGATAGCACAATCCAGACAGAAGAGTTATGCAGACAAGAGAAGGAGAGAGCTGGAATTTCAGGTTGGCGAACATGTTTTTTTGAAGGTCTCACCTTCAAGGGGAATACAAAGATTTGGGATCAAAGAAAACTAAGTCCCAGATTCATAGGGCCATTTGAAATTCTGGAAAGAATTGGTCAGGTGGCGTATAGACTTGCACTACCTCCGCAACTGGCAAACGTGCATAATGTGTTCTACATATCCATTGCGGAAGTACTTATTCAATGCCGACCATGTAATTGACCACGAGGACTTGGAGATTCGGGAGGACCTGACTTATGAAGAGAAGCCGATCAAACTGTTGGATCGGAAGATTCAACGACTCAGGAATCGTACCATACCTATGGTGAAGGTCCAATGGAGTCGAGACGGAGTTACTAATGCTACCTGGGAAACAGAGGAAAGGATGAAGAAAAACCACCCGGAACTATTCTCAGGTACGAACCACACCATTATGCGTAAATTTGGGGACCAAATTTTATAAGTGGGGGAGGATGTAACACCCCGAAATTTAGCAATTTAAAATTTTCAGAAATAAAGGGATAAATTAATTAAACATATGTGAGAGACTTCCAACACATGTGTAATGATCCATTAACAAGATTGGGCCTATAGAACACATTTGGCCCAAGGATATAAATGAGCTGGGACAGGGATTACCTAGAAATTCGTGTATGTAATTATGCAGTAATTAGTGAGGGTAATTTAGGGTTAAAATATGGATAGTAGTCTGTAAGGTAAGTCAAAAACCGAACTCAACTCTAAGAGGTGGTTTCCTAAACCTCTGCTACCTCTTTTGGTAAGGGAATCCCAGATTTCCTGGAAACTAGGAAACAGAGCTCGTAGCCCCTTTCCTAGTATCGTTAGGACTCTTAACTACATCCAAAACTATAAGAACTCGTCCTAAACTCTTGGGGAAGGTTTAACAACGAATTAGGGTCATTTGGAGGCAGGCTAGAACTTCTGAGGAGCAGGAGAAGGCTGGGAACCGGAGCTTCATCCCCTGCATCCTCTGCTGCATCCAGAACATCGACTGGTTTTAGATCTTCGTAAAGGTAGGTGTTCTTGGGCCAAGATTAAAATAAAACCTATACCATCATGTAGTTCTTTGAGTCTAGGTTCATTTGCACTTGGTTTGACTAGTTTTTATGGAGTATACATTGTGTATTCGTGGTTTTCCCGAAGTCTCGCACAGTTAGGCTTTTCCCGTTCGTCTTATTATGCACATGATTCAAGACCGAATTGACTAAACGTTATTCACAAAAGTTATTCTAATTAATTCACGATCATCTTTTATGTTGGACGTTTTGTTCAAAAGTCTTTCGTTAGAGAGTTATAAGCTTCGTAAGAGAGTCACTGCATGATACTACGATTTCGGTTACACTTGACTTTTTGTTCTCATATGTTTTCTCGGATTTGAGACCGAATTAGATCAAATCCTAACATAAAAGTTCTTCCACTAGTTGTCTTCTTCATCTTTCATGTTGAACGTTTTATCCAAATGGCATTCGTTAGAGAGTTATAAGAGTTGGAAGTGAATCGCTGCATGAGATATGTTTTCGGATTCCACATGACTTATAAGTTTGGTTCTGGAAGGGCACTAGTGTCGACACTACTTGGGCTAGTGTCGACACACTGTCCCAAACCATCCCAGAAGGTGTTCTGGGAAGGCCTCTAGTGTCGACACCACTTGAGCTAGTGTCGACACACTGTCCCAGCTTGGCCAGAAGGTGTTCTAGGAGCTGTCTCTAGTGTCGACACTGCCTGGACTAGTGTCGACACTACTTGACTTTTTGCCCTGCATTTGAAGCACTGTGTCGACACTACCTGATCCTGTGTCGACACTACTTGACCTTTTTGCCTTGTATTTGAGGCACTGTGTCGACACTACCTCGACTAGTGTCGACACTACTTGGCCAGTTTTGCATGATTTTGTCTTGTGTTTGAAGCATTGTGTCACACCACTTGATCTAGTGTCGACACTACCTTACAGAAAATTGCATGATTTAGGTCTAATCATCTCATGATGTCTACTAGCTTGTGCATGATGTTATATAGTATGCATGGACCTAAAATAAATCAACCCATTGAAAAATAGTAATGATATGAATATGATTCTAATGTGTAATTGTGATTGACCTTATGTTCATTGGATTATCTTGTGATCTTGCTTATTGTCAATTGATGGTAAGAATATGATGTGATGTGGGGATGAATACATGTTAGTATGGACATGTTGTGTGTTAATGTTATGATGGCATATGAGTCTCATGGTTACATGTTTTCCGATGTTCAATTAATTATTTGTCATATGCATACATGTTAGGAAAGCACTTGCTCTACATACGATCTGTCTTTAGAAACATCCTCTTGTCAAGACATTAATGAACTATGAAACATAAGATGCGTCGTTATCTTGCCTTGTTCTTTTGAGCTGTCTGTCATTCCTTGACTCTATGAATGATCATGTTTCTTTTACTATGAGCTTGTCATTGAAACTCTATAGCCATAATATGAATATGTTTGTTCGGCACAACGTGGACTCCGGTCCAAAACTTGATCCAATGCCTGTGCAATAAGGGCCATGTCCGGTCCTGGGGAGGAGCGCCCCAATGTACTTGTTAACCGCGGGAGTATGGACTCTTGGTGCTTGGCATAGCACAACTGACATGCAAGATTGTGAAAATGTGCCTCCTGTTTGACTTGACATGATATGATACGTTTGTTCTTGTGAACACATGAGCTCTGCTTGAATATGGCCAATCTCTTCCGACATGATTTTATCTTGAATTATCCGTCCATTGTATATGGAACTCGACAATTGATCTGATATGATATCTATTCTACTATGCTATTCAACTGTTAAAAAGCATGCATTGTCAGCATATTCATATGCATATCTGCCTATTTAAAATGTTAATCATGTATATTAGTGCCCGCACGTTATCGAGATATAAATCCTACTGAGCTAGTTCGCTCACCCCTATCATCCTGCCCTTTTCAGGTAGTGATGAGGAACCAGTGGAGTCAGATGGGACCGGGCAAGAGTGACGAGCACCTGTCATATGAATAGTTGTCCGATTAGAAATAGGAATTTGAGTAGTCGATGTATTAGAGAAACGTTGTTTTTTTATTAATAACCCTTTTCAAATGATTCTTCTTATGTGAGGTTGTATCTAGTTGAATGGAATGGAATAAAGTATAGTTTTGGTGACCAGATTATAGTCTCGAATGTGTTATATTCAATGTGACTCTGCGCTATTCAACTGTGATACGTCTATCTGTATCGTTCACGTCCCCCGGTATTTATTCCGCTGCTAAATATCGGGGCGTGACAATGTAAGTAATGGCAATATTTTACTTGATTTGTTTCTACAGAAAACCAACTTGCTGATATTTTTACAAAACCTCTTCCTGAGGATAGATTCACATCAATTAGAAGAGAAATAGGTATGTGTAATCTTGATTAAATTACCAAAGTAAAATGACATTTGAATTGTATGATTAAGATTGTGTGGAATGAACTCTGTGAAAACCCTCCTGAAATTCTAAGTCCCAGACATTCGACTTATGCATTCGAATTATGTTATAATTATTGCATTCGACTGATGCAGTCGAATACATGATTCGACTTATTATGAAATCGTGAAAAGGCGCTTATAATTTAAAATTATGTAACTGACACTTCATTAAGACGCTCCCTTCATGTCTTAACGGTCAAATCATTAATCCCGTCCGTTCATCCTGAACTAGGGCAGTTATCTTGTCTTTCCTTATAAAGAAAACCTCGACTCCTTTTGAAGGCACCCTTTCGAAATCTGTCTTCAATTTTCTTGTCTTCTTCTGCTTCTTCGCGCCCTACTGTTTCTCCGTGAAGGACTTCTGAAGAACCCTGAAATCTCCATCCTCCTCGAAGAAAGGTAGTCTTAGAACTCTCCTTTGCTTTTCTATCACTCCTCTACTAGTTCCCGGTCCTATTCATCTCCTTTTCTAGATGGCTTCGTCTAGGGCTCCGGAATCCACCGAGATGACCCTTGATCAACTTGTGAGACTGGCTAAGATTCCCATTTGCCCAGGGAAGGTTGTAGATTTCTTCCGTCTTACTGGAAGTCTTGCATGGGTAGAGGATACCCTCAATGCCATGGGTTGGACCAAGTTGTGCCATATTTCAGAACCCATTGTAGAGAATGTCGTTAGAACATTTTATGTAACCATGGAAATCTGATCTGGAAGTACAGTTTCGGTTTTGTCAAAGGAACCAAGATATCTATTCTGAGGAACTGTTGGTTGAGATATTGGAATGTTCAAACTCTGGGCATAAGCTTAATGAAGTAATACCTTTGTAAAATCAAAAACTAGGCATCATTGGGAGTTTGGCCTCTATAAGTAAGAAAGGTCTTTTCAGTAAATGAGCTGTCAGCCGAAAAGAGATTGATTCATTCTGTGATATCCAACATTGTGACCCTAGAGTAGGAACCCACTCATCTATCACCTCTAGAGATGGGAACTTGTTATTTTAGGCTATTCAGAGGCACAAAGTAAATTTGGCTGGAATTATCTTGGATAGAATGATTGCTGCTAAGAATCTCCAAGAATCTTTTCCCTATGGTCCTTTGCTCTCCCTGATATTCAAGAGATATTTAGTAGATCTGTCAGGGGAAATATCTGTTGGAATTAAGAGAAGATAGGGATCACTACTTTGAGAATGAGTCACTACTCCTTGGTTAATAAAGCAAAATCTTTGGGTAAAAGACTCAGTGCCAGAATGTGATCATGAAGCTTTTTCTGATGAACTCTCGTTCCTCTAGCTCCTCAAATAGTTCAACAAGAGATAGAGCCTCTAGATCAAGTTAGATCTGAAGTACCAGTTCAGACCCAGAGCAAGAAGATCAAGTTCTTGTTTCCTCCTCTTTTCCTGAACCAGATGGTCCTGAGGAAACTATCAATGAAGTATTAAAGACATCAGAGGAAAGGTATTGCATCAGATGACATTCTTACAGAAGTAGAGTTTGAAGAGAGAGAGCATCTCTTCTCCCCTTCTCAGTTTGAGACCCGCCAAGGTCTCAGGGGGAGAGTAGCAACAGTCTTAACTCCATTTTGGATTTATTGAGCAAGTAATAGAAAGTCGTTCAGTTCTTCAAATGCAGATAGAGTTTATTGATGTCAAGTTTGATAGTCTGTCTGATGAGGTTAAGCAAATGAAAGATTTGCTGCTTCAGTTAGTGTGCCAGCAAGGCACTTCTCGGCCATCAGGGCCCTCATCCTCTCAGCAGCAAAATACATGTTCAGTCTCAAGAGCCTCCAGAACTTGAAAAGCCGCTCAAGAACAGCAGTTCACAGAAGATCTATACCAGCAGGTTGAGCAGCAACCTGACCAGCAGCTGGACCAGGAGCCAGAATCCCATGTTCAAGAACTTGTTGAACCTGCTGTTGATCAATCCAAGGAGCCTGAGCCTTAGGTCAAGTAGCAGAGTGTGGAGGAGCAGCCTCATGAGCAGCAGAAAGATTTAGAGCAAGAAGCAGACCTAGCTATGATCGTGTTTCAACCTCAAGTGGAGCATCAGCAGCAGTCTATGTCAGAAAAGCAGTCAATGGCACTGGCAGCAGCTGAGGTTTCCAAGCCCAGGCAGGCTTCCCAGATAGAATCTATGGCTAAGAGGCCCTGGAGTCGAGTCCTAACTTGCAAACCTTCAAGAGGAAAGTGAAGCGCAGACTCGTCAAAATGGTGACCCAGTCTTCCCTCATCCTCCTTCTAGACAAATTCATCCTACTCCAGCTCCATCTGTTAAGCCTCCTCTAGAGCCCACTCCAACTGCAACTCAATCCACTACACTACAGCTCCAACCACTGAAACCCCTTCACATTCCACTTCTCCGGATCCTCCTCCACTTGCAGCCATTCCTATGGATCCATTCTATCAAGATATCAAATTCTCCATCTATCCCACTAAATATCAATTCAAGCCTCTCAAAGAAGTCACTCTAAACCTTTCCACTCAACCCCCTCATTACTTTTCTATCTTCCTACTGCGTCCAAAACTGACTCCAAGAAAACTCTTCTTCATCTAGCTGAAATACATCCAAGTATATAGCTTTCATCCACCAGTGGACCCCTCCTGGGAGACAATCCTTCAAAACTCCTTCCACCATTATGGTATGTTTTTGTCAATCACTCTGAACATCACATGAATCTGTTCAGAGAATATCTGGCTATTCGAGCCTTTCTTGAAGTCCATGACATGCGCCAGGGTTCACCTTTGAACATTGGCTACCTACTCTTCTCAGGGCTACCCAAATCTCTATAGAGGAACTTCAACTTATCTCCCAGAAAAGTCATTGCTTAATTTCCAGGGAGTTCCTTGATCTCTATCCTGATGAAGCTACCAAATATCAACAAAATCAGTCCAGAAACCAGTTTTTGACAGTTCAGCATCACATATCTCTGAGGTTTCATGATATGTTGGACATCTTCTCCGAGACTTACAGGCTAAATACAATAGGATGAAAACTTTCAATTTTGAAAGATTCAAGTTGGGTCTGCCGGATGTCTCTAAGGGCCAATGGGACAACTTTTAAGAGGCCAGAGAGATTGTTCTTCCATGCTTTTAGCTTTGCCTTCTGGCTTGCATCCTCCCCTAGTAGGAGCAGTTTCCTACAGAAAAGTTTTTGCCGAGGTAGTCTTCAATAGATACATCCGGATTGCAACCAGATTCAAAATCAAATATAAACTGAAATTGTCTTTCCAGAGATTTGTCTTTTTGCAACTATCCAAGCAACATTATCATCTTCTGGACTTTCAACTTTGTTTTGCTGAATCTGAGAGATTCAATCTAGATCAATGGGCAGCAGCATATCCTTCATATCATTTAGATTGTGAAAGGCTGAAACTTTCTCTCCATGACTTTCACTACAAGAGTCTTAAAGACTTGAGGAAGAACATTGGGCAAATGGGCTCAGAGACTCCTCATTTATTATCAAGCCAAAGATGTTGTTGTTTCTAGTGGACTGCATTGGAATATCACTGCTCATGAATTTCTCTTGCTTGCTGCCTCCAAGAAGTTTGTTCCCCTCAAGTTCAGGGTCAATCGAGACAAGTACTTTGGTAGGATGTCTTGGTTTCGGAGGCGCCACATCAAATCCCATCGGAAGCTACCCTCCACCACTCCTTCCTACAATATTGATGGCGCTCTCTTTGACAACTTCTTTGATGAGAATGAGAAGAAGCTCTGGGATCTCATCCAACCTTTCCTTGCTAAAATTCCCAGATCTCTTTACTTACCCAGCTCTCTGTCTAAGTCATGAACAACTTTTCTTATATTTTGAGAACTGTGTAATTTATAAACAATTTCTGCTATGTTTCTGATCTCTTTGTCATGCACTATTTTACATCTTGTGTTTAATGATTACCACTTCTGAATGCAACATTGTGTATCTTTGTGATGATTTCTTTATGTTAATGCCACAAAGGGGGAGAGAGCAGCATATTCACACTTCACTTATGCTTTTTACTGTCAATTTAAAGATTTGTCATTAACAAAAAGGGGAGAACTGTTGAGCAACTACCCCTAAGGAATTTAAGAATTTTCTAAATTAATATATCTATTGTTTTTGCTATGACAAAACTCTTTAAAATAAACTTTCTACAAAGCAAATATATTAATTACATATCACAAAATCAAATCAGTATATTGCAGAATAATACCTCCATCCAAAATTTCTAAATCCACAGACTCTCTCTTTGTCCTACGAATTCGACTATTAACTTCGAATATCAAATTCGACTCCTTCAGAATCGACGTTAAACAATCTTCAAAATTTCTAAGTTCACAACTTTATACTTGATTCGACTTATGTCTCCGACTGGTACAGTCGAATGCTTCATATAATCTTCTACTTAATTCGACTTATGTCTCCGACTAGTACAGTCGAATGCTTCATATAATCTTCTACTTGATTCGACTGATGACTCCGACTGTTACAGTCGAATGCCTTTCTATATCCGTCTGTTTTCTTCACTGTCGCAGTCGAATGCTTCAGTAAACAGTCTATATAGTATTCGACTACTGAAGTCAATTGCCTTATCTTTTCAAAAGTCAATCACATTTGCTATTTTCTTGTTAGATTCGAATTGCCTTGTTTTCTTAGAAATCGAATTACCTTATTTCTTTACTAAAGTCAATCACTCTTACTTGTCCAGTCTAATTGCATGATCTTTTGAATTCGACTTCACTAATTAACTTTGTACTTAAACTCTCTTCTGATCCTTTTAGTCTTAACATCTAATGCAAATTTATCTCCAAATCTTTTCATACATCTTTTTAATGAACTTTCAATATCTTATTGATTCATCAAACTGTCATTATCCTGTTATTTTATTATTTTATTCTCTGTCAGAACAAGTCATATCAGTCTTAAAATAGTCATTCAAATCTTGTGCATGACATTTCTGATATATTTTAAAAAGAAAATAATCCTTGATTTGTCCAATGCCTTTGCTCCGGATTTTGCTGGATTCAGTAGACACTATGCATTTATGAATTCTCAGGCGCATAGCATCTGACAGGACTCACCTACCACTGATAGACCCATACTTCACCTTTTTAGCATATCTGTCTGTCTACTTTTTCTTTCTGAAAGCTTGTGCATACGAGGTTTCCATACCTATTTTCTGTACTTACCTGACTTACCTATCTCAAAGGTATGGAGTTCTCTCTTCTTTCTGTCTTGCCTTTGTAACAGACATTATTGGAGCACGTTTTCAGCATGACTCATTCACAGTCTATGATGACAAGAGCTTATCTTCGAGCTGTGAACGACTACTCCTCCTCTGAAGACTTTGGAAAGATGCAAAAACTGAAGGACTTCTGAACAATAAGCTCATCAAGATCCAAAGGAAACTAGAGCTCTCTCCAAACGGTCAAATTGCAAACGGCCACAAACTCCAACGGCTATTTTCTAAACGGCCATATTCTGAAGTGTATAAAAGGAGCTCAAGTTTAAAGAATACACACACATACACAGCAATAGGCAACTCAAGAAGAGAGCATACAAGCTTCATTCAATTCCTTCAACTCTCACAAGCCCTTCTGAAAGCTAAAGTCTGAGAGCTTTTTCTTCCATAGAAGACTTTCTCTAAGCTCTCCTAGTAGTGTTGGGTGGCAATTGTAATTGCTTACTTTCTTTAGTCCACCCTTAGATTTCAGATAGGATTTGTATCTCATCTCTGATCTTTGAATCCTTCTGAAGTCTGTGTTTGTGTTCAGACAAACACACGTCTTTTTATTTCTCTTGTGTAAATTCTGCAAAGTTTGTTTCTGCATTGCCCCTCCTGTGTAGGGAAGGCCTTGTGAAAGGCAATTGTTGTACCCCTGGTTAGAGAAGACTTGCTTGGGAGCAAGTGGTTTGTAATTCCTCTCAAGGGTGAGAGAAGGCCAATTCATTGGCAGATAGTTGAAATCTCAAGTGGTGGCTTGAGGACTGGATGTAGGACTTCCATGTGGAAGGGCTGAACCAGGATAAATTCTTGTGCATTTCTGTGTGATTGTTTCCACCTTGTTTACACTTGAATCACACACATCACACTAAGCTCTAACAAGTTTATTTAGTGTTGTGCAATTTCAGAAGAAAATTTTAAAAGAGAGAAGTCCTATTCACCCCCCTCTAGGACATTCTTAGTGCCATTTCGATCCCAATTCCATTCATTCATTTATGGCCAACATGATTTCCAAGCAATGGACAATGATGACTAAGATCATGTCAATGATATATAGACCAATGCAAGGAGATGATCCAGATTAATTTCCACAGCATAACGGCTTACTCTCATTAGTTCAATCTTTACATTTAATGGCTTGTTTTCAATGTTATCAAAATCACTCTCACGAGAAGTAGATAAGAATAGAAATGCAATCTATCTTCTGGGTACTTCATTGGTACAACCAACTCGATCTCCTGAGAGAATCCACGGAGTACGGAGATTTACGGAGGTCTTAAGAGAAAGTCACTAGACTGCCGATACATATGACCGGTCGTGAGTTTCCAATCCCCCAAGAAAGGGCTGCCTATAAGTGCAATGTGACGTGTAGAGCGTGTCTCAATCCAAAATCCATCGGTTTAAAACAAGACGGAAAGCTTATAACAAACATGCATGACATGTATGTATTTCAATCTATCACATGGTTGTTGTACTTTTAACATATATCAATTTCAGTTATGGACAAGTCAGAATATGGACATAGCATATATCAATCACATGATCACATGGTAGATGAAATCAATCACGTTAACACTTAGAATAGATATTCATATTCTTATGATTCCATATAGGTTGATCACTTTTAGGCCATTGACTAGCTACATAACATGATATGACATAAAGACATGCATATAGAAGATTGAACAGCTCATTAAAACAGTCTCGGGTTGGCCTTTAAATCGCGACGGACCCAGTCGTCGCACTTCAAAGGGCCATACACAGTCAAACCACAGTTCTATAACAAGTAACTAAATCGCGACATACCTACCCGTCGCGTTCAAATCGCGATGGGTCATGTGGTCACCTTTTTCAATGGGAATCGATTGCCGGATCGATTATGCAGTGAGAATCGTGATGGCCCTATCTGTCGCATTCACAACGCAACAGGCCGATATGTCGCAACATCTTGTAAATCGCGACGGTCATCTCCAACGCATTCATATAACTATTCTCTGAATCGCGACGAGTCAAACCGTCACGTTCAGGAGATAGTTCAAAAACCTGAATATAAAAATAGACAGAAATCTTTGTGTGGGAAAAACAAGTCAAATTGCGACGGCACATGCTGTCGCGTTCAAGAAGGGCGCTGAAACCCATGCGGCGCACAGTTTCATGCGTCAGATTGACTGGTCAGACCTCAAATCACGACGGAATGGTTTGTCACCTTTTACTGAATCCCGATGTACAGGTACATCACGTTCATGCAACAAGAATCACGATGTACAGGTACGTCGCGTTCATGCAACAAGAATCGCGACGTCTGGAGTCGTCGCGTTCTTGGATCTTGCCCGAAAACCAGAAAAAACGTAACAATCCTTCATGCTAGACTTATAACTTGAAATCTAGAGATATTTAGACAAGACTCTGAACATGAAAAGTGTAAGGACATCCAGTAGAAGAAAACTACCATTTTGATTTGACCCAATTCGGCCTCGGTTTACGTGATAAATAGTAAGAACACAAAAAGCCCTATCTTTGCGCGACTCTTGGAAAATGCTTAATACGACTCACATGGTGCATGGAAATTGGAGAAAATACATGCAATTGAAACTAGGCTCAATGCTCTTTCCTATGGTATGTGCAATGTTTACTTTAAGCCCGAGATCACTTACCTTTGTGTAGCTCTAAGATGGGTGATGGCACAGGTCGCAGCAGAGAACAGTTGAGGAAGAAGCTCGGTTCTTGGCCATTCTCCTCTCCTCCTGGTGCACTAGCTCGCCTCCACATGACCCCAACTTGATGGTAAACCTTCCCAACTAGTTTTAGAACGATTATTTATATGACTAGGGTTTATTCCATGTTCTAAAGAGACTAGGAAAGAGGGCTGCGGTTTTGGCTTGTCCCCTTCCAAGTTTTGGGGATTCTCCTCCCAATTGAAGTAGGAATGCCATTAGGAAACCTCCCATCCTTGCTAGGTACAAATTTTTGCTTGCTTTGCATGGCTATTCACCTTTGTTTAACCCTAATTTGCCCTTTCCTAATTTCTGCATAATTATGGGTACAAATTTTGGGGTTTATTGCCTTTAGGTTTTGTTCTTTGGCCCAATTGGAGTTGTTTTGGCCCAATATGATTTAAATAGTTGATTTCACACTTTGGGAGTTTAACAATGGTTTTTATTTCATTTCTATTCACCATTTTTATTTATTGCTATTTTCCTATATTTTAAATCATTTAAATTTCCAGGGCGTTACATCCTTCCCCACTTAAGAAAATGTGGTCCCTAAATTTATACATAACGGTATAGTATCATACATACGAATAGTTCTGTGTGGTTTTTCTTCATTCTTTCCTCCATTTCCCAGGTAGCATTGGTAACTCCATCTCGACTCCACTGGACCTTCACCATAGGTATGGTACGATTCCTGAGTCATTGTAACTTCCGATCCAATAGCTTGATCGATTTCTCTTCATACGTCAAGTCTTCTCGAATCTCTAAGTCCTCATGGCTAATTACATGGTCGGCATTGAACATGTATTTTCTCAACATGGATATGTGGAAGACATTATATACATTAGTCAGTTGTGGCGGTAGTGCAAGTCTGTAAGCCACCTGACCAACCTTTCAAGAATTTCAAAAGGGTCGATAAATCTTGGACTTGACTTTCTCTTGATTCCAAATCTTTGATTCCCCTTGAAGGGAGACCTTCAAGAAGACATGGTCACCGACTTGGACTTCCAGCTCTCTTCTTCTTTAGTCTGCATAACTTTTCTGCCTTGACTGCGCTATCTTCAGACGTTCCCTGACAATCTGAACCTTCCTGACAGTCGCCTCGACTAAGTCGGGTCAAACCCATTGGTTTTCTCCACCTCCTCCCACAAAGAGGTGATCTACAACTCCTGCCATATAAGGCTTCAAACGGTGTCATTTTGATACTTTCCTGATAGCTATTGTTGTATGCAAACTCCATTAGATACAACTGGTCATCCCAGCATCCCCTAAAATCAAGCACAAGAGCACGAATCATGTCCTCTACAATTTGATTGGTTCTTTCGGTTTGTCCATCCGTCTGAGGATGAAAGGCAGTGTTGAAGTTCAATTTGGTGCCCAATACTGCTTGTAAACACTTCCAGAAGTGTGAAGTGAATCTAGGGTCCCTATCAGATATTATGGTGGATGGAACCCCATGCAATCTAACCACCTCTTTAACATAAAGTGCAACCAACACATCTACTGACCATGTGCTCTTAATCGGCAAGAAATGAGCTGATTTAGTCAATCGGTCTACTATTACCCAAATTGCATCCATACCACCTCTGGTCTTGGGCAATCCCATGATAAAGTCCATACTGATGCTATCCCACTTCCATTCTGGGATTTCTAGTGGTAGTCATCCACCGGCCATTCGGAAATGCTCAGTCTTGACTTTCATGCATGTTAAACAATATGCCACATGGTCGGCCACATCTCTCTTCATATTCGGCCACCAATAAGACCTTTTCAAGTCTTGGTACATCTCTGTCAATCCCGGATGAATTCTGTAATTTGACTGTTGAGCTTCATTTAACAGCTTCTTCTTGAGTTCCCCATGGTCAGGGACACATGTTCTGCCTTGGAATAATAATCTCCCATCAGCTGCTAGAGAAAAATCAGGTCTTTGTTCTATCTTTTCTTTAATCTCAACTAAGAAGGGATCCTCTCCTTGCTTCTCCTTGATTTCAGTTAGTAGATCGGACTGTATTTTCATATTAGAAATCATTACTTGCTTCTCCTTCTTTCCCATGTCTAAATTCAGACTTGTGAACTGTTCTAGTAACTTCCATTCGCCTAGCATCATACTAGCTAGCATAGCTCCTCGTTGTCTACTTAGAGCGTCTGCCACTACATTGGCTTTTCCTGGGTGATATTGAATGGAAAAGTCAAAGTCTTTGAGGTACTCTAACAACCTTCTTTGCCTCATGTTAAGCTCCTTTTTTTAGAATAAATATTTCAAACTCCTGTGGTCAGAAAAGACTTTAAATTGCTCCCCATAAATGTAGTGCCTCCATATTTTCAAAGCGAACACTACGGCTGCTAATTCTAGGCCATGTACATGATAATTTACTTCGTGGGTTTTCAATTACATCATAGACCTGTTCCAGAAGCATCTGAATAGATTTCAAATCCTCCCTCTTCAGTGGGTAGGGCAAGGACAGGAGCAGAAGTCAGACACTTCTTCAAGTTATTAAAACTTTCTTCACACTTATCAGTCCATACAAATGGATTCTCCTTCCGGGTCAGCTTGGTTAATGGCACTGCAATCTTTAAGAAATCCTTTATGAATCTTCTGTAATACCCAGCTAATCCCAGAAAGCTTCTGATCTCTGTGACACTTGTCGGTCTTTCCCACTTTAGTACTACCTCTACCTTTCAAGGATCCACAGCGATACCATCCTTGGTTACCACATATCCCAAAAAGGATACCTCTACCAGCCAGAATTCACACTTACTCAGTTTGGCGTACAGTTTATTCTCCCTCAATATTTGCAATGCAATCCTCAAATATTCCTCATGTTCTTCCTTTGTTTTGGAATAGATCAGTATATCATCAATGAAAAGCACCACAAATTTATCGAGGTAGGGGCGATAAATACTATTCATCAGCTGCATGAAAACTGCAGGAGTATTTGTTAGTCCAAAAGGCATAACAATGAATTCATAATGCCTGTACCTGCTTCAGAAGGCTGTCTTGTGTATATCTTCTCCTTTGATCCTCAATTGATGATAGCCGAATCTAAGATCTATCTTAGATAAATATTTAGCTCCAGACAGTTGATCAAATAATTCGTCAATCCTTGGCCGGGGATATTTGTTCTTGATTGTTAATTGATTCAGTTGCCTATAATCTATACACAGCCTCATTGACCCATCCTTCTTCTTGACAAAGAGAACTGGTGCACCCCATGGTGATGTGCTTGGTCGAATAAACCCTTTCTCTAGCAGTTCCATCAGTTGTTCCTTTAATTCCTTCAATTCTGCGGGGGACATTCTATATGGTTCCTAGATACTGGTGCTGCTCCAGGAATCAACTCAATGGTAAAGTCGACCTCTCTCTCAGGAGGAATACCTTTAGGGTTTCTAGAGAGAGAGGCTCTGTGGTTTCTTGTTGGGTTTGGTGGCGCCGCCAGCCCTTGGGGCCTGGCCGGTCATGGCCGCCGCAGGAGGGGCTTTGTCCATTACTCCTACTGGTGGTCTCTCTTTTGCTCCTGTTGGTGGTCTCTCTTTTGCTCGGGTGGTCGCTGCTTCATTAGAGCTACCTGCAGTTAATACTGAAGTGTATGATCCAGCTTTCACGGACAAGGGAGAACCAGTGGTCTTCTTCACCAAGGATGAGATGGATGCTTATTTAATACCTTTTCAGTTTTCGGTGGTTGCAAAGACGACGTATGGGAGGCCAACTATCCCAGAGATTCGCTCACATCTTGTGTTCATGTGTAGTCTTAAAGATTCATTCCTCATCAGTGCTTTGGATAACTGGCACCTTCTCCTGCGATTTAAATGTCAAGATGATTATCTCAGGGTTCTTCTGCGTGAATCCCTCTATGTTCAAGGCAAGTTATTCAGATTTTTCAAGTGGACTCCATTATTTAAACTTTCAGAGGAACCGTCTACTATCCCTGTGTGGGTAGAATTTCTTGCTCTCCCGGTTAATCTTTATCAGAAGAACCTATTATTCTCTATTGCAGCGAACGTGGGTCCGGTTCTCCAAATAGCCCATGCAACAGAGCTTTTACTTAACACCAAGGCGGCTAGGATTTGTGTTGAGGTCGACCTTCTAAAACCTAGACCAGATAGAGTTTGGATTGGGATGGGAGAGCTAGGTGGGTATTGGCAAGAAGTTTCCTATCTAAACCTACCAGAGTATTGTTGTGCCTGTCGTCGGTGCAGGTTCAGAAGCGGGTTCTATCGGTCACTAAGGTAGTTGGGAGACCTAATAAAGTTTGGATTCCTATCTCCCAAGGAGTGGGATCGGGGACCTCGCAACAGACTGCTTTGGCTGATGGTGGCGGTCAAGGTGTAGCTACTGGTTCGGAGGACTTGACTATTCTGAGGAACGGGTCGAGGAAGAACTTATGCAAAATAACTTGATAATTGATTCGGGGAGTCCGAGGAATTTGCCTCATGCTGATCATCATGATCTAGCTACCAAGACAGATTTTGGGGATGTGCCTTCCAAGGTTTCACATCAGGAAGTTGTTCCGATGGATGCCCCAGTGCACGTCCAGAGTGATCGAGGAATATCTGCAAATCTGATCGTTCATGACAAGAGCAACACTGTGGTGCGTGATGATGGTAGTAATCAGGAAGAGTCCCTTGGGTCTCTTAAAGATTTTGAGGATTGTTATATTGCTGGAATTATGTCTGCTCCGGATAATACTTTGGTTGCATGCCCAGCCGCCCATCAAGAAGCGAGTTTTGTACGGCCATGCAAGGAAGGAATGAGTTTGATAAGAGACCGTGGATCTGACAGGGGGTTAGACACGGCTGCTTTGGCGAATATGGACAATCATCTTATGCCTTTCAACTCTATAGTGGTAGATGAAGCGACTAAAGTTCGAAGAGATCATGTGATTACCAGAGCTCGTGCTGCTCGGAGGATAGGGGTAAGGATCTCTTGTTCCAATGAATTCTGCTATTTTTTGGAATATTCGTGGTATAGGGAATATGTCTTCCCACAGGAGCCTTAAGAAACTGATGACTCAATTGCAACCTAATATTGTGGCTATTATGGAGCCTAAGCAATCTCTTGAGAGAAAGCTTCCAGGTTGTCTGCTTTGATCAATTGGATAATATATGCTGGTAACATGACCATACTTCCAAGATCTGGGTTTTCTGGGATGCTACTCTCACTTTGAATGTGGTGGACAAATCTAATCAATATATCACTTTGGGTCTTCTTACTAATTCCACTTACTCTTGATATATTACTTGTGTATACGCCTCATGTGATTGTGGTAGGCGGCAGATTCCTTTTCTGATTTGCTTCACTTCACCTCTTTGGTGGACGTACCATGGCTGGTTTCAGCAGACTTTAATTGTATTGCGTAGCCTTCTGAAAAAATGGGTGGTTCTTTTGGCAATATCAATGGGATGATTGATTTTAATGCCTTTATTGTTGCTACTGGTTTCTTTGATGTTGGTTTTATGGGGACTAGTTTCACTTGGAATAATAACAGAGCTGGGAATGCTAACATACGTGCTCGGCTTGACCGTATCTTAATCAATGATAAGTGGCAGGATTCCTGGCCGGACCTCACTGTCAACCATCTTAGGAGAGGTCCTTATGATCATTGCCCGATTGCCTTATCTCATGTTTCTCCAAGTCGTGGGCCGAGTAGATTTGTGTTTCAGAATGTGTGGACTACTCATGACTCCTTCATGATGGTTGTTTCGAATGCCTGGAAGAATAATGAGATTAATCATTTTAATCCTTTAATTAGATTACAAGTGAAGCTGAAGGATGTTAAGAAGGTTCTTAAAATGTGGAATGAAGATGTTTTTGGCCATGTTGCACAGATGGTTAAGTTGGCTACGGAGGATGTGGAGCGGCTGTAGCATGACTTTGATGTTTTGCCTTCAGAAGGTAATAGGTCTGCTTTGTTTTCTGCTACTGCTAAGCTTAACCTTGATTTGAACAGGGAGGAAACTTTTTGGAAACAAAAATCTAGAGTTGATTAGCTGATGAATGGTGATAGAAATAATGCTTTCTACCATGCAATTGTTAAATGCAATAGGAGGAGGGGGCTTATTCACAGACTGATGATTGGAGATAGTGATGAGTGGTGCTCGGATCAGGACGTGTTAAAAAGGGAGGCTGTCATCTTTTTTCAGAACCTGCTCACGTCGGAGAATCATGCTATTGATCCTAACCTTCTTTGCAGTATTCCAGCTCTGATCACCAATGACCAGAATGACATGCTTTGTAAAGCTCCCACAGAAGAGGAAGTTAAAAACATTGTTTTCTCGATGGATAGCTCCAGTGCACCTAGACCGGATGGGTTTTTAGGATTGTTCTTTACTCATTGTTGGAACATTATTGGTCAAGATGTGATTTCAGCTGTGTAAGGGTTTTTCACTGGGTTTGGTCTTTCTAGAGGTATATCCTCCTCTTTGATCACTCTTATTCCTAAAGTGGCTAAGCCGAGATCTTTCAGTGATTTTAGACCTGTAAGCTTATGCAACTTTGTGTACAAGATTATTTCCCGTCTGTTTTGTGGGTGCTTAACCCCAATCCTGCCTCATATTATTTCATAAGAACAAAGTGCTTTTGTGAAGGGCAGATTCATTCTTGTTAACGTCTCCCTATCCCGTCAGATTCTCCGTGATATTGATCGGAAAGTTAGAGGGCACAATGTCATGTTCAAATTGGATATGGCCAAGGCATATGATCAAATGGAATGGGACTTTATTCTACAGGTTATGAAGAAATTTGGTTTTTCTAACAGGTTCACCTCTTATATCGGTATCATGCTATCTAATTGCTGGTCCTCTATTAATTTCAATGGGTCTATTGCTGGGTACTTCAAATCTTCTCGGGGAATTCGGCAAGGTGATCCTTTGGCACCTATTCTTTTCATCATTGCTTCGGAAGTGCTTAGTAGAGGGTTGAGGAATATGTTCATCAAGGGTCAAATCAAGTATTATAGTGGTCCTAGGGGGTGTTTACAATTTTCTCACCTTCTGTATGCAGATGATACTTTGGTTTTAATGAATGCGGGTATTAGGAATGTGAAACATATGCTGCATTTCCTTCAGGACTATGAAAAAAGCTCTGGTCAACAAGTTAATGTAGGGAAAAGTTGCTTCCAAATTTCTGCTAAGGCGCCGAGTGTGTTGGTGTCTCGAATATCTAATATTACTGGGTATAGGCATCATCATGGTAGTATGAGATATTTGGGTATTCCGATGAAACATGGCAGGCTGAAGGTCCAGGATTACAAATTCTTGGTTGATAATGTTACTCATAAGCTCGCTGGTTGGAGAGCTAAAACTCTGTCCCAAGCTGGTCGTGTTGTTCTCATTAGATCGGTCCTCTTGAGTCTCCCCATTTATTTGGCCAGCTCCATCTCTATTCCTAAAATGATTTGCAAACAAGTTAACTATCTTTGTGCCAATTTTTTCTGACAGGGGGCTGATGGTAATCACAGACGGCATTGGGTGGCGTGGGCTCTTTTGCAAAGCCTTATGTGGAAGGTGGTCTTAACTTTCGGAATTTGGACACTTTACAGGTCGCTATGGCGGCTAAGCAGATTTGGAATATCATACATGGTGACTCCTTGTGGTCCGCTTATGCAAAGCAGAGGTTATCAAACATTATCATCTTAGAGTTATTTCTAACCCATTCCCTTTAGGTGTTTCTAAGAAAATTTTTGTTCAAGCCAAGGATGTTGTTCTGGCGAATACCAGGTGGCTTGGGGGTGATGGGTCTTCTGTGGATTTCTTCAAAGACATTTGGATTGGGGAAAATACTATCATGCATGAACTCAGAAACATGGTTTCTAATGACCAACAGTGGCCCAATATCTCAGTTAAGGATATGGCCATGGATGATGATAACAATGTTTGGAGTTGTATGGGTGCTTCTCGTCAACATGTTCAGGCTCTCTTAACGGACAAGTCTGATAAGTTTATTTGGGCAGGGAATGTGATAACTACAAAATTTTTCGTGTTAAATTTCATACATATAGTTGATTTTAGACATCTTTTGTCTATAAATAATGTGCATTTTGATTTTAATTTTCATTTCATCCAAAAATAAGTTTTGAACATATTAGTTGATAATGGGTTAGAATGCACATGATAGATTTTCATTCAATAAGTCACTATTTTCATATTGACTAATCAGGTTCATTTTTCTTGGCACAGATACATTTTTGGGAAATAAAAGAATTTGTAAATAAAAAATGTATATAAATATTTTTTGTTGCAATAATATTTTTGTAAATATCTTTTAGTAGATAAGTGTGAGTTTTTAAATAAATAAAGATTTTAATACCACAACCAATACCATCATGCCACATACCCCCCTCATAGGTCCATTGCACCATTCTCTCATCCAACCCAAATAAACCACGCACCCACTTAAATCCTTTCCTTTTCTTTTCTTTTCTTCCCCACCAGGTTGACAGAAGCTGCTGAAAGCAGCTAGATCCTGGGCAGTGCAGAACTGTGGCGGTGGTGATCAGGGGTGTACGCAGGAGCCCGGGAGCAGCAGCTGTCGTGCGCAGCGATGGAGGCTGGGCTGCCGTGCGCAGCGCAGGCATGGCGAGCTGGGGTGAGGCCGGATCCTGATCTGGAGGGCGTGAGGAGGAGCTGCGCAGCAGCTGGTGCGGAGCTTTAGAGGGCATGAGGCTGGCGCTCAGAGGGTGTGAAGGCGGCGCGATGGAGGTAGGTGCGCGGCGGATGGCATCTGGCGCAGAGGCTGGAGCCTGGGCGGGCTGCTGAGCTGGGGCGGTGCGGGATGGCTGTCGTGCGCAGCAACCATACGACGCAGAGGCTGAGGAGGCTGGGGCGCGATGCAGGGGCAATCCGTGTGCAGAGGGGCGTGCGCAGCTGGTGCAAAGCTGATCTCGTCCGGAGGCACGCAGATGGCAGCTCGTGCGGGTCAGGGGATGCTGTGCGTGCGGGGACGACTGGCGCTCAGATGTGCAAGCTCGCGTGAGTAGCCTGGCACGCAGATGGCTAGCGATGGAGCTTATTTAAGAACCCCAAGGTCCTTAGTGCCAGGGGATTTTTTCCTTTTCTTCGTTCTGTATTTTTTTGGGGGGAGGGGGTTAGGTTCAGTATTTTTCTGGGATTCGACTGTTGGGTTGGGAGAGGTTGTTGTTTAATTTCTTCTTCTTCTGTAGGGGTTCGAGATTTGGGTGAGAGGGAGATGTTTTATTTTTTTTTTCTGTGAGAGATTCCAGAGAGCTGCTGGGTTGGAGAGTTCCGAGTGCTTCTTCCTCTCTTCTGGGGGTATCTTTCCATTTTTTTTGGTTTCTTTTTCTTACTGCTGGGAGGGGGTTTTAGCATTTGAAATTTTCTTCTTCTTTTCTGAGAGGGGAATAGTGAGATCGATCTAGTGGCGTTTATTTCATTTCTCTGATTTCATTTCTTCTATGTTGAAGAGTACGATCCAGTAGAATTGATTTTTCCATTTCTTCTGTGTGGATTTTGCCATTTCTTCTGTATTCTGTGAAGGCATCCGGAGGGAGATTGCAATGTTTTGGTTTTTCTTCTTCTTCTTGCTGTAAGGGATTCGGCTACAAAGGATTTGGAAATTAGTTCGACTGCATTTGTTCTTCATTTCTTCTGTGACGGAGAGTCCGTGTAAGGCCCTTGATTTTTCATCTTACTTACTTAAGTATGTGTATATGCGTATAAGTGTATACTATGATGTATAGATTATTGTGTATAAGTATTTATTTATACAAATTGTATGAATTAGTAATTATTGTAATAACATATTGTATACATTATATATATATATATATATATATATATTGTGTGTAGTATTATAAATTCTGTATAATTAAAGTGAGTTTTTTCGGCCAGTCGGCGTCCACATCGGCTGACGCTGACAGGGTAGGCGGCAATATCGATGGACGCCCATTTTGGATAAGCGACCATAGACATGGACGCCAATATCCCAAACCTGTTGCGTTTCCAGATCCAGAAACGCCTCCGGAAAATTAGCCTCTTGTTTTGGAAACCTTTCCCACGGCTCTGAGACTGCCCTTTAACTCATCGACCCCCAACCCTTTAAAATACCCAGATTTCGGCTAGATCCACCCTTTTGGCTCTTGGGTCAAAAACCTATCTTTCTATGCAAAAACCCTCACTTGAACCTGAGAGATCTGGCTTCGAGAAGCTTCGTCTGGCGATCTGCATCGACTGGTGTCAACCTTGAACATCCGGGAACGACTCCCCACACTGGTGTGCTGTGAAGATCAACAGAAGATCCGAAGAAGGAGGGATTTGGAGACTCGTTGGCACAGGCCGAGGAGGGCTTCTCCGGCTTGAATCGTCGTTTGTGGATTTACAGGAGGCAAGTACCCCATTCACATCAACCCTACATGTGTCTAGTATGTCCCAGGAATTTTTCAGATTTTTCTCGTGTCCTAGAACACCCCTTTCAAGTGATTTGTGGGCTTTCTGTCTATGTTTGTGCAGACAGGATATTAACGGCAAGATCCCTTGCCACAATATCATGTGTTGGCGGCATCATATAATGTCGTTAACTTTAGACGGCTACCCCATGCCGTTAGTTCTTCAGACTGCAACAATGTGCAAGTCTGCCTTATATGAACTAGTTTTCGAGTTTTTCCGCATGAGGATATACAGTAAATTTCATATAATATGTAAATATATATGTTTGGTTGTACTGTGAGTTATGTGCATTTTTGAAATTTTCACTAATTATTAGAATTCTTGGAATGTGCTACTAACAAAATTTTAATCTTGGAAAATTGTCGTTTATGAAATATGTGTAGAATTTAACTGCCATGAATTTTCTGTGCATTGTTCATAAGATCTGATGCATGATATAAAATTTGAGCAATTTATAATATCTGTATAGTTTATTTAATTTTCTTAATCGAAAAATAGTTAATATGTCTACTCAATGTAGAAAAGTTAAGAATTCATGCGAAACTAGTTAAATTCCTAAAATTTGTGATGAAATTTGTACTGTCAGTATTCATGTATGAAATAAATGAGAATCCGAATAAGGAAAATTTGTGTCAGTTTGGCTATTTTTACAGTTGATAACATCACTGTTAGAATTTTCAGAAAATATGTGTAACTCAGAAAAATGTAAATTTTGGTATGCATGATGGTTAAACTGTGATGAATTTCTTGTTAAATTTCTGTACTAAACAGATGATAGTAGCTATATAACTTGTTTATGTAGATATTAAATATTAATACATGCTAATATGATTACGTTTATTCTGCAAAAATTTCAGCATAATTAGAATTGTTGTAAAAATTTGATTAATACTGAAAACAGTAGCACCATGCTAGGTAATACTGAAGAATGTAAATGTGTGAACATGAGATGAATGCGTAAATATTTATATTTAAAAATGTGTTGAAATTGAGAAATGTATTAATGTGCCAATGGGTGACACTGCACTTAGAGGGCTGTGGAACTGTACTGTGGTAAAGTCCCCACGGGAAGTTCAAAGTGTGTGATGTCCCATGGCATTGGGATTAAATCCTGGAGGCGAACAAGTATCGGTGGTTAAGGTGGAGAGTGCTCTCCCGGTTCTGCGCAGTAACTAAGATTAATCACTGGAATGCCTAGGTGATTGATATGTGATTTGATCAGTGTGTGTCCTTCTAAAGTGGTTGGGCTATGTGTCACGGCATTAAGAAATTGTGAAAATGTGTTTAAGTGAAAAGAAATGTGTAAATTGTGAAATTGTGTAAGTGAATATGTGTTCATGAAATTTTATGATAACATGCAAAAAGGATAAATTTCTTGTGAATGCGACATGATAGTAGTAAAACAGCGAGCGTTTCACTAAAATAAATGTGTTAACCATGTGAAAACTTATCTTAGAATCATGTTAAATTAGTTGTATGAAATGTGTAAATATTGTGTAAAATGATCAACATGTGGCTTATGAATGAAATCAGTTTAGCATAGTGAAAAGTGTAGAAAGCATGTGATAGGATTAGTTTATTTTGTATAAAACTAAATCCCATGTGTAAAATGTGTAGAAATCATGAATAGGCTCTATTTGAAAAATGTCACTTCCATGCATTATGTGTAAATAATATAGCATAAGGATATGGAGATTACTTGATGCATGTATGTTTAGTGTGCTTGGTATTACTTGTTGAGTTCTTTTGAACTCATTCTTGCTTCGGCGTACAGGTGCAGACGTTTCTACTTCTTCCGAGGAGATAGTTAGGAGCGACTCGGAGCGAGAGTAGGAGATTGTTGTGGAGTTAGCATTGTACTTTTCCATTACTTCATAGTATGTAATAAAGACTTTGCGTAGTCTCATGTGGACAATGTATTTATTTTATTTCAGTTATGAACAGTTAGCTCTCTTTTCTACTATACGGACTGTGAATAGAATGTGGATGATGGAATAAGATTTCTTTTGTTTCTTTAAATTCCGCTGGCATGAGATATATTATATTTGTGTATGTTTCAGCCTATTGTACTAGTGTTGGGTAAATGTCCCACTGTAGCGATGCTTTCTATATCGACGTGGGTTGGTGGACCGTACGATATAAGAGGGTCGTTACAGTCCGAACAAGTGGAGTTTGTTATTTTCATTTCTTGTTTTGTGAGAGTAGAGGAGAACGATCCAAGGGCTTTCTTCTGTTCTTCTGGAGGGCGACTGCACAAGGGGAGGATCCGGAGGTCGACGGCTTCTTCCGTTCTTCGGAGAGCTTCTTCTTTTCTTTGGTAGAGCTGAGGGATCTGAGGACTTCATCCACTCTTTGTAAGCTGCAGAGGAAGGCGACGGCGTCCAGAGGGCAACCAGAGATCAGGGAGCTTGGTTCCTCTTCTGTTTTTATTTCTTGGAGATTTCTATTTCGATTGGTGTTCTTCTTCTCTTTGCACAGATCAGAAGTTTGATGTGCAAGTTATATTTCTTAAATTGATTTGTTTTTCATCCCTCGAGTTGAGAGGGTACAGAAATCTACTGTGTTTCTCATTGAACCTTCATTACTTATACAGAGTTGAAACAACTTGTTTGCCACCTTTTGACGCGAGCCAACACTTGATTAGGTGAAATTAACCTGTTACTAAT
Organism: Colocasia esculenta; assembly: GCA_014218235.1. Lineage (NCBI taxonomy): Eukaryota > Viridiplantae > Streptophyta > Magnoliopsida > Alismatales > Araceae > Colocasia > Colocasia esculenta. Next base: position 43,582,662 of record CM024758.1, on the reverse strand, counting down.
GATAAAGTGAAGTTTTCATTGCGTGTATTATATCTCTATTTTTCTGAAAACTTTCTATTTGAAATTTTTTTAAGAACAGATTACATTAATTAGAATAGTCACGATCATCAGTGTAGAGAGATTATTCTTAACATGTTAAGGATAAAGCTTCAAAACATACACATGTTGAACATTAAAGCTACTCATGTGCCTACAAGTGATTTGCAACTCAGTTTAAATGATTTCAACATTAAAAAAAAATGGCATAAACTTGTTCTTAGATTGTATCTTAAGCCTAAATTGAGTGCACAATTATTTTACTCTTTATGTATGAAATCTCTCATATAGGAATATCATAGAGACTCTTTTATCCTGATGCAAGACTTGAATAAAAGGTATGATATGTCAAGGAGATAGAATCAGGAAATAAATGGAAACTAATTTTCAAGCATTAGTTTGAGTGGATGTTATCATGATGACTTATGAAAAAATCAGCTCCCCCTGAGTATGTGAAGATTTCAAAAAGATAGATGATGATGTGTCAACACAAAATCCTTAGTGTGTCGACACAAGAACAAGAATTCTCAAGAATAGAGCAATAGTGAACAACTAGTGTCGATACATGAGCAACTATGTGTTGACCTGATCATGATAAAAAACAACTGGTGTCGACACGAGAGAAGATGTGTGTCGACCTGAGTATGATCAAAGTCATTTTTATGGGTTTTTTAATGGTTTAACAAATGTTGACTTTTATTAAGAACTTTTGTAAGAACATTTGTCAACAAACTGAATGGGAGTTGTCGATAAATCAGATATGAAAGAATATTTCTCAAGCATTTCACTCAAAGATTCTTTGACTCACTCCCCCATAAAATATGCATGATATGAAATGATCATTAAGCAATTCAGATATGTTCATTCCAAGCCGTTTGCACAGAAAGAATATGAACATGATCAAGCATACATCAACATGCAATTTATTGAAGGAGAAAAGTTTTTCAAAGACTTAAAAGTGTTTCAAAAACTTAAAATGAAGTTTTTGAGATTTCCATTTTTTTATGACTTTATGCAGAAAAAGACTATTGATACTTGGCGGAGAATTTTCTTCACGCATAATGATAGTTTCCAGACAAGCCTAACTTGTCCTTTCACATTTCACCATTTGATATACCACATAGTCACTGCAGAAAAGGTCAATTATTCTTGAGTTTTAGCATGAATATCATTGCATTTTCAAGAACATTTTTGCACTTTTTCAAATTTACTCCCCCTTAACATGTGTATGGAATGAAAAAGTTAGCAAGCAATTCACACATTATTATCCACACAATTAGTTTTATGTATAACATGACTTTTGATACTTGGTGGAGTATTTTACTTATGCATAATGATAGTTTCCAAACAAGCATAACATATTTTTCCACATGTCATCATTTAATATACCAAGAAGTCAAAGCAAATGATATGCACTAGGAGTCATGGGCACAATCAAGCAAGCATGATAACACAAACATGATTCCAATTGTTATGAACATTGTTATTGTTAGGAGTAGCATCACAACACACTCTTCATTATTCAGATAAAACTCTATGAATTTATTCCAACTCAAGCAGTTCAATTTTGAAATGATAAGAGGTTTACCTGAACAGTCTTCATTTGGATTTTACTTGTGGTCTTCAATTTTTCTTGTCTTGCATAGCCATTGTCTTGATTTTAGATGGAAAGGTATGGCACAAGGCTCATCAACTTGCTGATCAAGCTGCCTTGGGACCCATACCTACTTGGGTCCTGTAGTGGAGCAAGAGTTAGATTGCAGCAATGATATTTTTGAATCCAAGAGAATTTTCTTTTTGGTATAGATGCACTTTTGTCATTAATGGAACTATGAGAAGCATTAGTTCTATAACTAATTATTCTTGTTTAATGTACTTATGTTTTCATGAATGTTCAATTTATGTTCACCTATGTTTTCTGAGCTATTTCAACAAAATCGTGATTTTTAGTTACATGTGCATGATGTGAAAACTTTTGCAAGTAACTCAAGCATGATTATGCACACTTTTAATTTTAAGCAAGGAGTGACTTGGTACTCGGCGAAGAAGTTTTCTCACGCATAGTGATAGTTTCCAACAATCATGACTTGTCCTTCCACATTTCACCATTTTATATACTAAGAGATCTAGATAAATAATTTATCATGATTCCATTTTAGCATTCAATTTCAATCATCAAGTAGTTTATTCAAGAGTTTTTATCAACAAGAAGTTTTTATTTAGCAGGGAATCTCTCAAAAGTATTACCTGGTGAGATTTTCATTTTCTTTCATTCTCTCCACTTACTTTCCTTGTAGCCTTAGTCATGAGGCCTTCATCTTGAAATTGACTACAAGGATCCTTGCATCCAACATTCAAGCAACACATTTTGAAACCCAAACTGTTTGGGTCCTAATGATTTTCCATTAATCTGCAACAACGATTTTTGAATCCAAAATGATTTTATGTTGGGTGCATTTTTCTGAAGATTAGAAACACTAGAGTCTTGGTTTCTAATCTTAGAGCTATAGGCATAGCATGCACCACTAACATACTAAACATTTTGTTTTTTATTTTTTAGATTTTTATCATTAAGATTTTTAACATGGAATTCAGAGAAATTTTTTGTGCAGCAATCATGTTCATATGTATATGGAATTTTGAGTATTTTCAGCATAAACATGATGTTCATTCCTATGCACATATGATGTGTATAAGTATGAAATTTTTTAGCATGCACAAGATCATGATTTCTTTGCCAACAGTCCTTAGACAAATGTCCATGTTTATGACATGTGAAGCACTCAACTAGATGGCGTGAACATGAGATTTATTCTTTTTATTTTTATTCCAACAGAATTTGGCGCAAGGACTTGGTCTATTACAATTAAAGCAAATGGGTTGAGTATTTATCTGGAGCTTACCATAGTATTTGTGCATTTGCTGGAATCTCTAAAATCCTCTAGAGTACCTTTGATTATCCTTGGGTTGAAAGGGAGGAGGTGGTACCCTTTGGTAGCTCTTGACATGATGTGGAGTTGTAGAATGTCTTGGATCTTTCTGGGCTGATGGAGGAGGTGTGGAGACGTTGTAGAATCTTTTTTCTTTCCATTTTCTTTTCCTGATTTTCAATTGAAACAAGGTTCTTCTTATTTGTAGCATTTTTATTCAATTTATTATTTTGTTTTTGAAAATTTTTCTGAGCATGAGTCTTAACAAATTTTTCTTTAGGTGCAGCAAAATGCTTGTTTATAGAAACATTGACAAATGAGGTCTTTGTTTTGTTTTCAAAATTCTTTTTGTTCAAGGGGTTAAATCCTAAACCTTCCTTTTGAAAATTAACTTTTATTCCAAGAAGATTATCCAAATTTTGAGTTCCTTCAACAAACTTAGACAAAGTAGATTTTAAGCTATCAACAGGTTTGTTCAATTCAGATATCTTCTTTTCAGAATTTTGATTTTGTTTAACAACCACTTCAAGTTCATTTGTCAATTTCTCTTTTCAGCTTTCAATGTATCAGTTCTTTTTTTGAAGTTTGAAGTTGGTTTGTCATGACATCCAGACCATTTTCATTTTGTTCTTTTCAATTCAATTTGAACAATTTGATTTTCCAAGTCAGTAATTTTCTCCTTAGAATTATGCATTCATCATTTAATGGTCCGTCATGATACAAGCATTCAATTTTTTTTCATATGACTATTTTACTCAACCATTGTTTACATTTTTCTTTTATCTGATGATCATGAGCCATGTTGGAAATTTGTTTATTCAATTTATCATTGTCAAATTGATATTCTCATTATGATCAATCAATTTTTCATTTTCATTTTCATTTTTCAAATCAAGATTTTCAGATTCACTTGATCATGATTTTCTTTCAATTTGGACAACTTGTTTCCACAGTTTCTAACTTCATTCTTCAGTTCTTCATTCTCTATTTTGAGTTTTTCATTTTCTTCATAGAAGGCTTGATGGTTATCAATCTTTATCTCATATATCTCCAGTTGGTCCTTCAGCTTCTTGTTTTGATATTTAACCTTTTTAAATTGTTTACACATGTGCTCATAGCATTCTATAAATTCATCATAAGATATATCATTCTCTGAATCAATATCAGACATTGATCTATCAAATGGGTCTGAACCAGATTTACCTGATTTTTAAGACTTTCTCGACTTTTCTGACAAATGCAATCCTTCAGATTTGTCTGAGCTGGGAGAACCTTTTGAGCTGCCATGAGCCATGAAGCATTTGTCCTTGGTTTTATTTCCAATCTTGCTTGTCTTCATAGAGGAATCCTGCATTTTATCATCATTGTCATCAAACCCAATAATCATTGGTCTATTTATGATACTTGAGAACTTAGCCATATTTCTAAGTATGTTTCAGATGATTAGACCAATCAACAGAATATTGAGTCAAATCAAAAAGCAATCAATTAGTTCAAACATATCAAAAGATGTTTCAAAAGATCAATCAAAAGCAATCAAATCAGATCAGAATCAGATATAAACCTGCTCTGATACCAATTGTTAGGATCGGATTTTCAATAATGGCAAATCTAGAAGGGGGTTGAATAGATGTGCAGCAGAAACTTAAGCAATTTAAACATTACTTCGAAACAAAGAATCTACTCAATTAAAACCCTCTGATCTGATGCAATGTGTATTATTAAAATGTGAGAAACACTTTATCAAACAGTGTAAGAGTCAAATATGTGATTAACGTGTGTGAACAAATTAATTAGTGTGTAGGAAAAATCTCTATGCATGCATCTAGCGCAATACAATGCAAATCACAAATCAAACCACAGTGCACAAGGGATTTTTAGGTGGTTCAGAAATCACATCCAGTGACTCCTACATCTACCCCTCACACAGTGAGGCACACACTACTCAAAGAACTAAGTATAACACACACACAAGCACTCAGGCTCAGACACACACACATGCTAGATCAAGTTCACAGAAGATCAGATCCTCTAGCCTCGATCTGATCTACACACCACACACAATTCAGATTTGTGCACAAACTGACACAGATCACAACACACACACTATGATCTGTACTGAGCACTTATACAGATCAGAAAACAAACATCCACATAGAATCCACATACTGATCTAAGTTTAGCACATACACACACAAATATGAAATGACTTAAGAGATGGTGTGAGTAAAGGAAGAAATATCTCTCCGACTATTGATCTGATCTTCACGATCACAGATCCATATTGTTTCATCCTCAATTCTGCTGCTGCTTCTCTTCTTCTTCTTTTCTTCTTCTTCTTATTCTTGGTCGGCACTGCTCTGCTTCAGTAGCTTCTAAATTGCGATTTCTTCTTCTTCTGCTGCTGCACTTCTTCCAGATCTGCTCCTTCTTCAGCACACCACTTCTTTCTCCAGAGCTTGGCCTTGATTCCCACGTCCTCTATGTTGAAAGGCTGGTCTGCAACTTCTGGAGATTGAGCAAGGCACTGGAGAGACCCTCTTTTCCCACCAAAAACATTTTCTGGGAGTTGTATGGGTTGGCTTGCCTTTGGAGTATGAGGATCATGGGTATTTATAGTCCCATGTGTCCATGAGGTGCCTTGGGGTGTGTGAACACAAAAATCTAGGTCAGATCTTTTGATTCCCAAGCTGACACATGTTCAGAAAATTCCCATTTTTGAGCTTCAATCGAAGTGTGTCTACATAAGTCAATTATGTGTCGACACAGCTGGCTGATTTCTGTGACAGTTTCTCTGGAAGTTAACATGTGTGTCGACACAAGTCAACTGTGTGTCGACACAACTGGCTTCTTCTCTTCTGACTATTTTCTGGAGAGCAATGGATGTGTCAACACAACTGGCTTATTTTCTCTTTACTGCTTTCTGGATGTAGAGGGTGTGTCGACACACTTGATATCTTGTGTCGACACAACTTAGACAAAATTATGTGAACCTGTATATATGAAGTGTGAACCATCAAAACATGCCATTATCATCAAAATATGAAATATTAAGTATTAAAAACATATTGTTCAGTCATCATTGTAATATGTACAATGTGTCATCATCAAAATCAAAGTATGAGTGTTTGGAGTCTTTGAACATTATCCACAACCAAATGTTTTGGTCATCATTAAAATGAATGCACAACTCAACAATCTTCCACATATATACAATTTGACATCAGATTGTGTATAATATGTCATCATCAAAACACAAATGTCATCATCAAAACACAAATATGTTTGAAGTTGTGTGCTTAAAATGATTGACCAGAATTATGTCATCATCAAAAACAGATTAAAGCAATGATCAAGTCAGTGAGTATAGTTAGTTAAATAACCATAACTCAATAGATAATGCCAGCCAAATACTCTTTATTTCATTTCCATTAATTCAAACTTCAACCTTACATAATCAGAGCCAATAATAGGGCCCAATATCGTATCTCAAGTACATCAGACTCAATAAAAGGAAACTAACTATTACAGACTCTTCAATACTAATCTTCTCGGCTGGCCATCTATATGGATGGGTATAGTTGAGCAGCTCATCACTCGTCCCCGATCCCATCATTTTCCAGTTCCTCATAATCATTACATGAAAATATTAAGGAAAGCAGGTGTGAGTGCACTAGCACCCAGTAGGATTTACATCTCATGGTGTGGGCATGCTTTACGTAATTAACATGTTAACAGTGGCAATACTATCATGCAATACTCATGACGATAACAATGGAAAATTGTTTCAAGCTATAACATGTACGAGGATGGTTCAATAACATTTCATGACAATTCTCATGTAGGACGGATCGATTATCAATGAGATAGATGACAATACGATCACTTGACATATAGAAGAGATTCAATAGCATGTAGCATGTACAATAGATATCTCAAGTTGAATTCTGTAGAATTCCAATGGACAATGACATATTGGATTCAATAACGATGACATGTACAATAGATTTGGCCATTTACATATAACAGTCAATCATTCAATAACAGTGTGGAAATTACCCAGATCAATCTTGCATTCAATTAGGTGCATGCCAGACACCTCAATGGATCATATACTCTCGTGATTTATAGTATTTCGGGTGCTCCTACCAGGACCAGACTGGGCCCTATTTGCACAGGCATAGTTGTGAACCGAAAATCCAATAGTTTCTGATAATTCCTTTCATTCATTTATGGCCAACAACATTTCCAAGCAATGGGCAATGATGAACTAAAGATCATGTCAATGATGATAGAGAACAATGCAATGGGACATGATCCAGATTATTTCGACAGCATAACGGCTTATTCTCATTAGTTCAATCTTTACATTTAATGCCTTATTTTCAATGTTATCAAATCACTCTCACGAGAAGTAGATAAGAATAGAAGTGCAATCTATCTTCCGGGTACTTCATTGGTACAACCAACTCGGTCTTCATAAGGGAATCCACGGAGTACGGAGATTTACGAGAACTTAAGAGAAGGTCACTAGACTGCTGATACAAAATGATCGGCCGTGAGTTTCCAATCCCCCAAGAAAGGGCTGCCTATATGTAGCACCCCGAGAATTGCAGTAATTGAAAATTTGAGATAAATAGAAAATATGACAGCTTAATAATTTAAAATTAGTTAAATACGTACACACTGTTATCCCAAATGTAAAAACGCATCTAAAAATGTCGTAAAAATCATAGTTAGACTTTAAATAGTGTTCTCTAGTGACCCATAAATAAATTTGGGCCAATAAAAATCTTTTGGATTGAGTTTAAAAATTATTGCGACTTATTATCGTAATTAAAGAATAAGTCGAAAAATCATTATCACACGTACTTAGATGAGTCAGAAAATTAAATAAAAATCATTGATGGACTTCAAATAATATCCTCTAATGACCCATCAAGAAATTTGGGTCAATAAAAATCATTTGGGCTATATTTAAGAGTTATTGTGACTAATTATCCTAATTAGGAAACCAAGTCGGAAAACTGTTACCATAGAAATAAATGTGATCATAAATTAAATAAAAATGTTGAAGAGACTCCAAACATCATGCATTGATGACCCATTATCGGAATTGGGCCAATGGATCACTTTTGGCCCAAGAATAAAATAGAGCAAGAAAAATAACCAGAAATTTGTAACCCTAATTGAGCTGAAAATAGAAAGAGGTAATTAGGGTAAATCCCATGGCAATTAGCCTTTCTTGGCAACCCAAATTCGTGCTTAACTATGGTGGGAGTTTTCCTAAAACCTCACACACTCTTTTGGGGTGAGAAATCATCAAAAAATGGAAGGTGTTAACTCAAAACCGCAACCCTTCCTTTCCTACACCCAATGGGACTTCTAAAAACCCTAGATGCATATATACTTGTCATGAAATCCTAGGGGACGAAATTACACACTGTTGGGGTCGTGGGAGGCTGTTCTTGAGCACCAAAGGTGGAGGAAATCGCCCCAACTCGGAGCCTTCTTCCCTGCTGCGTCTGCATCGATTTGTGCAGATAGCTCTTCTTGGAGTCGACCTAAGGTAGGCCAAACCTTAACCAAAACGTGCAAGACTTATACCCCTGGAAAGAGGGTCGAGTCTAGTTCCTAATCCCACTGGTTTGTCCAATTTTCATTTAGTATATCGGGTGTATTCAGCGTTTTCCTTCAGGCGGTCAGAATTAGGGCTTTTTGGAGAGCGAATCTTATTCAACTCCAAAGGTAGGTCATCTCCATGTCAAACTCTAACTAAACTCGTCCATACTTACATCCATATGTATAGATCACGTTCTTACTATTTTTCCCCAATTTCTATTTTGAGAGTTTCACGAATTAAATCTTGCATGATCTTGACGCTGTATTGTCATGATTTAACCTTAACCTGCCTTACAGGTTCCATACCTCTCTATGGAGTCATTTTTGGGCTGAGTGTTCAACATATAACTTGTTACCCTATGCATATACTTTCATTTGACACTGGTTTTTCCAATTTTATTTGACCGTACTGAGAGTATTAGCCCAAAAATTAACACTATGTCAGATTCACACAGTCAGTCACAATACATTTTATTACCCAGTCAAATGAAAACGACCTTTGTTTCTTAATTATTTGCTACTGTACAAATTATTGGAAGTAATCTAACTACAAAAGGTGGTTTCACTCGATTTGGACCACCCTAGCATTTGTTTTGATTTTTCAAACCCACAGGTGTCAAACCTAGTTTGGATCGGACTAGGAAAAACCCCTTATAAAGCACCCTGGGCAGATCAGCCATGTTTAGCCCGTTTGACGTCGTTTTCATGCCCTGTCTTCTTCTGTACGTAGTTAGTTACTGATATCATGCATATATCAACCCATATAATGATTTAAAATATGTTTACATGAATTTTAATTGATCTTAATTCATGATTATATTCTCTACTTGTCGATTATCTACTTCTTGCCTTGTTATCAAACTTGTTAAAAATGCATAGTTAATTGCTAAAATTGGTCATGCATGTTTTAGTATTCATGATACTTGACATAATATAGTTTCCAAAAATGAAGTTTCCATAAACGGAGTTTTTATAATTGGAGTTTCCATAATCGGATTCACACACACACTTGAGCGATTCTCAAGCGCGGCATGCGCACACACTCTAGCACAATAGGATAGCCCTTCTTGGCTTGCGGTGAACTCTCCGTCGGATATTCCTTTTGCCGGACTAGTGACCCCTTGACCAAGGCCTCCGTTAGTCTCCTCTGACCATGGATTCCCATATGGCCGACGAACAAGTTGTACCAATGAAGTACCTGGAAGTTAGTGTGCATGTATCTCTTATCTCTTGACATTCTTGATGAGATCTTTCTCTTCTCATCTTGACTTTCTCGGAGTGATCGAGTATAACACATGAAACAAGTTATTAAGATAGAATCTATGTAAATGTGTCGTTATGCTTTCGGATTGAACTCTTGACTCAATATTCCCAACGTACCCTTGAACTCTATATCATTATTGACATGACACTCTCGATAATCATTACTATTGACATGATAGTCCTGAACTTTCTCGACCAATCTATCCTTATTGACACACATTGCCTTCTTGTGATATGTTCTTGAAGTACATTAATGATATTGGAGTCATGACTCAAAACTCGTTCTTGTCACCCATGAGTCGACGGGCTCATTGGGACACATGCCAGTGTTGCACAATACGAACCTGACTGAGGGCCCATATTTGGTCCTGGAGATTCTGGCAAAGTCTTGTTACCTATGGGTGTGATTGTCGGATTCACCCCCGACAAAGTCTTGTTTACCCCAGGTGTTGATTGCCCAGTTTTCCCAAAGATGTTCGTTACCCCAGAGTTGACTGTTAGGTTGATCCTCTAACAAAGTCGTGTGCCTGGCATGGTGCGGAATCATGATTGGTGCTTGGCATGGCACATACTTTTTACACGTGATAAACTTACTTGCTTATTACCTGCTACTGTGTGCTGGTCCTTAACCCGAGTGGCTGAAGGACGTACTTGCATGAGGCACTAACAGATCCTGCGTGATATTCTTGTGGAGTGCTCCGAGTGGTTGCTCAAAATGCTTGCTAGTGAAATGGCCATCTTTTTACATGTTATCTTGCTCTTGTTCATGAAGTTACCATCTTGCTAGATCATTGTTCATAATATCTTGAACTCTTGAATACAACCTTATTACTATATGATCTTTACATCTCTTGATCTCACAATCTTGCAGGATACACTGCACATGTGTTACTACCACCGTTTTAATTGCATTGTACATAGCATGTTCATACCTTCTAGCTTTTAAACTGTTCAATACTTATATCATTGCTGGAAGATGTAAATCCTACTGGCAAGTGAGCACATACCTGCTCTCTTTAACATTTCAGGTAGTGAGGTAAAGCTAAATGATGGACTGTGCGTCGAGCGTGGAGTACACTTAGAGAGTCCATTCTTATTTTATGTTAGATTGGTCATGAATGTAATTTCCCTTTTCATTGAGAGATAGATAGATTGGTGAGCAAGGAGTGTTTCATTTGACATTGGAGGTTGTAATATTCGTTTTGATAAATAAGGAAGAAAATTTGATTATTGCATTGTGGCCCCTATTTGTAAAAGCTATTGGTCTATAGCTTTTGAATGCTTGCTCATTCATCACGTCTCCCAATTTATTCCGCTGCTAAAACAAAATTGGGGGCGTGACACTATAAGTGCAATGTGACGTGTAGAGCGTGTCTCAATCCATAATCCATCGGTTTAAAACAAGACGGAAAGCTTATAACAAACATGCATGACATGTATGTAATTCAATCTATCACATGGTTGTTGTACTTTTAACATATATCACATTTCAATTATGATAAGTCAGAATATGGACATAGCATATATCAATCACATGATCACATGATAGATGAAATTAATCAATCATTAACACTTAGAACAGATATTCATATTCTTATGATTTCCATGTAGGTTGATCACTTTTAGGCCATTGACTAGCTACATGACGTGATATGACATAAAGACATGCATATAGTAGACTGAATAGCTCATTAAAATAGTCTCGGGTTGGCCTTTAAATCGCGAGGAACCCAGCAGTCGCACTCAAAGGGCCATACACAGTCAAACCACGTTTTGTAACAAGTAACTAAATCACGAAGTACCTACCCGTCGCGTTCAAATCTCGACGGGTCATGTGGTCACCTTTTTCAACGGGAATCGATTGTCAGATCTATTATGCAATGAGAATCGCGACGGCCCTATATGTCGCGTTTACAACACGACAGGCCGATATGTCGCAACATCTTGTAAATCGCGACGGTTATCTCAGACGCGTTCATATCACTATTCTCTGAATCGCAACAGGTTGACCCATCATGTTCAGGAGATAGTTAAAAACCCGAATATACAAATAGACAGAAATCTTTGGGCAGGAAAAATAGGTCAAATAGTGGCGGCACATGTTGTCGCATTCAAGAAGGGCGCTAAAACCCATGCGGTGCATAGTTTCATGCGTCAGATTGACTAGTCAGACCTCAAATTACGACAGAACAGTCTGTCACCTTTTACTGAATTGCAACGTACAGGTAAGTCGCATTCATGTAACAAGAAACGCGACGTCTAGAGCCGTTGTTTCTTGGATCTTGCCCGAAAACTAGAAAAAACGTGACAATCCTTCATAATAGACTTATAACTTGAAATCTAGCAATATTTATACAAGACTCTGAACATGAAAAGTGTCAAGGACATCCAGTAGAAGAAAACTATCATTTTTATTTGACCCAATTTGGCCTCGGTTTGCATGATAAACAGTAAGAACACAAAAATCCCTATCTTTGCGCGACTCTTGAAAAACGCTTAATACGACTCACATGGTGCATGGAAATTGGGGAAAATACATGCAAATGAAACTAGACTCAATGCTCTTTCCAATGGTATGTGCAATGTTTACATTAAGTCCGAGATCACCTACCTTTGTGTAGCTCTAAGATGGGTGATGGCACAGGTCGCAGCAGAGAACAGTTGGGGAAGAAGCTCGGTTCTTAATCGTTTCTCTCTTCCTGGTGCCCTAGCTCGCCTCCACACGACCCCAACTGATGGTAAACCTTCCCAGTTAGTTTTAGAACGATTATTTATATGACTAGGGTTTGTTCCATGTTCTAAAGAGACTAGGAAAGAGGGCTGCGGTTTTGGCTTGTCCCCTTCCAAGTTTTGCGGATCCTCCTCCCAATTGAAGTAGGAATGCAATTAGGAAACCTCCCATCCTTGCTAGGTACAATTTTTGCTTGCTTTGCATGGCTAATCACCTTTGTTTAACCCTAATTTGCCCTTTCCTAATTTTGCATAATTATGGGTACGAATTTTGGGGTTATTGCCTTTAGGTTTGTTCTTTGGCCAATGGAGTTGTTTTGGCCCAATACGATTTAAATAGTTGATTTCACACTTTGGGAGTTTAACAATGGTTTTTATTTCATTTCTATTCACCATTTTTATTTATTACTATTTTCTTATATTTTAAATCATTTAAATTTCCAGGGCATTACATCCTCCCCCACTTAAGAAAATGTGGTCCCTAAATTTATACATAACGGTATAGTATCATACCTAAGAATAGTTCTGGGTGGTTTTTCTTCATTCTTTCCTCCATTTCCCAAGTAGCATTGGTAACTCCATCTCGACTCCACTGGACCTTCACCATAGGTATGGTACGATTCCTGAGTCATTGTAACTTCCGATCTAATAGCTTGATTGATTTCTCTTCATACGTCAGGTCTTCTCGAATCTCCAAGTCCTCATGGCTAATTACATGGTCGGCATTGAACAGGTATTTTCTCAGCATGGATATGTGGAAGACGTTATGTACATTAGCGAGTTGTAGCGGTAGTGCAAGTCTATAAGCCACCTGACCAACCCTTTCAAGAATTTCAAAAGGGCCAATAAATCTGGGACTTGACTTTCTCTTGATTCCAAATCTTTGAACTCCCCTTGAAGGGGAGACCTTCAAGAAGACATGGTCACCGACTTGGAATTCCAGCTCTCTTCTTCTTTTGTCTGCATAACTTTTCTGCCTTGACTGCGCTATCTTCAGATGTTCCCTGACAATCTGAACCTTCCTGACAGTCGCCTCGACTAAGTCGGGTCAAACCCATTGGTTTTCTCCAACCTCCTCCCAACAAAGAGGTGATCTACAACTTCTGCCATGTAAGGCTTCAAACGGTGCCATTTTAAAACTTGCCTAATAGCTATTGTTGTATGCAAACTACATTAGATACAACTGGTCATCCCAGCATCCCTTAAAATCAAGCATAAGAGCACGAAGCATGTCCTCCACAATTTGATTGGTTCTTTCAGTTTGTCCATCCATCTAAGGATGAAAGACAGTGCTAAAGTTCAATTTGGTGCCCAATGCTTCTTGTAAATTCTTCCAGAAGTGTGAAGTGAATCTAGGGTCCCTATCAGAAATTATGGTGGACGGAATCCCATCCAATCCAACCACCTCTTTGACATAAAGTGCAGCCAACACATCTACTGACCATGTGCTCTTAATCGGCAAGAAATGAGCTGATTTAGTCAATCGGTCTACTATTACCCAAATTGCATCCACACCACCTCTAGTCTTGGGAAATCCCATGATAAAGTCCATACTGATGCTATCCCACTTCCATTCTGGGATTTCAAGTGGTAACAATCCACCGGCCATTCGAAAATGCTCAGTCTTGACTTTCATGCATGTCAAATAGTATGCCACATGGTTGGCCACATCTCTCTTCATATTCAGCCACCAATAAGACCTTTTCAAGTCTTGGTACATCTTTGTCAATTCCGGATGAATTGTGTACTTAGATTGATGAGCTTCATTTAACAGCTTCTTCTTGAGTTCCCCATAGTCAGGGACACATGTTCTGCCTTGGAATAATAATCTCCCATCACTGCTAGAGAAAATCTGGTCTGTTCTAGTTTTTCTTTAATCTCAACTAAGAAGGGATCCTCTCCTTGCTTCTCCTTGATTTCAGTTAGTAGATTGGACTGTATTTTGACATTAAAATTATTACTTGTTTCTCCTTCTTTCCTACGTCTAAATTCAGACTTGTGAACTGTTCTAGTAACTTCCATTCGCCTAGCATCATACTAGCTGGCATAGCTCCTGGTTGTCTACTTAGAGCATCGCCACTACATTGGCTTTTCCTGGGTGATATTGAATGGAAAAGTCAAAGTCTTTGAGGTACTCTAACCACCTTCTTTGTCTCATGTTAAGCTCCTTTTGTGAGAATAAATATTTCAAACTCTTGTGGTCAAAAAAGACTTTAAATTGCCCCATAAATGTAGTGCCTCCATATTTTTAAAGCAAACACTACAGCTGCTAATTCCAGGTCATGTATAGGATAATTTACTTGTGGGTCTTCAATTATCTTGAGGCATATGCTATTACCTTTCCTTGTTGCATTAGGACACATCCTAGACTTGTTCCAAAGCATCTGAAAAGATTTCAAATCCTCCTCTTCACTGGATAGGGCAGGACAGGAGCAGAAGTCAAACACTTCTTCAAGTTATTAAAACTCTCTTCACACTTATCAGTCCACACAAATGGATTCTCCTTCCGGGTCAACTTGGTTAATGGCACTGCAATCTTTCAGAAATCCTTTATGAATCTTCTGTAATACCCAACTAATCCCAGAAAGCTTCAGATCTCTGTGACACTTGTCGATCTTTCCCACTTCAGTACTACCTCTACCTTTGATGGATCCACAGTGATACCATCCTTGGTTACCACATGTCCCAAAAAGGATACCTCATCCAGCCAGAATTCACACTTACTCAGTTTGGCATATAGTTTATTCTCCCTCAATATTTGCAATGCAATCCTCAAATGTTCCTCATGTTCTTCCTTTGTTTTGGAATAGATCAGTATATCATCAATGAAAACCACCACAAATTTATCAAGGTAGGGGCGATAAATACTATTCATCAGCTGCATGAAAACTGCAGAAGCATTTGTTAGTCCAAAAGACATAACAATGAATTCATAATGCCCGTACCTGCTTCGTAAGGTTGTCTTGTGTATATCTTCACCTTTGATCCTCAATTGATGATAGCCGGATCTGAGATCTATCTTAGAGAAATATTTAGCTCCAGATAGTTGATCAAATAATTCATCAATCCTTGGCAGGGGATATTTGTTCTTGATTGTTAGTTGATTCAGTTGCCTGTAATCTATACACAGCCTCATTGACACATCCTTCTTCTTGACAAAGAGAACTGGTGCACCCCATGGTGATGTGCTTGGTCGAATAAACCCTTTCTCTAGCAGTTCCATCAATTGTTCCTTTAATTCCTTCAATTCCGCAGGGGACATTCTATATGGTGCCCTAGATACTAGTGCCGCTCCAGGGATCAACTCAATGGTAAAGTCGACCTCTCGCTCAGGAGGAATACCTGGCAAGTCTTCAGAGAATACATCAGCGTACTCGCTGATAATAGAAATGTTCTCAATCTTGATCTCCTTCTTTGTGGTGACAACTACGGCTAGAAAGGCAATACAACCTTTCCTCATCATCCTCTTGGCTTGTAGTGCAGAAATGAGGGACAGTTTCCTGCAGTTTCTATCTCCTGAGAACATTAGCTTTGAATGTTGACTAAATGTTACTCGGCTTTTCTTATAGTTGACACTAGCCCCATGTTCAGACAACCAATCTTCTCCTATGATCATCATAACCCTCCATGTCCATGCAGATTAAATTTGCAGGTAAATTTTGAGTTTTAATCAACACCTCACTAGATGGATAATGGTTTCTAAGTTTGGTGCCAGGACTAATAGAGGTTGACACAACTATTCCAGATTTCATCGGAATGGGTTTTATAGATAAGGTATCAGCAAATGTTTGCGATATGAAGTAATGAGTAGCTCCCGTATCAAATAGAACAAATGCAGAACTGATAAAATAGTAAGTGTACCTTCAACCACACCACCTTCCTCTGATGTAGTTGGTTCTTGTACTGCCTGCAGCCTACCTTGGCGCTTCTAGCCTCCTTGTATCGCCGGTGTCTGATTCATCATACGCGGACAATTAGAGATCTTGTGACTCTGACTTCCGCAGCGCAAGCACCTCCCCAGTGCTTTCTAGTAGCCTTCAGACTTGTGACTAGTTTTGTCACAGTGCTTGCATGGCTCCTTGTTGATGGGGGCTTGTTGAAAACCTCCATCCCTGAACTTCTTGACTGGTTGGTACCCAGCTTGGCCCATCGGCCGCTTTGTCCCAACCACAGCTGGTGGCCTTTTTGATACTGATCCTTGTTCCTTCTTTATCATGTTGTTCTTGATGTTTTCCACTATGGCTAGCGAATCCTCCAGTAATAGTGCCTTCATTACCATCTCCAGGTAAGTCTGCAGATCCATTGGTCCCAGTTGTGTGATGTACTAGGGCCTCAGACCGCTCATGAATCTCTTGGCCTTCAACCGCTCAGTTTGGACCAAGTGTGGGGCATAATGATCTAGTTTAGAGAACTGGGCCTCGTACTCAGCTAAGGACAGACTCTGTTGTTTCAGATTGGCAAACTTCGTCGCCTTCCTCTCTTGTACTCTATCTGAGAAGTACTTGTTGTTGAAGTACTCCTTGAACTGTTCCCAAGTTTCCTGGGCATCTCCTAGTGTAGCCTCAATTGACTCCCACCAGGTACGTGCTTCTCTCTCTAGCTGATAAGTAGCTACAGTAACTTTGTTCTCATCGGTGCATTCCATCACGCGGAGCGCACGCTCAATTTCTTTGAGCCAGTGCTCAGCCTCGTCCGGGTCACTGCTACCCCTAAACTTGGGTGGGTACATACTCCTAAAGTTCCTGTGTAGATCTCCCTGAGTTTTAGTTCTACCCTGAGTAGCTTGTAATAGTGCCTAGGTCAAGGTATTGATCGTCCTCTGTAAATCTCTCTCACATGCAGCGGCCATTGCAATCCTTCAAGATAACCACATTATGTTCATTAGATGTTAACTTCATCACAACTTATTTCTAACTAAATGACTTAGCCTGTGTTTCTACCCCAATCTCACGGTTGGTTTTTGGCAAGTCAACTCATGGGATTAAGTTTTTTTTTAACTAAGCCTAACAATTTCATGTTTGCCTAGAACTTAAGAGAAACCTAGGCTCTGATACCAACTGTCACGCCCCAACATTTAACAGCGAAAATAAACGTCGAGAGCGTGAGCGATACAAGTGTGCGTAACACAGTCGAGTAATTCAGAGTAATAACTAAATATGACACGAGGTTTAAGACAATGATAATGCCAGCCAAATACTCTTTATTTCATTTCCATTAATTCAAACTTCAACCTTACATAATCAGAGCCAATAACAGGGCCTAATATTGTATCTCAAGTACATCATACTCAATAAAAGGAAACTAACTATTACAGACTCTTCAATACTAATCTTCTCGGCTGACTATCTATATGGATGGGTACAGTTGAGCAGCTCATCACTCGTCCCCGATCCCATCATTTTCCAGTTCCTCATAATCATTACCTAAAAATATTAAGGAAAGCACGTGTGAGCGCACTAGCACCCAGTAGGATTTACATCTCATGGTGTGGGCATGCTTTACGTAATTAACAGTGGCAACACTCATGAAATACTTATGATGATAACAATGGAAAGCTGTTTCAGCTATAACATGTACGAGGATGGTTCAGTAACATTTCATGGCAATCTCTTGTAGGACGGATCGATTATCAATGAGATAGATGACAGTACGATCACTTGACATATAGAAGAGATTCAATAGCATGTAGCATGTACAATAGATATCTCAAGTTGAATTCCGTAGAATTCCAATGGACAATGACATATTGGATTCAATAACGATGTCATGTACAATAGATTTGGCCATTTACATATACAGTTAATCAATCAATTATTCAATAACAGTGTGGAAATTACCAGATCAATCTTGCCTTCAATTAGGTGATTTCCAGACACCTCAATGGATCATATACTCTCGCGATTTATAAGTATTTGGGTGCTCCTCCCAGGACCAGACTGGGCCCTATTTGCATAGGCATAGTTGTGAACCAAAGTTCCAATAGTTTTTGGTAATTTCATTCATTCATTTATGGCCAACATGATTTTCCAAGCAATGGACAATGATGAACTAAAGATCATGTCAATGATGATAGAGAACAATGCAATGGGACATGATCCAGATTAATTTCGGCAGCATAACGGCTTATTCTCATTAGTTCAATCTTTACATTTAATGGCTTGTTTTCAATGTTATCAAATCACTCTCACGAGAAGTAGAAAAGAATAGAAGTGCAATCTATCTTCTGGGTACTTCATTGGTACAACCAACTCAGTCTCCATGAGGGAATCCACAGAGTACAGAGATTTACGGAGGTCTTAAGAGAAAGGTCACTAGACTATCGATACGAATGACCGGCCGTGAGTTTCCAATCCCCCAAGAAAGGGCTGCCTATAGGTGCAATGTAACGTGTAGAGCGTGTCTCAATCCACAATCCATCGGTTTAAAACAAGATGGAAAGCTTATAACAAACATGCATGACATGTATGTAATTCAATCTATCACATAGTTGTTGTACTTTTAACATATATCACATTTCAGTTATAGACAAGTCAGAATATGGACATAGCATATATCAATCACATGATCACATGGTAGATGAAATCAATCAATCATTAACACTTAGAATAGATATCATATTCTTATGATTTCCATGTAGGTTGATCACTTTTAGGCCATTGACTAGCTACATGACATGATATGACATAAGACATGCATATAGTAGACTGACAGCTAATTAAACAGTCTTGGGTTGGCCTTTAAATCGCGACGGACCCAGTCATCGCACTTCAAAGGGCCATACAGAGTTAAACCATGTTCTGTAACAAGTAACTAAACCGCAACGTACCTACCCATCGCGTTCAAATCGCGACGGGTCATGTGGTTGCTTTTTCAACGGGAATTGATTGTTGGATCGATTATGCAGTGAGAATCGTGACGGCCCTGTCTGTTGCGTTCAAAATGCGACAGGCCGATATGTTGCAACGTCCTGTAAATCGCGACGATCATCTCCGACACATTCATATCACTATTCTCTGAATCGCGACGGATCTACCCGTCGTGTCAGGAGATAGTTCAAAAATCCTCATGATAGACTTATAACTTGAAATCTAGCGATATTTAGACAAGATCTGAACATGAAAAGTGTCAAGGACGTCAAGTAGAAGAAAACTACTATTTTGGTTTGACCCAATTCGGCCTCGATTTACATGAAAAATAGTAAGAACACAAAAATCTCTATCTTTGCGCGACTCTTGGAAAATGCTTAGTACGATTCACATGGTGCATGGAAATTGGAAAAATACTTGCAAATGAAACTAGACTCAATGCTCTTTCCAATGGTATGTGCAATGTTTACTTTAAGCACGAGATCACCTACCTTTGTGTAGCTCTAAGATGGGTGATGGCACAGGTCACAGCAGAGAACAGTTGGGGAAGAAGCTCGGTTCTTGGTCGTTCTCCTCTCCTCCTGGTGCCCTAGCTCGCCTCCACACGACCCCAACTTGATGGTAAACCTTCCCAACTATTTTTAGAATGATTATTTATATGACTAGGGTTTATTCCATGTCCTAAAGAGACTAGAAAAGAGGGCTGCGGTTTTGGCTTGGCCCCTTCCAAGTTTTGGGGATTCTCCTCCCAATTGGAGTAGGAATGCCATTAGGAAACCTCCCATCCTTGCTAGGTAGGAATTTTTGCTTGCTTTGCATGGCTAATCACCTTTGTTTAACCCTAATTTGTCCTTTCCTAATTTCTGCATAATTATGGGTACGAATTTTTGGGTTTATTGCCTTTGGGTTTTGTTCTTTGGCCCAATTGGAGTTGTTTTGGCCCAATACGATTTAAATATTGATTTCACACTTTGAGAGTTTAACCATGATTTTTATTTCATTTTTATTCATCATTTTTATTTATTGCTATTTTCCTATATTTTAAATCATTTAAATTTTCGGGGCGTTACACTTACATAAAACATGATTACCCTTCAATTAGAGAGATTTTCTACATTATTAAGGTAACCTCGATACTGTTTTCTTATGCACGCACCCTGAAGGGACGTCGCCAGAATTTAATAACATAATTGAGATATAACACCACCATAATTCTAAAAAAAAATACTAATTATAGATATGGACAATTGAGAATTATTGAAGCACAGATATCAAGATTAATGCGACCTAATAATTTTTGGGATAATTTTCACTTGATGAAAAATTAAACTAAAATTACTAAAATTTGTAAAACCTTCAAACTAGCCTATGTTTTAAATTTCACCTTGATTGGATGTCATTTTAAGATAAAATTAATGTCCTAAAGGAGCCTAAATGAATTAGTTTGAATTATGTAACCCATTTTACCTACGTAAGCACATACCTTTCCTTAAGGTTTAAGAAAGGGTCACTACTGTGTGTGGAAAGTTGGTTAGGCCCTATCTAATCAAAGTCATGACTTCAAGAGGGCTATTCCCAACCTCTCATCGTGGTTGCCATGTAAGAGCATAGCATGCCTTATAGTTAACCTTCGGCAACCCTCATGTGCCCAATCCAGTTGGAAAGTAATCAAATATGTATATAGACATAAACATAGAGTAATGCTATGATACGGTGGGATCTTAGGGTACAGCTCCATCGTAACATCAGTGCGGACGTTGGATTTTAATCCAACAGTCTGTCTATACTCACCGAGTAGCACTGAGCACCGAAACACTGAGCAATGAGCATTTTGACCACCCGAACGTCCGAACACCGAGCACGGATGTACTGTAGCGCTCTACCGTTAGATTGAAATTCAACGATCCATGCTATGCTACGGCGGGGCCGTATCAAAATGTTATATATATAGCCCCGTATATATATATATATATATATATATATATATATATATATATATATATATATATATATATATTGGGGTGCGATGTTGCGGCCCCACTGCACCCTAGCGGCCATCCAACGGCCACCGTGCACTCGACGCACGTAACATTTTTTTTCGGTTGTTGTTAGATTGATCCAATGACAACGGTTGGGGTACGGCAAGGCTACACCGTCATACCCCATCATCACTCTATATGTGTGTGTGTGTGTGTGTGTGTATATATATATATATAATATATATATATAATATATATATATATATATAATATCACCATGCCACAATAATTATTTTATTAAAAATAGATATAGCCACTCAGAGACTGAATAGTGAAAGAAATCAGTCATAGGGAAGAAAACAAATTAGGCTTCCAACAAGGAAGTTGTTGGAAATTCATAATAAAAAGATTCTAAGATCATAGTTGAGGGTTAAATAGTCAAGGGTGTGTAGGAATCAAGAGAATAAGAAAGACCCACAATTTCTGTAACAATCAAAGTACTTAATGCTCTACGTGAGAAAGTTGGTCAAGGACTCAAGATAGGGTAACCAAGATAGACTTGACAAGCATTCAGATGAGTAAACTAACATTGTTTTGAGCCCGAGATCATCTACCTTAATTGCTCTCCAAATTTCTGGTTCTTTTAGTCGAAGCAGAGATAAGAGGAAGAACTCAAGATCCTCAAGCTTCAAGATCGTCCCCTTTGCTCCTGAGTGCTCCTCACCATCCAGAGGTCCAAACCTTCCTTCCCACGACCAGAAATGTCCAGAGGAGTTTTGGGGTTGCCAAAGGAGGGCCACATGCTATATTTATGAGGCTAGATCTTGCATAAATGTATTGGAACTCTCAATTCTGGGGACAGGTATGAGAGGCATACCTATGTGCACATACCTCCACCCATACCAAATGTTGACTTTATCTGGGAAAGGTCAGACCCATCTTACTTGAGCCATACCTGGATACTGGTACTTTTACCAACTCCAAAAGTCGACATTCTCAACACAAATTCAATTTCCACCATACAAGAGCCAACTCATACCCATATATGTGTCAACTTCCCCTCATATGGGAAGAGACATTTACTATAGAAACCACTTGTCCCTAAAATTTTAAATTCCCCAAGCAGTCCTACCATGACTAGAGAATAAAGTTTTCCTTTGATTGATGTTTAAGAGTTACATTAATTACTGAACAACTTAAAGGTTGTTCCAATTGCTAAACAAATGTTCAGAAGTCCACCGATTGGTGTTCATGAATGGATCGATTGTTGAACAAATGTTCAGAGATCTACCAATTGATGTAACTGTTGAGCAACTACCTCTAAAGAAATTTAATGACTTTCTTAGTTTTTATAAAACTATGTTTTTGCTATGACAAATCTTTAAATATATATAATTTATACCACAGCTCTTTTTTTTAAGTAACAGTATCCTCAAAATCTTCTAAGGCCACAACTGTCTCTCGCATACTGAATCCGACTGTCATATTCAACTCTTTTAGAATAGCAGTCAGAAGTCATCGAATTTTTTCTAAGTCCACATCGTTTACATACCATTCGACTGATGACTTCGACTCTTACAGTCGAATGTCTTTTTCTTGTGATTCGACTGATGACTTCGACTCTTACAGTCGAATGTCCTTTTTCTTTGTGATTCGTTGATGACTTTGACTCTTACAGGCGAATCTTTTTCTTTGTGATTCGACTGATGACTTCGACTCTTACAGTCGAATGTCTTTTTCTTTGTAATTCGACTGATGACTTTTACAGTTGTATTCGACTAATACCTTCAACTGTCAATCGAATACCTTAGAAATCCACACCTATTGTAGTCGAATCACCATGATCACTCATGAGTCGAATCACTCTTACTCCTTCAATCGACTCCTGTTCACATTCAACTACACTGACATTCTGCACTTGTATCCTTTATATTTGTCAGCTATCTTTTCTAAACTATATGAAGATCATCAAATCTAGTTTGATTATCTTAAGCAAAATCAATATGAGGATTGTTGTATGGAAACTTCGAAGATTATTAATATATTTCTGACAGGATTGACATGTCGCTTCTAAATTAATTATCATGTGCTAAACATATTCTGAAAAGTGTCTCCTTGAAATCCTCAGTCCTGATGTCCTACTTGCTTATGTTTAGTTCACAAGACACATAGCATTTATGTAAAACTCAGACGCATGGCATCTGACCATCTCACCTCCCCTGAAGACCTATACTTTAATTTTTATCTTCTGTCTGTTGTTGTAATACTTGTGGGATACTAGGTTCCATGTCTTGTACTGAATTTTTCTGACCCACCTACCTCAAGGGTATGGAGATACGTTTCTCCCTCTGTGTCTGTCCTTGCAACAGGCATTTATTGAGCAGGTGTTCAGCATGCCTCTCCTTCAGCTACTTGCTACAAGAGCTATCTTCTAGCTATTATCAAAATGAAGACCTCGGGAAGAAGCCTACTTGAAGGCCTGTTAGACAATCTCTTCAAGACTCAAAGGATCCCAGAATCCTCCTCAAATGGCTATATTGCAAACGGCCACAAAGCTCCAACAGTCATCCTCTCAAACGGTAATATTTTTGAAGTTAAAAAGAGCTCAAGAGGAAAAAGAACAGACACAGAGAAACACAGATAAATATCCTTGAAGTGAGAATCCAAAGTGCATTCAAGTCCCATTCTCCTGAAAGAGTCATTCGAATTCCTCAAGCTCTCTCTAAAGTCTTCATGCTTGACTTCCTCTGAGAGTTCCTTGTGTTCATAAAATTCTGTGGAGAATTTCTGTTTGTGGGTGGCAATTGTGCTCAGTTTCAATTCTATAGTCCACCCCTTTCACTTTAGATAGGATTTAGAATCAATTCTATATATGTTGTACCATCTGAAGTCTGTGTATTTTGTGCTCAACTTTGAGGCAAACACACCACTGTCAAATTTCCTTGTATTTGTGCAGAAATCTGTCTCTGCCTTTGCCCCTCTGGTGTAGGGAAGGCCTTGGTGAAAAGACATTGTTGTACCCCTGTTTAGGGAAGACTTGCTGGGAGCAAGTGGGTTTGTAATTCCTCTCAAGGGTGAAGAGAAGGCCAAATTCATTGGCAGATTAGTGAAATCTCAAGTGGTGGCTTGAGGACTAGATGTAGGACTTCCATGGGAAGTGCCGAACCAGGAAAAATCTGTGTCCAATTTTTTGTGTGATTGTTTTCGCCAAGTCTACACTTGAATCACACACATCACTTTGAGTACTAACTGTTTATTTAGTGCTGGTTTTCAGAAGAAATTTTAAAGGTCAAAAGTCCTATTCACCCCCCTCTAGGACTATTTTGCTTGCCATTTCGATCCAACAAGTAGGGGTGTTCATAATTTGGTCCAACCCGAAAAACCGAACCGAACGGTTCGGTTCAGTTCGATTCAGGTTGGGCATCTAAGTGGTTCAGTTCGGTTCCACATTGTGGAATCGAAATAACCGAATATATCTATAATATGTATATTTTTGATTCAAATAGTAAATAGCCCAGGGTAAGAAAGGCCAGAGGTGGGCGCGGCGAGAGGAGTTCGATTCCTCTCTTCCGCCATTAAGTTTTTTATATGAAAAACATGTTTAAAAGTGAGCCTTTTTGTCCAAAAGGAGATTCGAACCCCTAACCACTCGGTATAGTGGCCGACGCCTTACCACCATGCCAGATGTACAGTGAGTATAATTGGAATTAAACTTCGGTTTAAACCGAACCGAACCAGTTCGGTTCGGTTCGGTTTCAGTTCACCCAAAAAATGGGGTGAACCGAATCGAACCGGACCGTGACCCCTACCAACAAGTGGTATCAGAGCGAGGTCTTCTCAGAAGAATCCAAAAAGATTTGAGAATAAATGGCATCTGAAGCTCAAACTATGAAGGCCAATCGGTTTCAAGGCCACCATTCTTTGATGGTGAAGATTATCAATATTGGAAGATGAGGATGGAATGCTTCATCAGAGGTACTGACTTCGACCTCTGGC
>CM024758.1:43498067-43557140 GCA_014218235.1 Colocasia esculenta | reverse complement strand
CCTTCATGCTTGACTTCCTCTGAGAGCTTCCTTATGTTCATAAAATTCTGTGGAGAATTTTTGTTTGTGGTGGCAATTGTGCTCAGTTTCAATTCTCTTTAGTCCACCCCTTCACTTCAGATAGGATTTAGAATCAATTATATTCTGTTGTATCCATCTGAAGTCTGTGTGTTTTGTGCTCAACTTTGAGGCAAACACACCACTGTCAAATTTCCTTGTATTTGTGCAGAAATCTATCTCTGCACTTTGCCCCTCTTGTGTAGGGAAGGCTTGGTGAAAAGCATTGTTGTACCTCTGTTTAGGGAAGACTTACTTGGGAGCAATGTGGGTTTGTAATTCCTCCAAGGGTGAGAGAAGGTCAAATTCATTGGCAGATTAGTGAAATCTCAAGTGGTTGGCTGAGGCCTGGATGTAGACTTCCATGTGGGAAGTGCCGAACCAGGATAAACTCTGTGTCCAATTTCTTTGTGTGATTGTTTCCGCCAAGTCTACACTTGAATCACACCATCACTTTGAGTACTAACTGTTTTTTAGTGCTGTGATTTTCAGAAGAAATTTTAAAAGGTCAAAAGTCCTATTCACACCCCCTCTATGACTGTTTTGCTTGCCATTTCAATCCAACAATAACAATCGCATCGATTTCTAAACAAATTTCAAAAATCTACCGATTGGTGTAACAATACCAATAGTGTAGCAATCACATCGATTGCTGAACAAATGTTCAAAAATCTACAATTGGTGTTCATGAATGGATCGATTGCTAAACAAATATTCAGAAGTCTTCTGATTGACTTATAAACATTCTGATTGGCTTGTAAATGATCCGATTATTATTGAACATAGGTTTAGCAAATATTCGATTGGCTTGTAAATGATATGATTGCTAAACAAATGTTCAACAAACATTTTGATTGACTTGTAAATGATCCGATAACAGAACAATGGTTCAGCAAACATTTTGATTGGCTTGTAAATGATCCGATTACTGAACAAGGTTCAGTAACCATCCAATTAGTGTTATAATAGCATCGATTCTTGAACAAAAGTTCAGAATCCTTCGGATTGGTGTGTATTCACACCGATTACTGAACAATGGCTCAATAATCATCCGATTGGGGTTATGATCACATCGATTTTTGAACAAAAATTCAGTAATTATAATCAAACCAATTACTGAACAAGAGTCCAATAATCTTTTGATTGATCTTATAATCAGATTTCCAATCTTTTATTTCTTGTGAATTATTTACCCAAGTTAATAGACTCCCATTTCTCGGATTCGTTTATTAAAATCTAAGTTGGTACACCCATTTTAATTGTAACTTATAAATTTCCATATCTTTCCCCACAATATATTATATATATATATATAATATATATATATATTCCTAAATTTCTGCTTTTGAACTCTTACTTAATTATTTAAAAATTATAAATTTCCACCCACTCTTAATTGTCTATGATTTTAAAAACTTGGGTTGTTATAAGAAGAGTGCTTGCAGTTTCTCCTACCCTAAGATCATCTGGGGGTCTGCAACTCAATTTGAGATTGACCCCCTCAGCTATAATTTGTATGTTTCTTTTTTTACCGGAAGAGAATGTTTTGTGGCGTGTGCAGGAGCTCTGTTATTTCATGGTATTTGGCACGGCAGCCGGCGGCGGAAACACGTTGTATCAGCTGGCTCGTGCTGCTGCGGTGGAAGAGGATCTCGTAAGCCGGTGCCCTGCCTGCACTAGAGAGGAGGCTCCTCTGGATGTGGAACCCTGTACGCATCTTGGGATTGAACAGCTAATTTGCTTGTTTCAGCAGGTGCTGAATAGAATCATCACAATGAGGTCACATCTGCCTGGCGAAGAAAACATATACACCTTGCACCATCAAAATAAGATCCATCCACTTGGTCGGACCCTGCTAAATGACGAGCAGACGTTTCCTCAAAAAGGTTCTGTAAGGTTGCATTTACAGAAGAAGATGAGTCATACGTAAATAGGAAGGAAATTTTTCACTAATTTTTGCACGGTCAAAAAGGAGTTGTTACCAAAGAATGTATGTGTATTAGCTGTGTAAAGGATGAGAAAATTGTAACTGATTAGTAGGTGCCACAAAGCCCAAAAAGGGCAAATGAGTTGAAGAAAATAACGGGAACCCAGAAGAAAAAAGTAACTTTCACGGGAGGTGGGAGTACAACCCTCTCAGTTAAAAGCCTAAGAATGGATTACAAATACCAATCAATCAATGGATCAACTCTTTTACACACGAAACTCTGAGAAACAGCCTTCCTTCAAAGGCTTGGGAAACCAATCAGGGGAACAATGAAGAAAATTAAATCAGACTGCATGTACAAGAAGAGCTCTCAGATTGTTATGGAACAGAGGTCGTCAAAGACGGTTCTGATGTTAGGTCTCTCATTTACAGGTCGAATACAGCGAAGGGATACAGCCAGCAGCTCGTCCATTTCCTTTGAGTTTCTTCCAACCCCGCAATATCCCTGTCAAAGCATTCTATCCCTCGCCTCCCTTACGCACATACGAACCCAGTCCGTGAGATCAACTGCCCCAGACTGGCCCGAAATAATGTCGCCAGCGCTTCTCCTACTTAATAGTTCCATCATGATCACACCGAATGCATATACATCAGCCTTAAATGATGGGAACGGCTTGCTTGCAGCTGCCAATTCTGGGGCCCCATATCCCAGTGCCCCCAATTCAACATCTGCTCGGCGGTGCCATTTGGTGTCATAAGGCGATGAAGACAGTAGTCTGTTAGCTTTGCTGTGAGATCAGGGCCCGTTAAGAGTACGTTTGCTGGTTTCAGGTTACCATGTGGCATGCCCATCTCATGATGAAGATAGGACAAACACCGAGCAATGTCAACTGTAATTTTCAGCCTTTGGCTAAGTGAGAGAGGGGAATGCCTTCTTGGAGTAGATTCTGTGGAGTGAATGCTTCAATTAGAAACCAAAATCATGTAGCAAAGAGAACTACCAATGATACATAACATGTTTGGTTTACTCGAGAGAGAGAGCACCAAAACTACAAGCAGGAAAATCAATCAGGCTGAGTCAGCCCCCAATTTTACTGACCTCATTCATTAGATAGATGGCAATCATAACACATGTTATAGTGCATGCAAGAGAACCAAAGGATATTGCCGGCAATATGTTCATGGCATCAAGTTTTAACCTAAATCCTGTCGTCCGATACAAGATGGCCTATAGAGGTATTAACTCCAAGCAAAGTCGAAGAAATTCCCTTACAGGGACAAGACATTATTGGGCAAATGCCAATGGTATAATCCTGGTGCCACGGCACCATTCACCATTCCTAAACAGGTACTTCAGACATGATGATGAAATCCAGTAAGATTTCAATTACTCAAGCATATCAACAGGAAGCACTTTCTTACCTCACTAGAACATTTGAACAAAACTTGGGGAGAGACTGCTAAACCTTTGTTGAGGACTAGTAAAAAATGGGGATGTTTACCTTTACTTTCTAAAATCTGTCCATATTCTAAATATCACTGTAGAATCTTCAAAATGCTTAAAACCTAAAATCTTCAATCATTAAAAAAAAAAAAAAACCCGCCATCAGTTCCCATTAGATATGGCACACTTAACAAGGGCTAAAACTAACCCTACATAAAAAATATCAACTCTCTCACTCTCAAGGGCTAAAACTAACCCTATATAAAAAATATCAACTCCCTCTGCCAGTGCCAGAAGGGGTTCTCCTTTGGCACCCCTGAGCCCCCTCTGTGCTGGAGGGGGAAACCTTTCTCTCTCTGTAACTACATAAAAAATAGGGAGAATTGCCGATCAGTCCCTTGGGGACTTATTTTTAGGTCCCTATCTCCTTTAGAAAACCATGTAGTAACATACTTATGTCTGTGATTATAAGTATGTAAGTCGGAGACCTAAAAATAAGTCTCCAAAAAATAGGGATTGATTCGTAATTCTCCCTAAAAAGTATCATCTCTCTCTCTGCTGGAGGGGGAAACCTTTCTCTCTGTACCAGCATCCCGCCACCCCCAAGTGCACCATGGCATCACCTGGCCTGGCCAAAGCCCAGCACCCACCCCGGACCTTCTGCATGCCCCCGCCCCAAAAGGTTGGACGCCCCCTTGGCCACCAAACCCTCACCCCCTACCCTGCTGCCAGACCAGATGTCCCCTGCCTTGCCCCGCCCAGACTGGAAGCCAGCCACCCCCCACGCACCCCTTGCTTCTGGTTGGGGACTCCCCCCGCAGAACAACACCCCCTCGCCCCCACTCGCCTGCCCGAATGCCACCCTACCCAAGGATGGGAAACTCAGTTTTGGGCCAACACCGGCCGAAATCAGCAAAAACCAATTAAAAATAAAAAAAATATAGAAAATTATAAGAAATTACCAAAACATCAACAAAATCAGTGGACAAGCATTTGAACATAAATAAATTGGATTAATGAAAGATTGTGGTTTACCTAAACATCATTTAAATAAATGACTCATTTACTTAAGATATTACATGTAAATAAGAAAGTACCTCCCATTTGAATCTAATAAAAATATCAAAAAATCATATCTCTTACCAATAAAAAGTCAACTCTCCCGTCTAATAAGAAAATCATGATTTTGGTGATTTCATCAAAATACCAACTTTCGAATCCCTTATGGCCTAATTAAAAATTTCCTAATTCAAATAAACCACATGAAATTCAACGTCCAGTGAAATAAGTCAAACGTACACTTGACTTCTCCAAAGGACTCACTCTCCTACGGACACTACACTTGACTTCTCCAAAAGACTCAGGACTCTCCTATTGAGTGTCAGTAGGAGAGTGACTTCTCCAAAAGACTCAGTAGGACTCTCCTATTGATTGTCAGTAGGAGAGTGAGTCTCTTAGAGAAGTGTATGTTTGACTAATTTCACCGAACTTTGAATTTTTATATTCCATGTGGTTTATTTAAATTATGAAATTTTTACTTAGGCCAAATTATGCGGGATTAGAAAGTCAGCATTTCGATGAAATTATCAAAATCGTGATTTTCTTCCTAGACAGAAGTTGACTTTTTATTAGTGAGATATGATTTGTTTTATCTTTTTATTGGATTCAAATAGGGGGTATTTTCTTATTTACATGTAAAATCATAAGTAAATAAAACATTCACTTAAATGATGTTCAGGTAAATAAGGCCAAGGTTGAAACCATTAAATTTTATTTTTTTTGTTAACGGATTGGAATAGTGTTCCGGTCCGGTTTTGGATCAGTTAAGGCCGAAACTGAAACGTTTCACCTGATGAAACATTTCGGTTTCGGCCAAAACTCCCATCTATGCCCCTACCCTGCCTGGCCCCAACAAAAGCCTACTACAGCCAAGCTGACGCCCCTGCCACCCACCCCCTCTCTTTCTCTGTATGCATCAACCCTGCCACCCCTATGCTGCCCCTGCCAGAAGCCCCCCCCCCCCAAACCACCCTCTTTCACGCCTCAGCCGAAGCACCAAAGAACTGCCCTTCCGGGACCCCAACCCCCAAGCACTCCTACTCCATCCCCCATTCCCTCTCGGAGTCCCTCCGCCACAGCAAAAGCCTACTAATGCCAAGCTGAAGACCCTGCCACCCACCCCCTCTCTTTCTCTATATGCATCAACACCTGCCACCCCCTACGCCGCCCCAGCCAGATGCCCCCCCCCCCCCCCCCCCCCCCCCCCCCCGCAAAACCACCCTCTTCCACACCTCAGCCGAAGCACCAAAGAACTGCCCTTCCAGGACCCCAACGCCCAAGCACTCCTACTCCATCCCCCATTCCCTCTCGGAGTCCCTCCGTCCCCACCCCTGCTGGATTCCCACACCCCCCCCCCACCCAAAGCACCCCATCCCATGCCCCTCCGGCCACAGCAACCCCACCAGAACCCGCAACCCCCCCCCTCCCACACCTTCAGCCACCCTATGCCAGGAAACCCCCAGTTCAGCCGGCTGGCACCCTGCCCAACCCCTCCGAGGATCAGATGCCCCACACACCAGGGAAGAAGAAAGAGGGATGGAGGGGGGACAGAGAGAGACAGACGGAAATTAATAAAACTTTTATAATTCTTCTCCCTCAAAAGGTATTTTAGCCCTAAAATTTATTAACAGACTTTCAAAATGGAATATTCTCTCTGTTGATGCCCTTTTTGGATGGCAATTAACTCTAGTGGGTTATTTATGAATCTGAGTAGATTTCAGGGGGTTTAGGAATTATGAAGATACTAGGGTGATTTTTCGAAGATCCATAGATTTCAGGCTGTAGCCTGTAATATGTAAAAATTCCTTAAAAATATCGGACGCAAGACAGGGTCAGTCATCTCAAAACCAACATAGATCAGATCTATGCCCAGTCTGGACTACTTCATGGCTAACCCCAGCCTATCCCCATAGGATATAATGATTCAAGCACAAAAAAATGTAGAAGGAAACAAAAAGAAAGCTGCCAATCTTAGCTGTTGAAGCATCAAGAGGGTGCTACTGGTTGGTAGCCTTCCTTGACCTTAATAAAAACAAAGAAGGAAAGGCAATAATCACGCAGAGGCAAGAGTTGAGAGGGCTCTGAGGGATAAAAGGTTGGAGGCAGTCAGTGGAAGCAGCAGATCAACCTTAGCAGGGTTCTAAAAGGACCAACAGGACCTGAGGGATAAGGTTGGAGTGGAAGAAGCAGATCAATCTTAGCAGGGTTTCCAAAGGACCAACAGGACCAAATCTGATAGTATTTCAACATAGAAATAAATCCAACATTCAAATCAGCTCCTAGAATCATCTATTTTGAGTTTTGAATATCAAGTGAGATTGGATATCCATCCAGCATCCAAATCAGCTCCTAGAATCATCTATTTCGACCATCAAGTGAGTTTGGATATCCAATGCATTGGATTTTCTGATCCAATTCCCATTCCTAGATGCCAGTGCTAAACTTGCAATAACAAAAAGAGGGCACAGTCTGAACTGGACCAACTGGTCATGTTTGTGTTATGGTGATGCATATTCTACATATTGGGAATACATAGTTGTATAGATTCCCAATCAAATGAAAGGTTTGAAGGAGGGAACACCAACAGTAGGGGGTCAATGCTCTGATTATCATCCATTTCTTCAAGTAGTATATACATGAGATGCCTGTGTTGAAGGATATATCATGTTGTCATTGCTAAGATAGCATGCAATTAGGCGTTTCAAATTGGACCATGACTCCCTTATTTCTAATTATTACTCTTCGAGATGACCACTCAGCCATTTCTTGCTACTACCTTCCTAGAAGCCATCGGAGTAGGCTGGTTCCAAATAGATTGGCCAAAGTTATCTGACCTAACTCCTTTTTTTTTAAACCAAGCCAATGACAAAAAGATTGTGTCAAGCTTTGTGACTAAAAGCAACTGTTTCTCACCTTTTCCAAGGACCAAATTGTGCACGAGTAATGTGCCAAGATTATTTTCCAGAAGTCTTTGTTTCTCACCTGACTGCTTATGGAGCACCAATGCAAACTTCATCCCTACTCTTCCTGCTATATGGCCCCTTAACTCCAGGGTGATTCACTTGGTAGCAAATCAATGAAAAGGTACGATAATTGACTTTCTTTATCATTATTTTACTTTTCTCTTTCTAGGTACAACTCATAATTGCCAAAAAGGTCATCCACCTCTCAGTGTCCATTTTCTTCAGGAGAAATAATAGAATGTTCTATATCTGTGTCTACATCCAAGCATGGATGGCAGTATTGGCCAAAACGTATTGGTTTCGGCCATGCCTGATATGAAACTTGATCGGATTACTGTAGCCAGTCCGAAAACTTAAAATTTCAATATTATAACCATTTCGGCCAAAACCGGACGCATCCGGCCAGCCACTCAGATCTGGGCTGCTGCGAGGGTGGAGCTGGAGGAGGGTTGGGGGAACCTTGAGGATCCTATAGGAGTTCATTTTGCTGCCGGAGACGATCTACCCACCGCCGCTGCCGTTGTTTGCTGTTGTTTGCAGTGCAAATACACCATTTGTGCAGCACATTGCATTGAAGAATCTTGTAAGTAATGTTTTTCTCTTTCTTCCATAGATTTGCATACGATAGGTTATATGCTATATATAATTCTTTTGTACGTTGTTTAGGTAAAACCCCAAATTAGGACCTAATTAGTGATGCAAATTTGGGACTTTCGTGTAATTAGGTAAGTTTAGCATGTTGATGACACTAAAGAGCAGCCTGAGTTTGAGCCAACTCGATACTCAGAATCAGATAGCAGACTAGTCACTCCTAATGGTCAAGCCACCTCCATTCTCAAGAAGAAATACATCAATGCATGACATAATTGAGAGGACTAGTATTGCTGCTCGAGACGACCCGACAATTGAGAAGATGAAGCAAAATTATGTGAGGGGAACGCCACGATGAAAAGGACTCCATACAAAGATGCACGAGATGGACCCACCAACAGAAAAGAAAAAAGAGTCAAAAGGCTAGAAGGCATTTAGTTTCTTATACTTCTGATGATAATGATGACAACGACGATGACAACAATGATGATAATGATGATGATCTTAGTGCAACTGCAGGTGCTACTACTGGCGTTGGCACATATTCACAAGGCCACTATGGACATAATTCACAGGGACACTATGGACGTAATTCATAGGGGCACTATGAACATGATTCACATGGGCACTATAGATATGATTCAGGTTATGGTTCTTATGGAGGTGGCCAACACGAGACAAGAATGTTACATGGATTGTGGAATTAGCCAATCCAGATCAAAATCGGCCATAGCCCAATTCCGCTCCAAATGGGCCGATCCGGATCTCCTCATGCCATATCCAGTAAACCCATGTAATTAAACCAAATCTCAGCCGATCCCCCCAATCCATTTCCCCGATCCCAACTGGGAACGGCTGATCTGATATGATTCTAGATAGGGATCAAGGGTCCGATCTTAGACCCGATCTGATCCAGAATTTCTTGAGTAAATGGGCGGGCTCATGAACCTAAATTCAATTTCATGCACTTCAAGCCAATAATAATTATGGGTCAACAACCTCTTCTCATGCGCAGTGTTCTTATTCTGATTTTGGATTCAAATCAACCCAACAACCTTGCACTCCAAGGGGGATGCAAAGAGGGATGAACGACTTGGCTTCACCATTGTTTGGTTATGGTGAATATGCCAAATATATGAATTCTTTTAACGGGTATCAACAGCAGCAGCCATACGATGAAGGAGAAGGTTCTTCTGGCTATTATCCATCTTAGTGAATCATTATTTGGGTACAGACATTTAATTTCTATAACATTTATTGTGTTTGTAATGTTTATTGTAGTGCAAGTTTACTCCATGTTTAAATGTTTAATATGTAGCTAGTATTTTATTAACATGTCCAACATATACTTCTAGCACTTAATCTAATTATTCAAACTCAAAAGCATACCCATTGATTTTTTTTTTTATGTTCGGGTGATTTCTTATAATTTTCCTGAATTTTAACAGGTTTTTATGATTTTTTCCTGCATTTTTAATGGGTTTTGACAGGTTTCAGCCGGTTTTGGCCAAAACTGAGACCGAAACCGACACTGCAATCCATGTATCCAAGCTCTATATCATATTTGGGCCACTAAACTGATCATCATGAAGCATAAGACTTCTTTTCTAATAACTGACATACATTAGCTACCATTTGGAGCAAAGCTTCGGTTGTTATCTCCAACATTTATCATCATTTCAAACTGCATAGAGCCAGTTTGGAATTCCAAGAAAAGTAAGAAAACTTGTCAACTTGTTAGATGTCAAGGAATAATATATCAGATCTGAAGACAATCTCTAATAGCTGAAGAGAAGAAATCTGGATAACAGCTGGCAAGATGTGCAGTAAGTGGACCAGGATATATGTCATCAAAGGCAATGTTTTAAAAATCGCCCGACTAGTCGCATCCCGACTCATGCTAGTTTTCTATTTTTTAGGGGGATATCGAGTTTCCTATTTCCTTAGCCGACTCCTTCCACGAATGAGAGTTTCCTATCATGCTACAGACGTAATACTTATAGGAGACTTGGGAGACCATTAGTCTTCCCCTCCTTGTCGCACTCGGCTAGACACCGCCGTCGCGGACTGCTTATAGGAGACTTAGGTGGCCGTTAGTCTTCCCCTCCTTGTCGCACTCGGCTAGGCGTCGCCATCGCGGACTGCTCTTCGCATCTACCTCGCCTCGTCGCACTCGGCCTTGTGTGCGTGACACCAAGAGAAGTTCAGAGCTCCTCGTCGCACTCGCCTCGTCAGCAGGGGTCTTCTTCCTGGTGCCGCAGGCCTGTCGTGGCCTGGGCCGCCTGGCTGCCATGGTCTTCTTCCCCTCGCGTAGGGGTTCAGTTGGTGTGGCCTGTGGGTCGTCTTCTCGTCGCCAGCTAGCCAGCCAAGGTCCACGTCTGCTGCCGTGTGGAGATCGGAGAGAAGTGCTACGGGGGCCAGGTAAGTCTTCTATCTTCCGATACTCTATTTTCTTCCGATACCCTATTTTTTTTTCTTCCGGCATCTTCCAGACTTCGACCTTCCAAGTTGCCACGTTCACTTTGTTTTCTTTTTTTTTTTAACTTCTTCCACCGTACAAGTTGCGAACCCCCCATACTTTGTTTTCTTCCTTTCTTTTTTTCCCTATTTCGGTTCTTCCACCAGCCAAGACTTCCGATACTCTGTTTTCCATGTTTTCTTCTTCCTTGGTCCACCTTCCAACTTCTCCTTTTTTAAGTTCATTCACAGCATTCTTTCTTCTATGGATACTGGATAGACAGTATTGTTAGAAATTAGAATATAACTTAAATGATAATATTATTGTATTATTTAGTAGTATAAAACTTATTTTTTTGTTTCTGAATATTTTTATAAAATTATTATTTTCATGATTCAGTAGTGAAAGTATCATAAAAAAATAAATTTAAATTACTGATTGCCTCGTTAGAAATTAAGAATAATATTTTATGATTTAGTAGTAAAATTCTTGTTGTTGTTTCTAAAAACTTTGTAAAAATATTCAGTTTAATGATTGCCTCTTTAAACATAGTATTTTATTATTCAATAGTAAAAATCTTATTTTATTTCTTTCTTTATTTTAGATGCTACCTCAGGCTCTACTTCAAATAATAGTCAAAGGAACAACGTTTGCGGCCAGATTCAAATGATGTGGGGTGGAAATATGGAACCTATTGCTAATCAAGTAATCGAGATCAGATAAAATGTGTTTTTTGGGAAAAAGTGGTAGGAGGTGGAATTTACAGATTTAAACAACACCTGGCTGGTGTTAGAGGGAATACTGCGCCATGTAAAAAAATTCCTGACACTGTGAAAAAATATTATAGAATATTTGGAGGCTCATTCAAAGGCCAAGGTTGAAAAAATAGCACAGTTAGAAGGAGAAATGGTTCAAAATCAGTGGGATGTAGAGGTGAAAAAAATTGATGAAGATGTTCAAGGTCGGAAGATGAAAGTCTTAAGTGGTCTGCAGCAAGAATCAGGAAGGCAGGATCGGAATCGGGATCGGGATCGACCAGGCTCGATCCGACCTGATCGGATCGGATCGCAAGATCCCATGGTCCAAGGGAAGTCTGGCCGATCCTGGATCGGCCAGTTTATAAAATGGTTTTTGGGGGGGGGGGGAAATTCAGGAAAATTCAGGAAAAAAAACAGAAAAAAAAACAGCAAAAATGAGGGAAAATCTGATAAATTGAAAGAACTAATATTTGCATAAAAAACCAATCATACATGCATTCATATATATGAAACATAAGATTTTGTGTATTATTACTACTATAATAATACAAGAAAAGTATAAAATATTAAAGACTTAGTGTATTATTGACCTGAATACCATTTAAGTAAATGTTAAAAATTGTAGTTTCATTTATTAAATATTACATGTAAATAAGGAAATATCCCTCATTTGAATCCAATAAAAATATCAAAAAATCACATCTCTTACTAATACAAGTCAACTCTCCATCTAAGAAGAAAATCGCAATTTTTGTGATTTTATCAAAGTAGCAACTTTCTAATCTCTCATAATTTAACATATTTAAAATTTTATAATTCAAATAAGTTAATAAAATACTAAAAATCTAAAGTCCAACAAAAAAAAAATCAAATGGCATATGGACTTCTCCAAGAAGCCGCTCTTACTGACAGCACTAAGTCTACTTGAGACCTCTTAGGATTTGGTCAAACTAAGCTATCATCACCCAAACTCATGAGTGTCATGAGTTGGGTGATGGTAGCTGATTTGACCAAATTCTGAGAGGTTTGGATGATGATAACTTAAGTTTGACCAATCCTGAGAGGTCTCAAGCAGACTAAGTGTTGTCAGTAGGAGAGTGGCTCCATTGGAGAAGTCACATGCACGTTAACTTTTTTTACCGAACTTTGAATTTTTAGTGTTCCATGTGGTTTATTTGAATTATCAAATTTTTAGATAAGCTAAATTACGAGAGATTAGAAAGTTAGCATTTCGTTAAAATCACCAAAATCGCGATTTTCTTCTTCGATGGGAGAGTTGACTTTTTATTGGTAAGAGATATGTTTTTATATTTTTATTAGATTCAAATGGGGGGTACTTCCTTATTTACATGTAATATCTTAAGTAAATGAAACTACAAATACTAACATTTACTTAAATGATATTCAGGTAAAAGGGGATCCTGACAACCCTGCCTGAAGAGGATCTGAAGGTAGCCTGAGGGAATCGACCTGGATCAGTCTGGATCGGCCTGGATCAGTCTGGAATCGATCGATCATTGCTTGATCCAGTCGATCCAACTCGATTCTGGCCGATCCAGCTGGAAGTTTGCCGATTCAGGGACTTCCCCCCCATAATCGGATCCATAGCCCTCGATCCGATCCAGGATCGACCGATTCTGGGTCGATCCTGGCGATTTTGCTTCCATGGCAAGAATCTCAAGTTGTTCGTAGAAAGAAGCCCCGTACAATTGCCCCACTTGATTCTTTTTATAGGAGGCAACAAACTGATCCACAACAAAGTACAATTGAAAATCGTGTGAAAACCAATGCGAAGAAACGGGTGAATCAAGCAATCGGGCATTGGTTGTTATCAATCTGGTGTAGCTCTGAATACCATTAGATTGAAGAGTTTTAGAGACGTGTGAAGAAATTGGACAATTCGGGCCTGGTTTTAAACCTCCTCTTATTATCAATTAAGAATTATCAATTAAGAGAGCCCATTCTTAAGAGGAGGTAATATGCATTTATTTTTAATTTATTATTTAATCAACATTTAATATGTTACATATAGTTAAGAAAGTTTTATTTTAAAATATATAGGTACGAAGAACTTCGCAAATGATGGAGGCTCACAAAAGCTCTTGGAAGATGTATGGATGCACAGTGATGACTGATGGATGGGAGATATAGAAGGACAAGAAGTTTATTAAATTTCTTGTGAATTGTCCAAGTGGTACAATGTTTTTGAAAAGCATAGATGCATCAGATAAACACACTGCCGAATACTGCTCAAACAAATTAATGTTGTAATTGAAGAAATTAGTGCAAAGTTTGTAGTTCAGGTAATATGTTCTTATTATTTATTATGACACAATTGAAATTTATATTTATTAATTTATGACAATTCTTTTTAAAAACAAGTGGTGACAGATAATGCAAGTGCAAATGTACGGCTGGGCGACTTTTGATGGAGAAGCACCCTCACATTATTGGACGCCTTGTGCCGCACATTGCTTGGATCTAACGTTAGAGTACATTGGGAAGCTAGAGTTCATCAAATCCACTGTAGCTAAAGGGCGGACAATTACTAATTTATTTACAAACATAATATGTTACTCAGTATAATGAGGAAGCATACTGGAAATAAGGATTGGTAAGACCTGGAGTAACAAGATTTGCAACATCTTTTCTAACTTTGCAGAGCTATACAAACATAGGGATGGTCTAAGGCAATTGTTTCTTTCATCTGATTGGAAGAACAGTGTTTGGGCAAAGAAGGGGAAGGTAAGAGGGTTGTATTCTCTAGTGTCTTCTGGAAAAAGGTTGCAAAATCTATCCTAGCATCTCAACCAATTGTAATTGTGTTAAGGAGAGTGGAAGAGAATATGAAAGGCCGATGGTTATGTATATCATGAAAGATTAAGGCACGTGAAAAAATAAAGAAAAATTTCAAGAATAATGTGAGAGAGTATGGACAAATTCTTGCTATTGTTGATGAAAGATGGAAAGAACATATGGATCATCCATTGCATACTGCTGGTTACTTTTTGAACCAAAGTGTATACTATGATGAAAGGGACAAAAGTGAGGACAACATGTTAAAATATCAAATGGGTTTTATTGAATGCTTAGAGAAGATGATTCAAGATCAAGATGCTCAAGATAGGATTATGATCAACTCAATTATACACTAGAGCTTTGCAATCTTTTGGAAAACCAGGAGCAATTCGTCAACGAAAAATAAAAAGTCCACGTAAGTATTAATTTCAGATTCCTACCTTTGTTGAACTCAACTTTCTTTCATATTTTTACATTGTAAGTATGGAACTAACTAACTATGTATAATTACTTCTTGCCTTAGTTGAATGGTGGCAGTTGTGCAGAGGTGATGCACCTGACCTTCGACGAGTTGCAATGCGTATTCTTGGGCTTTGTTGCTCTGCTTCAGAATGTGAGCGTAACTGGAGTACATTTGAGCATGTAAGTAATAATATAAAATAATATTAGATAGTTTCATTAAGTAAATAGACTTCTAACTCTTCCTAACTTATTTATGTCTTTTAGATTCACACAAAGAAACGAAATCGCTTGGAGCAAAAAAAGGTTAAATAACCTTGTGTATGTCCAATACAATCAAAGGTTGAAGGAGAGATTTCACACAATAAAGGAAAATCCTAGTAATAAGGATCCTCTTGTTGTCAATGAACTTGACGCTACTAATGAGTGGTTAGTTCATCATCCTAATTTGGATCAAGAAGACCGTGTATTTGAAGGAGAAGATCTTATATGGGCTAGTGTGGATGAAGCTATGGGTGCTAGTGATGCAATTCAAGGTTCAAGAACTAGAAGAGAAGTCACTCTAAGACGAGACTTAGTTTACACAAGAAGAAGGGAAACTCTAGCTCCAGTGTTTGACGAACATGAAGAACTATGCTCAAATGAAACATCTACTGATGAGGATGAGGATGGCATTCATGATGGAGATAGTAATGAAGACAATGACATTGATGATGATGAGACAAACAATGAGGATTGGAGAAATGATGATGATTTGGATCTCGCTGATGCTTGATACTTTTACTTATACTCTCATTTATTGACATTGATGACTTTGATTTTACGCATTTCATTTTATGTCTATGATGTTTTATTTTGGATGTCAAGGATTAAGACTCACATTTTTTTTGTTCTTCATTGATGATGCCATTTAAGTTATGGGTATGTCTTCTAAATTAGTCTTTTAATTTAATGAGATTTTTATTTGTGATGCCCATTCTTTAAGTAGACAAGAATACACCCTAAACACTAACAATCAACAAGAGCCATGTATAAAAAAATGAAAAAATAATCTGAAAAAAATAACAGACTTAAACTTGAGGTGGCCGACTCGCCAATTAATCAGTCCGACTAATTCTTGGGGGGGTCATTCGACTCGAACCGATTAATCCTTTTTAAAACATTGATCAAAGGCAATCACCTCACTTGCCTAGACCAAGGTTCAAAAACTCGGCTGGATCGGGATCGGATCGGCCGAGTCGACTCGGTTTTGGCCCTCCCGATCCGAGCCGGGGTAACCCAGCGGTCCCTGCACGCGGATCGGCCTAGCTCGGCTGGGCTCGGAGCCCGACCCGATCCGCCACGGATCGGCCCGACTCGGGCCGATCCGGTTCAAACGGCTAGTTCAAAAAACTAGTCGTTTCTAGCCGTTGGGGGGCACTCCCCAACGGCCAGAAACGGCTAGTTTTGGCCCTTGGAGGCCTTGGGGGTCTATATAAACCCCCCAAAGGCCGCCATTATGCTCCAAACTCAAGTGTTGAGTTCTCCTCCCCTCCCCCATTATGCGTAATCCACTGAGTCTGATTCGCATTCATACGACTCATATGAGTCATATGGCTCATATCAAGTGCCTGAAATACCTGGATACACACCAATTACTATCATATATGCGAACACGGATGCATATACTCAATATTTGACTCAATACGAGGCATATTACCACATTATATGTCTTGGACAGATTATGTAAACCTTATGTCCAGAGACTCCAGACAATATAATGTGTGATTCCATAAATATAATTTTATTGCTTTTCCTCAGCACCAATGATGTATCATGTCCTATTTTTTCATGTATTTCAGTTCATAAATACAATGTTTATATTTTCTTATTTTTTCATATTTTTTCTAATTTTTTTCATTTTTTTTAGGGGGCCGATCCAGCCCCCTTTAGCTCGGCCAGACTCGGCCCGGCTCGGCCGAGCCGAGGTCGGGATCGGCCGGTCCGATCGGTTTGGGGCCAGCCGATCCGATCCCGATCCCCGGGTTCTTGAACCTTGGCCTAGACAATAAAGCAAGCAACGACAAGCTAGAGTTCCTTGCCTCGCCTCATGTTTGACTCACATCTAACAATGTCAACTGCTCTTTTTCTGTTACACATTACCATACTTCTCTTACTGATGATTCAAAGACCATCCACTACTTGTATGTCTGCATTTCCCTCTTATTGAAAATATCTGTGACCATCCAGTACTTGTATCACTGCTTAATAAAGATTGGTCTTTCTACATTGGTCCGTTAGTATCTCTCAGACTTACATATCAGTAGCTTGGTTGTTTTCTTTATTTTCTCATTTAATGTCATTTTCTTCATTCATGATACTTGTGAAAGAAAAAAGAAAACAGCCTCAAATTCCTAGTCTACAAGATAGGCCTTTGAGGCTGAGGCAAGCCCCCTCATTGCCTCATTATCTCTCACCTTTAACTCCATAGTACATTGGCTGCACTGCCTCAGCCACTTGGAGAAAAATTTCAGGTCCTATCTCCACAGTTGTCAAGGCACCCGTCTAGGCAGGAAGGCGCTGGGCTGAGCCCAAGGCACAAAAGCCTGCCTTGTTGGGATGCAAAAAGGATCCCAAGGCGAAGCCTAGGTGGGCCAAGTGATCACCATGGCTGCCTTATCACTGCTTTGGGGTGCATTGGACCCTAAGGCCACTGAAACTTCCCAACTATGCAAACTTAACCACACCCCACCACCTCCCTCCCTCCCCCACCCCACCTGTGCCTGGCCCTCCCCTCACAGCCTTCCCCCATCTGTGACTGGACACCACATTGAGTGCCTAGGCACCGCCTAGGCAGGTGCCTAAGTGCCTAGGCAATCAAGGTCCCCAAGAATGAGTTGGGGTGCCATGGTCTTCACAACTATGCCTATCTCCAAGATCTATCATCATTTCAAACTGCAAAAAAGCCTCTTATATGTGAACGAGTAAGATATTTGATCTGAGTGTTGACTCTGAAGGCTGAAGAGAAGAAAATTCTCAAAGATGTTAGGTACCGGAGAAAGAGATGGAAAGATGTTGGTTGACAGGCGTAGATAAATATCTGGTTGGAAATAGCTATACCAAGAAATAAAACTAATAACTTACTTCCTGAACAGAAGCTGGAACAACAAGATGTATCTGTGCAGCAAGTGGATGGTGGACCAACACAGCATGCAGTGGCAGCGCAAACCAGAACAGGGGAAGAAGCATTAGGCAGAGAAAGGTTCCCCTCTTAGAATAGGATCTCTTCTCTTATTCTTCTCACTTTCTTGCAGCTGTCACACAATGCACATCAGGGAAGCTTGTGAAGGCATTGGCAGCAAGGAATGTTGTCTCAGATCTTAGTTTTTACCTTGGGAGCATTGAAAATAATAGATCTGAAAAAAGTCTTGGGATGTTACGAATAGTAGTAGGTCCTCTGATCCTCCCCTCTAGCTTACAAGTCATCAATAGGTAGAGTTGACCATGGGTAGGAGCCTCCCTACTCCTTTCTATTCCTATTCCTCTTTTCTTTTTGGTCATCATCTTCTTCTTCTTCTTCTTCTCTTCTTCTTCTTCTTCTTCTTCTTCTTCCCCTATTCATCCTCTCTGGTTTGTGGATTGAGGGTTATGCCTATAATGTTGACAATCATACATGCCCAACATCAAATCATACCAGCTCCAAATGTTCATGGTATTATGATGGGTGGTGTGGAGGGAAGGAATAGAGTTCAAAGACTTAAGCTTGTATAATACAAAAGCAAACTAGCCATTGCAATCGCATGACAGTCATGCAAGTTTTCTCAAACTTAAAGACTATTAGGCTATGTGTTTTGAGCATTTTGGATCTTGGCAAGTTGGAAATACAGACTCTCAAGAGATTCTCAAGAGATTGCAAACGATGATTGGCAGCAGCAGCAGAACAATCTAGAGAAAAAGAGCTGGCAGAGCAATGGGAGGAATCCTAGAGAAGCCCTCACAGTTCCCATTCCTCTTTGCTCAAGGCTCCATAGTTGAGAGACGGCCATTAAACAACCCCCTCACCCCCCCCCCCCCGCCCAAAGAAAATTTTGCCGGGTCCGACAAAGCCAGTTAACAGTTATTTAATTGGAAGAAAAAGAAACCACCGAGAAAGGTTGTTTCCAATGGTCCACCAAGACTTGAATTCCTAATCTCATGAGATTGTATTGCTTGTCAGATGTTCCTTCTGAAAGCAAGGGCTAAATAAGAATAGACAGCCAACAGCATTGTGTTTAACAATAGAAAGGACAGACATTTGAAACAAATGCATCCATCCACCCAAAAATAACTTAGAATAATCCTGTGATACAACAGGGTAGAAACTTGACATTCTCCATCCAGTCCAGCTAGTTCCAGGATCCCACTGACTGATCATTAAACACCTTTGCCTGCCATAAAGCCACCACTTCTCTGCTGCAGTTGCCAATTGCCTTCATTTCCTTTATTGCATCTATGACAGAGAAAAGTGTTTTTTCCTTGATTTGTTCTCCCCCTTCATCCCCCCCCCCCCTTTCCTTTTGTTTCCCAGAAGAAAACCCTCTACTGACAAAAGCTGCCCTTTTTCCTTCTTTTCTCTCTTCCATGTTCTTCTTCTTCCCCTTTCCTCCTCCCCCCCCTCCATTTCTGGCTGGCAATCATGGTAAACTAGCAATTCCTCGCTATTCTTTATCAGAGTTAGCCAGTTCCTGGGCAGATCAGGAATCGAATGGCCTGTCCCAGAACTGTTATGGCTCCTGAATGTTGCTGTTGCACCCTTTATTTTTCGGGTTTATCAAAA
Organism: Colocasia esculenta; assembly: GCA_014218235.1. Classification (NCBI taxonomy): domain Eukaryota; kingdom Viridiplantae; phylum Streptophyta; class Magnoliopsida; order Alismatales; family Araceae; genus Colocasia; species Colocasia esculenta. Next base: position 43,537,830 of record CM024758.1, on the reverse strand, counting down.
TCATTTACCCGACTAAGCGGGGATAATTTATATTTGGAGAGGGATGCCTCAGAGCCTATACCGTCACACCATTGAGTATTATTACCCTATACATTTCTCAATTACATTCAGATTAAAACATATTTTGGGTTGGACGGAATCAGGTGTGAAGCCAATAGCTGTTGCCCCATGGAGTATCTCCACATCCCCAGTTGATCGACCCAAGCATTATGTCTGCAGCAAAGGCCACTCCCGTCATCGCACTCGCGAAAGGGAAAAGACGTCTACCGCGTAACCCAGACGAGTGCGGACGTTCCTGACTATGTTGGGAAAACAACGACAAAGTGTACACAGTGTTTCCTCAAAAATCCCTGACGAAAGACCCGACAAAGCCACGAAGACGACACTGATGGCTTCCTTCGGATTCACGCCCCCATGGGGGTTTATTTATCGGGGAGAGGGGAGCTGGCCTCGAAGGGCCTACCAGGCCCAACTGCCCATGCAGGGGCTTGTTTGGGCCCGGAAAGGACCCCAGGAGCATGCTGGAGCCCAATGGGTTGCTCCACCCCAATAGGGCGCGGTCAACCCCGCTGAACCACCTGCCAGACCCAGTAGGGCCTCGGGGCCAATCTGGTCGTCGCAAAGTCAACCCCTGTTGAACCCTAAAAAGTTGTGGTGGATATCTACCAGAAGAAGTGCCAGGATCCATTTATAGTGGTCCAACAGTTATTTAAGTAGCCCATTTTTGGTTGCTTAAGTAATAAGGATGAAGTCCCCTTTAAGGGGTGCCTTAGAGGCAAAGTAAAATTATTACCATGGTTGCTTAGGTAATATTGGATCCAAGTGCCCCCCAAGTTAAGGTTGGCAGCAAGCCCTCCAGAGGAGCAGGAGTTCAAGAAAGAACAATGCTTCGAGGAAGATACAAGCACGGAGGAAATCCGGCAGCACAAGGTCTATAAGACCAAGTACGAAGAACAAGTACAAAGAACGCTCGCAGCGGAAGCTCCAAGGATGTGCAAATCTAATTCTTCGCCGAGCAAAACTCCGAGGAAAAAAGCAAAACTCCAGCAGTCCAACACCCCTATAATGGGGCATGTGGGGGCCTATTTATAGGCAAAACCCCCAAGCCTTCCCAACCGATGGAAGTCCCATCGGTTGGAGGGCCATCTCCCCCCAACCGATGGTAACCCCCCCCCCCCAACCGATGGGGGGCACTTCTGTCCATCGGTTGGAGGGGTGGGGGGTACCATCGGTTGGAGGGGTAAACCCCCCCCCCCAACCGATGGGGGGTACCATCGATTGAGGGGTAAAACCCTAACCATGGTCCTCACCATCGGTTGGAGGAGAAAATCCCCCAACCGATGGTACCCACCATCGGTTAAGGGGATCTCTCCCCTAACCGAGGGGGTGCCATCGGTTAAGGGGGCCACCTCCTATGCGCATGTAAGGGGGCCAACCCCTATAAAATCCCTTGCACCCCCAAGGGCAAGGGGTGCTCCTTAGGTCCTCCTTGGGTCCCCTTTTTGGCTCCCCCCTCCAAAAAAAGGTGTTGTCCCTTCAAAAATTCAGAAGAAAAAAAAGGAAAGGCATTTTCTTCCAAAATCTCCTCACTTGTTCTTCAAGTTCTCCGCTCGGTGTGAAGGTCGACGCTCTTCCCCCGCTCGGTGTGGAACACCCAACAAGCAAAGAGAAGAGAGATCACCCCATACGGCATCGACATCTCCTTCATTCCCCTCCATGCTGAGCTAGTCTCCATGGAGGGCTTCTCGAAGAAATCATAATACGGTCCATGCCCCACATCGAGCAAGACTCTGTGGGGGTAAATCTTTGGAGTTTAAATACCTTCCATATCGAGCAAGACTCTATGGATATATGGTATTTAAATACCCTTGTTCTCGTGCTCTAAATACCTCCATATTGAGCAAGACTCTATGGGTATGCGCATTTAGATGCACATGTTTTTCCTACCCATCGAGCAAAACTCCGAGATGGTAAGTGTTGTGCTCGTATGGGTATGCGTCTTATATAAAGACATACCCATATGCTCACAACGTTGTGCTTGTATGTATATGTTTTTAGAGGAGACTGCCCAAGCGGAGGTTCTGCCCGAGAACATATCCATATAATCACAATCTCGAGCTCATGTGTATATGTTTTCTTAAGGAAACTCTGTCTAAGCGGAGGTTCTGCCCGAAAAAAATACTCATATGTCCACAACTCTGTGCTTATATGTATATGTTTTCTTAAAGAAACTCTGTCTAAGCGGAGGTTCTGTCTCGTAAAACATACTCATATGTCCACAACTTTGTGCTTATATGTATATATTTTCTAAAGAAAACTCTTCCCAAGCGAAGGTACTGCCGAAATTATGTCCATATATTCACAAATATTGTGCTTATATATATAATATATATTCTTAAGGAAACTCTACCTAAGCAGAGGTCCTGTCCGAAAACATATCCATGTATTCACAAGAAAAGTTGTGTTCATATTGTGTGGCTTCTTGAGAGGAACTCTGCCTAAACGGAGGCTTTGCCGAAAATATATCCATATGTTCACAAATATATGTTCATGTAAATGTCTTTTAAATGAAACTCCGCCTAAGCGGGGATTCTGCCCAAAAGCATATTCATATGCCCATAAATATATATGTACATATGAGCGTATTTCATGGGGACACTCTGTCTATACACGGACTCCCCCTAAAAGTCAATACAATCATATGTGCATCAAACTCAGACTCATATATTCGCGCGATAACCTTGCCTATGCGGGAGCGCTGCCCAAATTCACAATACACTCAAACTACCAAATGAATTCGCGGGTATACACCATTCACTTTCGAAATCATATATCAAATCCTCAAAAGGGAAACCCATTCTCCTTTTCAGAAAATGAAATTCTAAAATGAGCAAAATATCCGAACACCAAATAAAATCACGGGTATATGCCCGCATACTCCTCAAATTATATTTCGAAACTCAAGAGGAATCCATACTCCCTTTCAAAAATGAAATCTTCTTCTCAAGACAAATACCCTTCTTTGCAAAATGAAATCTCTTCTTCGAAGAAAACAGATTCGTTCTTTCAAATCAAGATCCATTTTGTCCGACAATAATAAAAAGAGAAAAATCGTATTATAATTTTCTGAAAATGCATATTTCCTCGACTTTGCTATCAATGGTATTCGGGTTAGAACTGATGTTAAAATGACATCAAGGGTTTTAACCGATGTAAACAAAACATCGATTCCAATCGATGGAGACAGGGGTCCAACACATGCTACTACCCTAATCGCCTGATGAATAAAAAACGCGGAACCAATAGAAGTTCATATTCAAATCGGCGCACTTGTCCATTCCATGGACATCAAATTTTCTCTCCGCATTGTGTGGATTCTCACTTCTGTCTGTTAGACAGGGGCACGCCCCGCAAGACAAAAGAAATAAAAGAAACAAATAACAAATCAAGTCAAACTCGAACGCCAAATTCAAGAAAGATAGAAGATAAAAAACGTCCAGATTTTCCGCATGTCCACAGTTGGCACGCCTGGTGGGACCCCTTCTCACCATTCATAGAAAAAAAGTCGAGATATATGCATTTTCTTATGAAAATTCTAATACTGATGTTTTTCCTTGAAGGTACTCGGACGAACCAAAGGCAAACTTCAAACTGTTGGAGATGGTTGTCACCTATGGACCGCTCGTCGTCAACAACCACGCCAGGTTCGGCTACCTGGCGACTCCGTTCGTATTCAAAGATTTCCCAGCAATCGTCGGATCCCCTTACTTCCTAGGGGTGGTCCCGGCCCATCAAGAGGAGGAGCTGCTCAAAATCTCCCTCCAACAAATCAACAAAGAAGATCGGCAGGAGCCGTGCCTATATTCAAACTCGTCCTGCCACCACCAACAGGGGCACCCAAATGCCCTCCAAAGATGATGCTACCAAAGAGGCCAAACCCCACCCAACTCAAATCGGACTTATTCAGTCCAGGTAATCTCCTCCAAAGTCATAGCTCCTGTCCCTTCACAACGGGGGCAAAACAAAAATCAGAAAAGCAAAAGGCCGTCTGCAGCCACCTCAAGATCCGGCAAACCCATCATAGTCGGAAGCCTGCGGGTGCGACTCGACGGAAGTCAGCCTGTCATCCCTCGTGACAGGTATGTTTCAACAATTCCTACCTCGAACCGCTTCTCAGTCTTGCGGTGGTTTTGAGGAAAACAAGAAGACTTCAAGGTGGAAGCCAACGTCAAGCAAAAGACCCGACGATCTACCAAACTCAAACAAATCTGGGTTCCCAAAAAGGAGGTCCAGAAACTCAAGAAAACTCAAAAAGATACACCAAAGTTGGTTGGAAGAAGAAGCAATACCAAACATGCTTCTCTTCAACATGCTGAATCCAAGCACCTCAATGGACAAAAAGAAAAGGGATGTACAAGAAATCAAACTATACTCCTCAAGGCCGGAGAATATCCGGGTAGCCAAAGAAAATCCAACTCAACAACTCAAACCTCGCGTATCGGTCTTTGACCGTATACTGCGGATCTCGGTCTTCGATAGGATGGGGGCAATTCCTAATGCCAGTACCGCTCGTCAAAAAGACGGCGTGTCACCTGGGCAGCAGAAGAAAAACCCAAGCTCATAATCTTCTCATGCTACGCCTCCGGGAAGGACTCCGGCGAACCAGCAAAACAAATTGCAGAAGCCACTCCAATATTCCCACTGAGGCTAGACAATTTGCCAGAAGAAACTGCCAACGCGGTGGGCAAGCTGGGACGTTTGGTCAAGCTCCTACTCGTGTTGACTCTCAACACGAGGAAATTCAAATCCCCTTTTCGAAGAAACAAATATTCAAATTGAAGAAGGTGGACTTCCAACCTCTACAATCAACCCTGTCATCGACCTGCCCACTAGGAAAACTTCCAAGCAATGTCAGATGACGACAAATATCAAGTGATGCAACAGTGTCAATCTCAAATGGCCGCACTCTTAAATGAAATGAGGCGACTGGCAACTTCAAGCCGTCGGCATTCTATGGAGCCAGTCTCTACTCAAAATCAACAACAAAATCAGCATCCGGATGGGTCGCTCCGACAATCACCCGGCGGCTTCTACAAGTGGTCTTCTTCTTCAAGCTACGGGTCAAGATATTACTAATCTGTCCAATATTATACCTCCTCAAACAGGAGCAATCCAAAATGCTGTCATGCAAAGGCATATGATACAAACAATCATTGAAGATATATTCGCTCAACAGGGCGAAGGCATCCAGGTTATGAACTTATATTCAGTTCCGTACCCGATACATCATCAATTCAAGAAGCTGCCACAGGCGTGCCCTAAAATCCCAAAACTACAAAAGTTTGATGGACACGGGTCACCGCTAGAGCATGTGGCACATTATACCACTGCCATGGGTGAGCTCGCCTATGATGAATCATATCTTCTCAGATATTTTGCAACTTCCTTGACTGGAGTTGCATTCCAATGGTATTCAAAGCTCAAGTCCAACTCAGTTGCTGATTGGACTGATCTACAAAAGAAATTCATCAACCGTTTCCAAACGGCTGAAGAAAGGTCTCTCTTGCTGAGCTATGTTCCCTCAAACAAAAGAAAGGGGAATCGGCAATCGACTTCATCAAAAGGTGGAGTTTAGCATGAAATGCAACAACCCTCCCGCTCAAGAAGATGCAATCACCATCTGCCGAAGAGACCTCACAGCAACAATCAATAAGAAACTCTTGGGGGCAAATATCAAGAGTTTCGATCAACTAAATTCTATTATAGCAGAAGTCGAGAAGTTTTTAGCCGAACAAATGGCTCATACATCTCATAAAGCCAAGCTCCCTAAAGAGCGCAACCTGCCAGCAAAAGAGGTCAATGTCATCGACTTCTCGCCTAGCAATGAAGCAAAGGGGGGCAGTAATCTCTACCGCCCCAAAGAAGAAATCAGAATCCAAAGCGCTAGTGCCAACATTGGAGGAGCGCATGAAGGCTCCTTATTCCTTCAAAAAGGAGCATACGAAGAAGCTCTTTGATCTCTGCCTCAACAACCAATTGATATCGCTGCCAGAACCAAAGAAGCCGGCAGACGTCAGCAAGATCAATCAACCCAACTATTGCCCGTATCATGGTTTGCTGGTGCGCCGATTCGGGGCGAATCGGGCTCGCCCTGATGCGCTCCGATTCGGCCCGAATCGGGGCGAATCGATCCGATTCGCCTGGAAACTGTTGGGCAGTCATGGTTGAAGCCCCAGTTTGGCCAGATTCGCATGGTTTTGATATTTTTTGCTGTTTCTATGTTTACAACCTCTTGTGAAGAACATCATGTATAACTGATGATATTTATGGCATGTAATACTACACAAACATCCATTTTCATTCAATTGTATTGGAAATTGAGAACAAACTTCAAAGTATAAACATGAAATGTGAAACATGAAACTCAATTCCAATTGAAAAATACAATGAGACTCATATCAACTAAAAAGTACAAACCTAAATTCAAATCCAAATACAAAGTACAATGAGTCTAGTATCCCCATATCCTGCTGATATGGATCATATGTACCCCACTGGGGTTGGACAGACTCATCCGACTCTGAGGGCAGCTCCCAATAAGATGATAACTTTTGGTTCGAGACACAAATGAACGGAACTCATCCCAAGTCATCATGGTGTTGTATCTGCTCCGAAACTCCCTCACAAAGTGGTCCACACCTCGCATCCAGGACGGACTATCCTCAAACTCGCCATTTGCACATCCTCTGCAGAAGCATCAATCTGCTGAATAGGAACAGGAATAGGAACATGAACATGAACAAACGGAGGAGGATGAAAATATGGGTTGGGTAGCCTGTGGTGGCGTACCCACTATAGCCACTATAGCCACTAGAGTAGCCTGTGTCGGACTCTGGCTGATAACTATGTCCCCCATATCCATAGGATCCCACAGACTCATTTGTACTCATTCTTTCAAAATCAGACATCATAGTGTTATAGCTATCACTATCCACTGCTGCACCTTCTGCACGACCACCTCCCCTAACCCTTCGCCTTCTATTGTACTTCACTGGGCCGCCATGATGCTCCTCCGCTGTGAATGCTCCCCCATCTCCATCATACCCCGCCCCCTCCCCCTTCTCCAACATTACCATCGCCCCCCCCCATCTCCATCACCTCCCCCTACAGACCCACCCGGTGAACCAGTTGTCATGGAGTCATGGGAGCGGCTGCTGGGTAATCGTGGCGAATCCTCTGGAGTGTTTCCTCTGCATTTGGATCCAATGTTTCTAAATCTGCAATGTCAAGTGGATCTACAGAAGGGGCAGCCAATTTTTTCCCTTTCTTGGATCCCCAGGGTAACCAACTCTTTTTCTTTTGTGCTGGGGCGGTTGGCTCTGTAATGACAATGCCTTTGGCTGGGCCACCTGCTGGACCTATGTCCTTCCCCTTTCCTTTCTTTGGTTGGGATGTCGCCACCGCCTTTCCTTTTGCAGCTTGGGAGAGAGCAGCAGGTTCCTTATGTGATCCCTTCCTTCTTGGTTCTGCGGAAACAATTGCTTGTGCTTCTCTCATAAACTCTGAGTGGGCTGACGGGCCTAAATTCATCAATCTTTCAAACTCTGCATCATCATCAACAATTGCACCACCTGCAATAGTCCACAACATCACAAATATACAACAGACAATGACAAAACAAAGAATGAACATGTTTAACAAATTAGAACTACTGTCTCACCTCTTGCCCAATTGATAATTCGCCAAGAAGATCTACCTCATCTTCTTCTTCGGCCCGAAATTGACTAGAATGTGGTTGGCCGCCCCCTCCCACATCTCCATCACCCCCCTCCTCCGCTTCTGCAGCTTCGATAGCCTTAGCTAAAAATGTGTTTGGCCGTGGTGGATCTTCGGATCATCTGCCTCCTCATCTAACTCGAACTCTCCCCGCTCTGTGTCGCTCGTGCAACCCATGCAACCATTGGGTCTTCATCATCTCGTAGAAACCCAATGTCAACCGGATCATCCTCCACCTCCCCCCTCTTTGGATCCTCTGTTAAATGCTTCACCCTCAACCTCATGTTATAATGCACATACACCAAATTGTCCAACCGCCTATGTGACAACTGTTCCGGACTTTGGTGTGTATCAATGCGAAGGTGCTCCAGTTTCTCTCACACCCACTTGAGGAGGAGGTCTGGGACAAGATCTTTACTGCAATTTCCTCAATATGGGTGTCGAATGCCCAAAGTTGAACCACCAATCAGCTGTAAAAAAAATATTGTTGCACTCATTAGTCAATCGTTGAGTTTACTAATATGTAATTATAAAGGTAAAGCACAGTACCGCCATCAATGCGGTCCCGACCAGCAATAGCGGATGGCTCTGCAAAACTCCCCACCCCTTCTCTAAAGCTCTTCATCTGCCGCAATGAAGTCCATTAGAAAAAGCTGCAATTGATTAATTGACATAAACATGATGTACTTGTATTAATGCTCGCCTGATCAATAGCATCTGCTGCATCCAATGGACTCCTTGACAGTCTTTCAACAACCCGTGTAAAGGCGGCAATCAAGTGATCCTCGTACGATAGCTCGAACGCATAATGGTAAGCAGGATGGAGATAGTAAGCTGTAATTATGGTATAAAATCAATTAGTGTGATTGTACTAAAAAAAATATAGTACCAAGTTGAACTAAAATTTTCTCACCCGCCATATGTAGATCCCGACTCATTTGTCGGTCCCACCGATCCTCAACAACGTCTAAGACCAAGTGTGCATAACGAGGGGACACATCGTGGATCTTTTTCTTTGCAGCTTCAATTTTTGCATAAACCAAACCTATGCTTGGTCTCCTATCCCCATCAACCACCCTCAAAACCTCATAAGAGGTTCAATGATTTGCACCAGCTTGAAGACTCGGTCCCAGAAATTAGCGCTACAGATGATCCCTTCTACCTCTTTACCATCAGAAGTCCCTGCAAAAGTGTGTGCATCCATCTGTCTGTCCTAAACATGCGTTTTAGACCATCTTTATGCTTTAGGAGACTTTGTAAAGCAATGAAATTAGTTGCAAAGCGGGTGATAGCCGGCCGCAACAACTCTCCACCTGTGGACTCTCTCATCCACGCCAACACAACATGATGATTATAAATGTACCTTGTGATTTTCTGCCCAGCCTCCACCACCGTCCTGACAGGTCGCAATGTGCCAATCTCTTTCAACATCAAATCTACACAGTGTGCTGCACAAGGAGTCCAGTAAAGATGAGGATAAAGAAGCATCAACTCCTCACCTGCCTTCTTGTATGCAGAGCCATTATCGGTCACCACTTGTACAATATATTGCTCTCCTATCTCATCCACAACCTCCCGCATCAAACTTAGAATATATTCAGAATTGTGCACTCTATCGGATGCATCAACAGATTTGTGGTAGAACACCTGTCTATCACAATACACAAGGAAGTTGATAAGACTACTCTTGGTCGTACCTGACCAACCATCACACATGAGTGTGCAACCATATTTTTCCCATTTTTTTTGAAGCCTTGGATATATGACTTGATCTCCTGCACTTCTTCATCTAGATATCTCCCTGCCAAGTCTCTTGATGAGGGTGGTTGCACATGAAGCCCTTGTTGTTGTACCTCTTGGATCATACTTTTGTAATACGGACTATTAGCTGCATTGAATGAAATGCCCGAATGATGCCACCATTTTGCCACTGCACGGCCCACTTTATATCTAGGCCCTTGCTTGTTGTATGCATCATCAATTCTGGTTTGTTTTCCATGCTCCCGAGAATATAAATGCGGATCCCCTCTTCTAAGGTTACACCCGTGGATCTCTTCCTTTGCCCTGCTCTCTGTCTGGGTTTGGTACGTTGGTTGAGGATGGATATGAGTGAAGTAATCACCCACATTGGAGTACCGACGGGACTGCGTCTCACCCCCAACTCTACTACCACTGCCACCACTACCACTCCCAACCTCAAAGCTCCCTATCTGCTCAGGGATAAGGGGCACATCAGGTTCGTCATCGTCATCTTCATCTCGTTGCCTTCCCGAGATGATCCTCTCCTGCATGCCCTTGTCCGCCTTCTTTCTTTGCGACTCAGCACGAACACCCTTCAAGTGTTCAATCATGAGCCGCTTCACTTCAGCAGGCACGGATTTACAACCTTGACATCTTGGTACCCTGCAAGCCGCCCACCTGCAAGGTGCTTCTTGAGGCGGGAGACGCCCCCTCCTTGGCCCGTATGGCCGCAGTAGTTGCACTTGTAATTGTGCCTACTGCCTATTGCAGTCCCGTGCTGCCACCCAATGTCCTCACTAGCAGCTTTCTTCGGTGCCATCTACAATAAAATAGTTATTCATTAAATTTCATCTAAAAAATATATTCTGATTTTTTTATAAATAAATTCAGAATAAAAAATTAGATGAACATGGCCAAAAGTATGTGTAAGAAAGATAGATTCAAAGGAGAAATGGTGGAAAGTGAACATTAAACACTTCCATCATGTTTGAATTATTTTGAATTTTTAAACAAATATTTTCAGAAATTCAAAATTAAAGAAAAAGGGCAAATCTATGTGGAAAATTTTAAGATTGAAGAGAGAAATGGTGGAAAGTGAACATTAAACACTTACACCCTCATGTTTGAATATTTTGATTTTTTAAACAAATATTTTCAGAAATTCAAAATTACAAGAAAATGGGCAAATGTATGTGGAAAAATTCAAGATTCAAGAGAGAAATGTTGCAAGTGAACATTAAACACTTGCAACATCATGGTTCTAAATTTTGATTTTTTAAAATATAATTCGTTGCAATTTCTGTTTATTTAAATAATTTCAGAAATAAAAAATGGAAGAACATGGCCAAATTGTGGAAGAAATGTAGATTCAAAGGAGAAATGGTGGAAACTAAACATTAAACACTTGCTATATCATGTTTCATTATTTTGATTTTTAAAAAAATATTTTCAGAAATTCGAAAATAGGAGAAAATGGGCAAATCTATGTTAAAAAATGGAAGATTCAAGGGAGAAATGGTTGCAAGTGAACACTAATCACTTGCAACATCATCTCCCATGAATATACCTCCCATGAATCCCATCCATCAACAAAAACAGAAAAAAATGGAAGATAGAATGAGACTTACCTTCAAAACAGTGAAAAAGATGAGAGAGGGATGAGAGAAGCCCAAGAACACCTCCAAGCACCTTCCAATCCACCTAGGAAGCCTCCTTGGGTCTCCTAGAGTGTGGATCTAGCGTTTCCTTGAGAGAGAAGGGGGAAAAAGGGGGGAAAGGGCTCTTGCGGCGTGGCTCCTGCGAATCGGGACTGCACAGTCTCGATTCGCAGGGCGTCGGGGGTTTCTTACGGGGCGGGGCGAAGCGGAGCGGGTCGGGGCGGGCGAATCGGGCCGGATCGAGGCGGATCCGGTCGATTCCTCTGGCGGACGGCGGATCCAGGCGGATCATGCTTACGGGCCGGCGTCGATTCGCTCCGATGCGGGCGAATCGAGCCGATTCGCTCCGCCGTGCAAAACCATGGCCCGTATCACCATATGGTGGAGCATGCAATTGAAGATTGCTATGTCTTCAAAAATGAGGCCCAGAAGATGATCCAAAATGGCCTCATATCTATGCAAAGCGGTCTGGTCGACCCTCCTCAACCTCATGCTTGGGATCGGCCAGAGCAATCAGTCAATGTCATACATACGGTAGAGCCCGCCACAAGCTCAAATAATCCTGAGGCCGGTCCTTCATGTGACCCGCCTCAAGATAATTCTGGAGCTCATTCTCCGCCAAGATCCAGGCATCAAGCCACATGGAAAGCAATGAGGAAAGTTCAAAAGCAATTCCAGCAACTACAACAAGGCCAGCAAGAGTTGCGACAAATCATGCAAAGTATGGAGAGACGTCAGGATACTCCCACGCAGGGACCCTACGCTCCACAAACTACTCCTATTTATACACAAGCACATCCAGAGCTGCCTCCCATGTCGCCATATGCAGACTCAATCGGTGGCTATCTGAAGATCTCCTCCAAATCCGTCGAGCCGACAAGGTTATATTTTTCCCTCGACATCAAACATTACCACTCTTCCAGCTATGCCTGCGATCCGGATGGATGGATTACCTGCTCTAGCAGAAGTATTATCCAACTACTGCCCATATCATCAAATGACGGGCCACGTCATCGAAGACTGCATAAACTTCAAAGATGACGTGGAAAGTCTGATCAGACAAGGGATAATTGACTTGGGTAATTCTCTGGTCAACCCTCCACAACCTCATACTCAGCAACCACCGAATGGACCAGCCAACTCTGGGTCCCACTCAGTGAATGCCATCAATGCATCATCATCCTCTGGTCTTCCTAAGCCAGGGGAGGAGCAACCAATTCAACATCCATATCTATCCAGTCGGTGGTATATGAACTGGCATCCTCTACATCAACGCTCGTTTGCTGTGGAGAATACCAAGTTGATATTGATAATCATGAGGCAAGAGCTAGTCAAGGTGCAGGAGCCAGCGCCTTATATCTCTGAAAGTGAAAAGAAGATGTCTAACTACTGTGAATTCCATTCCAGAGCCATGCATGCCACCAAAGATTGCTCGGAGCTCCATGACCTGATCGAAACACATATTCGAGAAGGGAAAATTGATCAATATGGAAACTCCTTGGCGTCAACACACTTTAGTGAGGCGTCGCAACAATATATGATCCAAGTCCAGACTATCAAGCACAATATCAAGATATATGTGAATATTATCACTCTCAACTGGGCTATGGACAAAGCAAGCGCAAGGCCAAAATGGAAAAGCGCAAAGCTTCCATTTGCGATACAGAAATTAAATACCAGAAGAAGCTACGGCGGAGCCAATCTCACAGCAAGCTGAGGAGTTCATGGATGATTTCTACCAACTCCCACCTGAAATTGTTGAAGAAGCCATTAATTCAACCTTCGAAGCACAAGCCTCAGAAGGTGAATGGGTCACTATGGGCCCTCAAAAGTCAACCAACTCCAAAAAGTCCAAGAGATTCATGACAAAAGGTGGCTCTAGCAAAAGGGATGTCTCCAAGCCATCTCTAGAGCAAGAAGTCATAAGCTCAGTTGAAGCCTTGCAAATGAAAAACAGAGAAAGAAATAGAAGAAGAAATGAAAAAAGAAAGATGAAAAGTAAATGGAGCGCGTTGCTGTTGCAGAAGTCTCTCAAGAACTGACTCCTGTCCAGAAGCTCCAAAAATTGATTAATGAGCTGGAAGAATATATATCTCTCAGGCCTTCCGATGAAGCTACCCTCGATCAATATATCCATGGGCCATGGGAGGAGATAGAGCGAAAAAATCGGCTCTGGAATTGGCTCTGTCAAGTCCAGCAAGAAGCTCTAGAAGGAGAGGAGTTTCCCCTCTCATCACGGTTGATTTTCTTCAATGAAGGTGAAGAAATCACCATGGAAAAGTTGGACCGTATGTTCAACTCCTTCACCTGCAATATGGTATTCATACCTCCACCAAAGGAGCTGCAAGTTCCCCAAGTGATATCAAGACAAGCCGACAACGCTGACATATCAGCGTCAGCCTGCAAATAATCCAGATCGCCATCGCGGAAGAGGTGTGGTAGGTGGAAAGCAACATTACCACTGCAAGAAGCCTGATATCACAAATTCAAACAAAGTCATACTCTTCCGTGACGAAGAATCAAGGCCTCTACCTGAAATTGAAATTCGGGCAGATTCTTATGTCTTTGATCCTTCATATGAAGAAGAAGGGCTGCCCAATATAGCCTCTCAATCAAAGAATGGGGACAAAGACCATATGCTTCGTCAAATGAGTCGGACAATGCTCCTCTCCTCAAATGAAAGCTATCAACTTCCCTCTTTCAAAAAGGGTCTGTCAAGCCAAAGGAGCTGTCTGAATCCTTAATGGGGGATCTTCCCCATTAGACCAGACACGCGCCGAGGTTGAGGACAAAATTTTCAGCAACTAAAATCACTCCCCATCAACATCACTGTCTGGGAGGCAATTGCTTGGAGCAAAGACTTAAGAGAAACTCTCGTCAAAATACTTCAAGAACCAGAAACTTATGAAACTCATATGGCTGATTTTCAAGCCCACGCATATGAAGCGCTGGCAGCAAATGTCACCTTCACAGATGAAGATATGCTGCCATCCTCTCCATGCCACAACCGTCCTTTATATATGAAGGGGCAGATCAACAGCAATAAGCTAAATCAAATCCTGGTCGATCCGGGGGCATCTATCAATTTAATGCCCTACAAATCCTTTGAATCTCTACATCTCATGCCTTACATGCAGCAAGTAAGGGATGTAAGGATCACTGGTTTCAATCAAAAATTTGAAGAAGCCATCGGAAGAGTCACCGTCGACCTAACTCTGGGTAACTTCATCACAAAGGTGACCTTCTATCATTGATGCTAATACAACATACAGAATATTGCTCGAGAGACCTGACTACATGAAAATTGGGTCATCCCGTCAACACTCCATCAATGCATCAAATATGCCAAAGAAGGAAAGCAGCATACAGTCTTTGCTGATCAAGCCCGTTTCGGGAATATGAGTGCAACCTGACTGATGCTCTAATATCTTGGAGGACCAATCTTTCAACCCTCTACCCAATCAAAAGGGAAGGGTAAACAAACTGGATACTCAGATGAAGATAGCGAGACCGACGAGCTTTTTGTAATAAACAAAGGCCTTGCCGAGCTCCACACAAAGAATTCCCGAAGCAAATCAACCCGCCCAGAAAGACGAAGCATCAATTATGAGGCTGATCATGTAAGCCAAGCTATCAACAGGAGCATTCCTCTGCCTCCTAACTGCATGCAAATATACTCCCCAAAGCAAAATCAAAGTGTTCGGTGATTGAAAACATTAGTCGTCACTTATCAAAGAAAAGAAGAGAAGAAGAATGCCAGAAAGGCAACAAAGCCAATTCTCTTTTACAAAGGGGAGCCAATACCTCAAGTATCTCCAAAAGATGATTTCGGTTGGGAAAACAACCCAATAATCATCTTGAGCCAATACAAGAAATGACCGATATGTCAGAAAGCATCAAAGAAATGTGCAAGAAGCAAAATATCCCTCAGGTGCAAAATGCTTCCAGCGGAAGTTCTTAAGCAGTTATGGGAACCTTCCCAAGTACGAGGACAACCTCCATTCTCCAGGAAAGATACAAGAGGGCTAGGTTATGATACTGAGTCCTTCTTTACAGTCAATGTTGTTGGGCTATTACGGGGACTTGCAATGTAGAAAGCAGTCAAGAATCTTCCAGCTCCAACTCTCAAGAAGATATTTCTCTCCCACAAAGGGACTATCAAATGAAGAATCATCGGAAGAATCTGACGAGCAATCTTCACCAATAGATTGTGAAGATATAAATTTCTATAAGGTCTACGCCGCCAATTCTGACGAGAAGAAGATTTTATGGATCTGCAACCAGCTTCTCAAGAAATTGAAGATGGCGAACAAGCCACTATTGATGAATTAATCGAGCTCAATCTCAGGGATCAAGAAAACCCCCGACCAATCTTCATCAGCGCCCTTCTTGGCGAACAAGAAAGGGAATCTTATCAAACTCTCCTGCTGGAATTCCAAGATTGATTTGCTTGGAATTACAAAGAAATGCTCGGGCTGGAGTCATCAGTTGCCGAGCATGAATTATCCATACTCCATACAGCCAAGCCTGTCAAACAGCCTCAAAGGCGCATGCGACACGAGCTCGAGCTTAAAGTAAATGTTGAAGTCGACAAACTCTCTGAAGTAGACTTCATCGAGCCATGCATATATCCAATCTGGCTCGCCAATATTGTGCCAGTGAAAAAGAAGAATGGTCAAGTCCGAATATGTATTGATTATAGGGACTTGAACAAAACTTGTCCCAAAGATGATTTCCAGTTCCAATCACAGAAACCATGGTGGACATGACCACCAACATGAAACCTTATCCTTTATGGACGGGTCTTCAGAATACAATCAGATCGGATGACAATCAAAGATAAAGATCATACTGCCTTTAGGTCGTCCAAAGGTATCTTCAACTACAAAAGGATGCCATTTGGCTTGAAGAATGCAGGAGGCCATATCAAAGAGCAATGACCAAGATATTCAATGAAATGATCCATGACGTGGTCGAATGCTACGTTGCTGACTTAGTCGTCAAAACCAAAAAACGGGAAGACCATCTATCTGATCTTCGTCGTGTTTTTGAAAGACTTCGTCAATACAAATTGAAAATGAACCCCATGAAGTGTGCATTCGGGGTTTCAAGAGGCAAATTCCTGGGATTCGTCGTCAAATATCGGGGAATAGAAATAGACCGCGATAGAATCAAGGCGATCCAGCAACTGCCATCTCCTCAAAGTCTGACCGAGCTAAGGTCATTTCAAGGAAAATTAGCCTATATCAGGCGATTCATCTCTAATCTCTCAGGAAGGAGTATGCCCTTCAGCAAACTGATGAAGAAAGATGCTCCCTACATCTGGGATCAGGAATGCCAAGCTGCCTTCGAGCAAATAAAAGAATATCTCCTCACTCCACCAATTTTGGGAGCCCCAATCGGTGGAAAGCCTCTCATACTCTATATTGCAGCTAAGGACACCTCTTTGGGAGCTCTATTAGCACAAACAAATGAAGAAGGCAGGGAGCCCCTATACTATCTCAACAGAAAGCTGATAGGTCCAGAACTCTGATATACTTCAATGGAGAAAGTATGTCTAGCATGGTAATTGTCGTCAAGAAATTAAAGCATTATCTGCTGGCTCGTGAAGTCAAACTCATCTCCAAGTATGATCCTCTCAAATATCTGCTGAAGCAACCCGTATTGTCAGGAAGACTCGGAAAATGGGCCTTGCTCCTTATGGAGTTTGATATCTTTATGTCCCACAAAGGGCAATCAAAGGAAGGCTTAGCTGAATTCTTGGCTGCACATCCAGTGCCAGAAGATTCACCTTGTCTACTGATCTTCCAGAAGAAGAAACTCGAAAATCAAGTTCAAGAAAATCCAAATCCCGAAGAGGTCATCACAATTGAATCACCCTCCTGGGAATTATATTTTGATGGAGCTTCTCGGACTCTTCATCTCACAAACGGTTCCGTCAGCCTCACTACTGGAGCAGGTATCGTCTTAGTCACTCTGCAAGGAGGAATATTATATAATTCATGTGCTCTTATGAAACCATTGACAAATAATGAAGCTGAATACGAAGCTCTAATTATTGGGCTTCGGCTAGCTCTCGAAATGGGGGTCAAAGGTATACAAATTATGGTGACTCACAGCTGGTCATCCGACAAGTGTTGGGCCAGTATGAAGTCTGAAAACAACTACTTCCATATTATACTACAGTCATGAAGCTCAAAGAAAAGTTCAACTTCTTCGACATAACTCATGTACCAAGAAGTGAAAATTCCAAGCAGATGCTTTAGCCAAATTGGCCTCTGCCATAAAACTGTCTCCTGAAGGAGAATGGAATAATTGTCCGTCATAGGAGACTCATGCCAAGTGTCCTTGACGGTGAGTCCAATATTGTAATTAAGGAAGTATATACAACAGAAGAAAATGCAGCAACTCAATATGAAGATTGGCGTGAGCCGATTATCCAAATCAAAAAAGGTTGGCTACCTCCTAATCGAGCTCAGAAAATTCAGCTCTTACACAGTGCTGCATCATATCAGCTAATAGGAGATCAATTATATAGATTGGTCCATGAAAGGAAAAGACCAGTCCTTCTCAGATGCTTATCTCCTAAAGAAGCCAAAATCATCATGAAAGAAGTTCACTCTGGACTGTGTGGTGCACACCAGGCAGGTGAGAAGATGAAAATCAATATCAAATTAAAAGGCTTCTACTGGCCCACCATGTACGCGGATTGCATCCAATATGCTCGTACATGTGATCAATGCCAAACATTCGGCTCAGGGCATTGGGTCCCGTGATCGCTGCGTCAAGTGTCATGGGGTCGGTCACTTTGCTTCACAGTGTCCCTCTCGGGCCCTGGCTCTGGAGGGCACCCATCCCGAGGAGACCAACCCTATCGTGCAACACGTGAGTTAGGACGCTGGAGATGACATGGCCGCTGAGTTTTAGGCTGAGGAGGTGCGGGTCGGCTACATTCAGGACGAACATCTCCAGACTGACCATGAGAACCCCCTTGATAGGTTAGGGTGGGGTTGTCCGATGCATTTTAGCTCAACCAACCGAGTGTGATGATTGGCACCACACTTCCATTTTTCACACCTATATACGCGTGGATGGAAAGGTGTGCAGGTGATCATTGATAGTAGAAGTTGCATTAATGTCATTTCTTCCCAAACTGTTTCACATCTTGGGATGACTGTGGTCGACCACCTCCGCACTTATCATGTCTCTTGGGTGGATTCCACTTCCATTCCGATTCGAACGATGCGTCACATCCAATCTCTTTTCCACATACTCTAAAGAGGTTTGGTGTGATGTCTTACCTAGGAGGTTAGGAGCATGGTTTGGCGTGCCGGATCGGATCGGGCCGATTCGGGCGAATCGGTGCAGATCAGGGGTAATCCGATTCGCGATTCGGTCTGATTCGCCTAGTTCTGTTCAGGCAGAGTTCTTTGGACTCAAGATCCTGTTCAAGCAGGGTTGTCAGGATCCCCTTATTTACCTGAATATCATTTAAGTAATGAAACATTTACTTAAGATATTATATGTAAATAAGAAAGTACCCCCCATTTGAATCCAATAAAAATATCAAAAAAATCATATCTCTTACCAATAAAAAGTCAACTCTCCCATCGAAGAACAAAATCGTGATTTTGGTGATTTTAGCGAAATGCTAACTTTTAATCTCTCATAATTTGGTCTATCTAAAAATTTGATAATTCAAATAAATCATATGGAACACTAAAAATCTAAAGTCCGGTAAAAAAGTCAAACGTGCATATGACTTCTCCAAAGGAGCCGCTCTCCTACTGACAGCACTTAGTCTACTCGAGGCATCTCAAGATTTGGTCAAACTTAAGTTATCATCATTCAAACTCATAAGAATTGTCACTTTCTAGTTTCTTTTCAATTAGAAAGTGAAAATCTCATGAGTTTAGGTGATGATAACTTAAGTTTGACCAAATCCTGAGATGCCTCGAGCTGTTGTCAATAGGAGAGCGGCTCCCTTGGAGAAGTCACATGCACGTTTGACTTTTTTACCGGACTTTAGATTTTTAGTATTCCATATGGTTTATTTGAATTATCAAATTTTTAGATAGACCAAATTATGAGAGATTAAAAAGTTAGCATTTCGCTAAAATCACCAAAATCGCGATTTTATTCTTCGATGGGAGAGTTGACTTTTTATTGGTAAGAGATATGATTTTTTTGATATTTTTATTGGATTCAAATGGGGGGTACTTCCTTATTACATGTAATATCTTAAGTAAATGAAACAACAAATTATAACATTTACTTAAATGATATTCAGGTAAATAAGGAGATCCTGATAACCCTGCCTGAACAAGATCTTGAGTCCAGTGAACCCTGCCTGAACAGGACCAAGTTCTGGCCGAATCCAAGCGGATCGAACCGAATCGGTTCGATCCGCCCGAATCGGATCGGATCAGGATAATCCCGATCCGGTCCGAATCGGCGATGCGCCAAACCTTGGTTAGGAGTATCATTTTAGGGAGACCGTGGATCTATGATGTAGATGCGGTCCTTTATGGCCAGTCCAATATATGTGAGTTTTTCTACGACGATGCTCTCATCACCTTGCAGCCTTCCCGACTTGCTACCTTGACCCCGCAGAGAGCAGCCTGATCTTGTCCCCCACCCCTCCTGCGTCCTCCACCTCAGAGTCTTCTTCTTCCACTACCCTTGTTCCTTCCCAAGCTCCTTCCGCTAATCTCCTTCCTACCTATGGCACAACACCTGAGAACACTTCTGCCGCCTCTAGCTCCACTCGATCACAAGATAGACCCCCTTCTACGAACTCCACCCCGACCGGGAGTGCAAGCGCACTGTCTCTATTCTCGATGCACCACCTCCTATAACCCTACAGTTGATTAGTGCCCATGATCTTGGTCAAGAGCTCGAGAAGTTTGAGTGCCTCTATGTTTTGATAGTGAAGCCTACTAACGGTGACATTTCGAGTGAGCATTCGCCGAAGGTAGCCACCCTCTTAGAGGTGTTCCAGGATGTCTTCCTAAACAATCTCCCGGATGGATTACCGCTGATGTGTGACATCCAGCATGCTAATGATTTGGTTCCGGATCCACTTTGCCAAAGCTGCCCCACTGTTGCATCAGTCTAGCCAAGCTACGGAGGCAGATTGAGGAGCTCCTGAGGCGAGGATTTATCTGAGAGAGCTTGAGCCCTTGCATTGTCCATGCATTATTAGCTCCAAAGAAAGATGACACTTGGAGGATGTGCATTGATAGCAAAGGCCATCAATGGTATCAAGGTGAAATACTGTTTCCACATTCCCCGCTTAGACGGCATGTTGGACATGATGGCGGGAGCCACTGTGTTTTCGAAGATAACCTGAAAAGTGGCTATCATTAGGTTTGGATTCGACCCGAGGATGAATGGAATACGGCCTTTAAGATTAGGGACGGACTTTACGAGTGGTTGGTCATCCCTTTTGGGCTGTCCAATGCCCCTGGCACATTATGTGGCTCATAACCCAAGTGTTGAGGCCCTTTATTGGGATATTTGGTCTTGTATTTCGATGACATTCTCATCTTTAGTTGTTCTAGGGATGATCACTTGGACCACCTTCGTTAGGTGTGTCTTGTCCTCCGCCATGAGAATTTGTATGACAACCTCAAGAAGTGTGCCTTTATGACGGATCGAGTTATCCTTTGGGATTCATAGTTCTAGTGAGGATGTCTCTGCGGACCCGGAGAAGGTCAGAGCGATCACTAATTGGCCCGAGCCCCAATCCATCCATGACGCGCGGCCGTCGATTTATTCAGGGGTTTAGTACTATGATGGCCCTGATCACAGACAACATCCGGAAGGGGGCTTTTGTCTAGACAAAGTTACTGCCTAGCTTCCGTACATCAAGCGCCAGGTGACAAGAGCACTAGACCAAGTCAATTGATATTCATTGATGTTTCTCGATGGTGTTTGAGGTCTCCTACAACGCCTCTGGTGTCGATATAGGTGGAGTTTTAAGCCAAGAGGGCCATCCCGTTGCCTACTTTAACGAGAAATTGAACAATGCCAAGCTGAAGTACTCTACCTACGATTAGGAGTTTTATGCGGCGGTGCAAGCTTTGAGGCATTGAGACATTATTTGCTACTGCAGGAGTTTGTCTTATATTCGGACCACGAAGCCCTCATATTTCTCCATGCCCAGAAGAAGCTAAACCCTAGACACAGTCAGTGGGTTGAGTTGCTTCAGGTCTAAACATTCGTCCTTAAGCACAAGGCGGATGTGGAGAACCGCGTAGCTGACGCGTTGAGTCATCGCGCTTTTCTCTTATCCCTTGTCAGCACCGAGGTCACTGGATTCGAGAGACTCGAAAGGAGTATCCCGACTGTCTTGATTTTGGTCTAATCCACATTGTTCTTCAGTCTGGTCCCTCTAGAGAGTACCCTGATTACATTCTTCAAGAGGGTTATCTCTTTCGTGGTGATTGGTTTGCATTCCGCGGACCTATGTTCGCAACTTCTTGATTTGGGAACTCCAAGTTGGGGGTCTTGTCGGCCACTTTGGCCGAAATAAGACCATTGAATTAGTCAAGCACCACTTATTTCGGCCCAGTATGAAGCACAATGTGGCTCGCATTGTGGCTCATTGCCACACATGAGCCTTGGCCAAGCAGAGGAAGCAAAATACTGGCATGTACACTCCTCTTCCCATGCCTGACCGCCCGTGGCAAGATGTTCGCATGGATTTTGGTTTGGGTTGCCTCGGACCGTCCGCCGACACGATTCCATCCTAGTTGTTGATAGATTCTCCAAAATAGCTCATTTATCCCTGTTCGAAGACCTCTAATGTGTCGCATGTAGCTCATTTATTCCTTGAGAGCATTGTGTGTTTGCATGGGCTACCGAAGACCATTGTCTCCGAAAGGGATGTGCGATTTGTCAATTATTTTTGGAAGATCTTGTGGCATCTTATGGGCACGAAGCTCAAGTTCACCACAGTTTATCATCCCCAGACCGATGGAAAGACAGAGGTAGTTAACAGGTGTAACATCTCGGGTCTAGTTGAGGTTCGGGTCTGGTTGACGGCATAGGTGTTGTCGTTGATCAGGGGTTGACGTCCAGGGGTAGGTTGTTGACCTAGGGGTTGACGTCCAACGTTGTGGACGTTTGTTGTTGGTTCAGGATTGTTCCTGCGATGAACTTGATGGCAAACGGTCTTGACGTCGACTCTGTGGCGGTTCGAGTAGACGGCAAGGGATGCTGACGTCTACTTGTCGCGCCTGTTGAAATAGGGCAGACCCGTGAGCAGCCATTTCCTCTCCTTTTCCTTCTCTTTTTCTCCTTTTCGATCTTTGTCCGTTTTCACTCGTTCAGGTGGTTGACGGGAGCTCGTGGAAAGACCTTGGTGCGCGAGGCAGAGTTAGATCGGGCGGAAAACAGCGATCGGTGGCGATTCTCGCGAGAAAGCTTCTAGGGGTTCGGCGCGAATTGAGGTTTGGCAGGACTTCTTACACGCTTCGGAAGTAGGGACTCGACCCCTTAGTGTCCTTGTAGTGTTAATTTCATGCTTGTTGCGTGTGATTTGCGTGGAATCGTGCTTTGAGGAGGTTTTTCTTTTTGTCGGGATTTTGAGTGGTTTGGCCGATCCGTGCGTTGGATCGTGGTTTCCGGTGTTGCTGTAGTGTAGTGTGATGTGGGGGAGAGTTTCTCCTTCATCATTTCGCTGGTCTGAGGGATGGATTGCTCTCTTTGGGATCGGCGTATGCCTGTTTTCAACTGCTGGAAGCTGGAGAGCTAAACGTCAAGGGTTGTTGACGTTGAACTCTTCAGGGAAGAAGTTAACGGCGGGAGCCCTTGCCGTTAATCTCTTCAGTGGAGGATCTAGACGGCGTGTTCTTGTCGTCTACTTCACACTTGACGTCAAGCTATGCTACCGTTTACATCCTGGTTAGCGGCAATCGATGTTCCCGTCTACCTGCAGGTGAGTTCCCAGCAAGCTATGCTTTCCCTTCTTCCGTAGTTTGAGGTGTTGACATGCGGTGTCCGCCTGTTAGCACAATCTGCCAGGTGTAGAGAGTGTCTCTACCTGTGCTCGTTGTTGTGTTTGACTGTGTCGAGACGTGACCGGGGCTGTCCGTCGGTTGTACGGAGTTTCAGGCGTTGAGTGTGTTCCGTCTGTTGTACGCGCGTTGCGTTACCGCGTGCCCGTTTCTGTTGTGTTTCCTAGGCGTGGTGCGACTCCGTCTAGATGACTAGCGTATAGTTGTCCTCCACTAGTAAGCCAGGACGCCGAGTGCGACTCTGTCCTGTGCGTACTCCTTGTGGTGGTTTTGAGCCGGTCTCCGTGGAGCCCCTTCTCTACCGCTAGGTCGGGCGTAGGGGAAAAACCGCGTGGACCAGACGTGAGAGAGAGCGTCGGTAGTGTGCACACGTGGCTAGGGTTGCGAGACTCTGTGGTTTCAGGACGCTGAACAGCAGACCCTAGTTGAGTCCTACCTTGTGAGTGTTGTGTGAGCTCTTGCGTGCGAGCTTGTGTGTGTGTTGTGCTTGTAATGTTGTCGAGCCGGCGAGGTTCCAGTTTCTCTCAGTGCGCTCCTGAGGGAGTTGCGCACTACGTTACCGTTCCTGAGTGTGTTGACAGAGTGTGCGCGTTTACTTACAGTCGCTTTCTGTTTAGCACTATTTAATAGCTCTGTTACCGGTAGAGTTAGTTGCCCTACTGGGTCTCTTTTGTGAGACTCACTCCCTTCCCCTCAGGTGGTTCGTGGTCGACTTTCGAGGTTCGAGGAGCTGTGTCTCTCTGTGGTTGGTCTCGTCTTGCTGTTGTGAGTCGTACTTTACTCCTGTTCTTACTGTACTCTTACTTTAATGTTGTCTCTGAGTTATGTCAATTTGAGATGCTTTTAATTGTGATGTGTACATTTGTTTATATGTTCTCCTCAGGCACTTCTTTTCTTACCCTTTCGAGTTTCGGCTCGTGGGTTAGCGGGTCAGGATTCGGGTTACCGATTGGTTACTGATAATGCGGATCTTGGGTCGTTACAACAGGAGTCTGGGTGATTTGTTGAACTGTCTACTTAGTAAGCGGGGTTGGGATCAGGTCTTACCGCATGTTGAGTTTGCATATAATAATTCGGTCAATAGGTCTACTGGCATGAGTCCATTCGAGATAGGCGCTGGCTATAGACCTAGAGAACCCATAGACCTTGTTCCTCTGTCTGTTCATGCACGAGTGTCAGAGTCTACACAATCCTTGGTTGAGCACATTAGAGGTCTGCATGATAGCATTCATCGTCATATTGAGGTCAGCAATGAGAACTACAAGAAAGCGGCGAATGCACACAGGCGGGCACAATAGTTTCATGAGGGTGAATATGTTATGATCAGGGTTAGACCCAAATGGCTACCATCGGAAGTCGTGAAGAAACTGCAAGCTCGAGAGGCTAGGCCCTTTAAGGTGCTAAAGTGACTAGGGTTGAACACGTATGTTGTTGACTTACCACCAGATTATGACATCAATTCCACATTCAATGTCTCAGATTTGGTGGCCTATTGGGACTCGGCAATGATACCCAGT
This sequence comes from Colocasia esculenta, assembly GCA_014218235.1. NCBI lineage: Eukaryota > Viridiplantae > Streptophyta > Magnoliopsida > Alismatales > Araceae > Colocasia > Colocasia esculenta. Next base: position 43,513,116 of record CM024758.1, on the reverse strand, counting down.
GAGCCTTTCGAGCCTTCTCCCCCTCTTGTGAGTGATCTCGCACCTGAGCGTCCACCTCCGACCCTGAGTGTAGTAGTATGGCGCGAGCACATTGACTATATACTAGACGAGTAGGTTGTTACATCCAGAGACGGAGCCTTTCAACGCTACTTGATCTGTTGGAGAGGGCAGCCACCGACCAAGGACACTTGGGTCACTCGAGAGGAGTTTCAACATCTTGACCCAACCTGTTGGAGAGATATCAGAGTGGCCAGGACCCTCACTCGATAGGTTCCTCCCAGCCGGGGAGGATTGGTGCAGACACTCGTGCGCATGACCAGTGCGACCCAACACACGTTTATCGACGTTGTCGAGCCTCAGAGCCGACGTCACTTTGGTTGGGTGATGCTCTACAGGACTTCTGAGGCACTAGCACCTTTTGTTTTGAGGGACGAGATATTTTGTATAGCCCATTTAGGGCCCATGTGATATTTTCCTATTTTTATATATTTTTGGGCTATTTTTATGCATATGTTAAGGAAAATGGTATTTGGTAAATACTATAAACCCCATTTCCTATTTATACAGTCGTACCTCTGTGGCATGGTAAGCAATCTCGCGAGAATCTTGGCCTCGGCCCCTTCCCGAGAAATGAGAAGGCCGAGATGAGTAGTTAAAGTTAGGATCCTCTTCAAGTAGGGTTGTCAGGATCCCCTTATTTACCTGAATATCATTTAAGTAAATGTTATATATACTTAAGATATTATATGTAAATAAAGGAAGTACCCCCCATTTGAATCCACTAAAAATATCAAAAAAATCATATCTCTTACCAATAAAAAGTCAACTCTCACATCCAAAAGGAAAATCGCGATTTTGATGATTCCATCAAAATAACGTCTTTCTAATCCCTCATAATTTGACTTATCTAAATATTTCATAATTCAAATAAACCTAATAAAATACTAAAAATCGAAAGTCCGGTGAAAAAAGTCAAACGTGCATATGACTTCTCCAAGGAGCCACTCTCCTACTGACAGCAACCAAGTCTTAGTCATGGTCCACTGTGATATTCAAATAAATAAGATATTTTTCCATGGGTTCTCATGTCATGAATTAAATCTTTTTATGCTTAAAGTAAAATCCTACGAAGAGAAAAATGAAAATGCACATCCCAAATCCCAATTCCCACACTCTTGTTGTATGATATATGTGAACCTATGTCATCCATGGTTGAGATTTGAGAATGTATGCAATTATCTATGTTCCTAAAAGAATTATCTATGTGAACCTATGTGATCCACACTTTTATGTTATCCTGATCTCCCGAGATCTCTTCTCTTTGACCCTCCCGAGACGAAGTCGAGATCCGATATGGCAAACCTTGCTCTGTGGGAGGGGATGATGAAAGTTAAAAAAAAAAATTGAAGCAAACTATTCTTGCGCCCCAAGTTTCTCCTCTCTCTCCCTCCTTCCCGCCTTCTGAAAATCCCCTTCTCCCTTCCCCACCTTCCTCTTCCGGTTCCACGTCACTTCCAATGTTTCCATGTTTCTCTTTGCATTAAGGCTCCTCGCATCTTAACAAATGCTGCAAACCACTAAGTCAAAGCACAAAGGTCCCCTGGGTTTCTTAAAATACTCAAAATATGAGCTTTTTATACTGGAGTCTTTTCATTCTCTGTACTGCTAAATTGGGAAATTTTAATTCCTGCTCCACAAAAGAAGATTCAAACTAATTTCTGGTCTGTTAACAAGAATTAGTAGCAGCAAGTCCATCGGCCGTAAAATTATTGATTTCCAGTCCAAGTCAACATCATGGAAGACAGAATTGGCTGATCCGGATTGAGATTGGCTGATTCTGGATCGGATCGACCATGGCCAATACAAGCGATTGGACAGCAGTAGATCCAGCAGTAGCAACTGAAAATTAAGACTATACAGCAGGAAATGAAGCGCATTTTGAGGTTTTCACCAGGCATACACCTAAATGAACTTGACGGTTTCAATTAAAATTGGACCAGGATTTAATTTTTCTCCAAATTTTGATTATATGGCATATAATTTCTCCTTGGAAAGGAAATTAATTGACCATTTTTTGACTGAATTCAAATTTCCATACTAAATGTGACAAAATTGTGCAATGAACTTCATCTAGCCAACACAATGACATGATAATTATCAAAAATCTGTACCATTAGCTTATCATTTAGAAAACATTTCTTAGACAATGGAGAAACAAAATTTCCAATTACAAAAACATAACTACTGGCGTGACACTGGAAGACCCCATGTCCAGTCCAATGTTGCCAAGGCGTCCAACTAGGCAGCAGCTGCCCAGCTAGGTGCCAGGCATAGGTCCACCTTTTGGGGGCCCAAAAGGGAACCAATAAGACCCGCCCAATAATCCAATGTTTAAACCTGCAACTCTCACTTTCATCCTAATTATCAAAAAATCTGTACCATTAGCTTATCATTTAGAAAACATTTCATAGACAATGGAGAAACAAAATTTGCAATTACAAAAACATAACTAGGGGTGTGACACTGAAAGTGCCCATGTCAGATCCAATGTTGTCAAGACGCCCACCTAAGCAGCTGGTACCCAGAGAGGAGCCAAGAATAGGCCCGACTTTTGGGGACTCAAAAAGGTGCCAATAAGACCCGCCAAATAATCAAAATGTTTAAACCTGCAACTCTCTCCCTCCTCTCCTCTCCCTCCCTCTCTCTCAGTCCTCCTCTCCCCTCCCCCCCCCCCCAAACCACCACCCTAGATTGAACTTGCCCCAGGGAAGCCAAGATCACTTTGGTTCACCATGTCACCTGACAACCATGGACAGGTCAGAAAACAACATTTCAATTAAGACTTATCACCTAAGGACTGGCAAGTCCAGTGGGTGATGGAATGGTTATAGGCAGAAGAATGGACAAATCATGAAACAGTAACTGCAAAGAAGCATATTGTTAGAAGAAAAAGGTTTCCAGATTCATCTAGATTCTGCAGGATATGATTAGCTTTTAGCATTGTGTACAACACGAGAAAGAAATTATATCAAAAGAATTATGAGGCACAGATGATGAACAGAAAAACAGGTTTCATCCAAGAAGAAAGAAAATTAGAAATCAAAAGTTTTATTTTGGAAACAGTTGCATACTCAAGAAATTTGAAAAAATGTCATAGATAAGGCTATTCAACAAATTCTCACCATGAAGATGGAGTGCCAAACTGTCCCCATAAACATAATCTGATAAAATTAGCCTTTCTTGTTCCCTTGGTCCCCAATAGTACCCTCTTAAAGGGATGATGTTTGGATGTTGAATAGATCCAATTCTTTTCACTTCTTTGGCAAATTCCTTTTTACGTCTTACGAGACCAACTCTTAACCATTTTACAGTCAACACATGGCCAGTATGCAAGGTTGCTTTATATGAAGTTCCATGGCTGCTTCTACCCAGTACTTCAGCTGGTGCTCGTGACAAATTCTCAGCATTAAGGCTAATGAAGTATCCAAGAAAAACAACTCTCCAGCCAGTCGATCTGGTGAATAAACATCTAGCACTACAGGTTGGTCAGTAAAATCTGCATTCACAAAAGGAGCTGAAGGATTTAATGGGAATCCAGGAGAGAGATTAAATCCACCACCAGAAGCAAAACCATCCCTCGCACAGTGACTTGGAGCCTCTGAACCAACTTCTCTTGAAACAGAGAAACCTCTCTCAACCGTCTCTGTTACAATTTCCTTATGTGCAGGCATTGCTTGTGCAGCCGAAGTTAACAAATGATCATTGGAAAAACTCACTGAACTTGTCACAGCATCATTTTTGTGGGACCTGAAAAAATTAGGTGGAATAAACCTTCCCAATTTTACATCTCTTCCAGATGTATGTCCACTGAATCCATTTCTGCCACAAAGCTCTTGAGTTCTTATTTTATAAACCGCCATAAAATAAAGAAGATTAACACAACAGCTCCAATAGAACCAACAATAATTGCTATTCTCACTCTAGATTTCGAATGGTGACCCTGTCCTTCATTATTGATGAACCCAGGTTGACTGTCTATCCCAGACACACCATTTGGTAGGACTAGTAAAGCATTTCCTGGATGAAATGAGTCATCACGGAACTTCCTCAGATTTTCTGGAACAAGACCTGAAAGATCATTGTAGGAAACATTGAATGACTTAAGACTGGGTTGAGCATATCAGGAATCTGTCCCTTGAAGTGATTCATTGATAGATCAAGAACTTCCAAATCTGGAAGCTTGCCTATTTCAGTTGGTATCTCCCCAGAAAAGGAATTTTTCCCAAGATCAAGCAATTTAAGTTTCTGCATCTGAACTATTTCAGCAGGCAAAGGACCAGAAAGAGAATTGTCATACAAATCAAGAAACTCCATATGCAAAACAGACGGCAGGACCAGTGATTCGGTGGAATGAGGCATTTGAATTGGGAGAGTACCTGTAAAGTGATTTCCTGAAAGGTTTAAATATGTTAAGGACGACGATGTGAAAAGACTCGGCAACAGAGGCCCCGTAAGATTGTTTAGACTAAGGTCAAGAACAGACAACTTAGGGCTGCCTCCTACCACTGAAGGAAGCATACCAAGCAAAGAATTATTTCGTATTTTGATCGAAGTCAAGACTTCAAACTGAGAAGTTAAATTGGGTAAGCTTCCTGATAACAGGTTTGAACTTAAGTCAACAATCTCCAACATTGCTCCCCATTTCTGCATAGGAGATAAGTCACCAGATATCATGTTTGTACTTAAATCCAGAGTACTGCAGCTTCCTATATTTGAGGGCAATGAACCTGATAATGCATTTGATGACAGGTTCAAAATTTTCAAAGATGTTGAGTTAATATTGAAGATAGGACCTGCATGAAAAATAAGAGATCATATATTAAGACCATGACTATGAAGAACAAAAACACAATCTCAATAAAAAGATGAGTAACAAATAATATGAACCTTCAAATTCCAATACCCAGGGAAAGAAAACATGGACCTAGACAATGCATGTGACAGGGTCGTCAGTATTGGCTATGCAATTGCCACTTAATATTCCAACAAACACAAAGATATGGAATTTGTACAGTTTCCTGAGGATACCGAGAAAATTATCTAAATAGACATTAACACTCGTCAAAAAGAGCAACATGTTGTTTAGGCCATAAGTTAACTAATCCAGGACTGGAGCAATAAGAAAGAGCAGCCAAACTTTTGCAACACTTGGAGAGAATCCAACATATGGAAACAGCAATAGCCCAAGCCTTCTCAGAATTTGAGGATTTTCAAAGATTACCAAATATTTTCTTCTCTTAATCCTTAAAAACTATTAACAAAAAATATATATATTATTATATGGAGCATAATCATGTATCTAGATGTAGAAAAAAAATCATGTGGAACTGCATATGTATCGGATACATATATAAATGTACATTGCATCCATGCTTCCTGGCCATGCATAGATCTGCAACTGGATGAGAATACCAGTGCAAATGATGCACATAACAAGTCTCACATACAAGACTTTCAGAAATTGAATTATAGCCCATAAGCCACATACAAACCAACTGCCATTATCATGATAAGCTTCCTTACAACAATCTAGCATCAGCTAGATCCAATCAAGAATCTGACAAAGCCTTGGACAATCTGGAAGGACTTGTCGGTACATAACAAAATATCTTTGGGAACAAGCGATTTGTCAGACATCCCATAAGGCTAGCTGACAGGTAGAAACTGACTGCACATTTTAATTCCAACAGCACAACCACAGGACAACAATCAAAGATTATCCTAGACATTAGGAAGAGCGAGGATGATGAAGAAAAAAGGATAGTTTATGGAGGGTTATGTACTTCTAGAGGGCAACCATCAGCCAAAGTGTGAAGTGAACACAATTCCTCACAACCATGTGGTACACAATATGATAAAAACTCCCTTCAATGCAAGAACTACCACAGAATGCTAGATGTTTAGGAAAAATGTCTAGCAGGAAAAAGAAACATTGTGAGGCAAGATATTGTGAATCCATCATGAAAACTATCCATAACAAGTCATGATTCACAAGGCACAAGTCAGCACATGTATCTAATGATAAAAATATATGATGGCATAGGTTGATTCTAGATTAACTTCTAAATGCTTGTTAATAAATGACAAAATGGAGAAGCAGCCACATGGCCATGTAAATTCTAGTTTCATATACGACCATGGATGGTAAAGAAGACATTACATGGCTTGGATCAAAATTGAGTTTTAATGAATATCAACAGGAATCGTAATGTAACAATGGCAACTTAGGAATTGGAATGGCCTGACTCATAGGGGGCTTTAATTGATGACAAAATCCATATGCCAAGATACATAAAGCTCACTAGGTCTTTCCTTCTAATTTGTCTAGAACGACAACTTTTCTTTTGCCTGTGTCCAAGGGGGATTCCTTATTGGGGGACCTGATATCCCCTTTGCGAGGAGGCTATGCTAATAGTATTAGGAGCATCAGAGTAAGCTTCCAGCACTCTTGCCTGTGCAATGAACGGGGCAGGGAGAACATAAGGGACCTTGGGGGAAGAACCTAAGATATGTAAGCCCCATATGCAATGGGCACAAGTGCCAGTGAGCAAATTAAAACTCAATCCCAGAGGAATAAACTCAAGTATCAAGAAGAACAACGTTGTTTAGAAGGGCTAAAAATGATATCAATAACCTTACCCAAGAAGACCAACTTTGGCACTTATATCTACTCTAAATCTCATTTCTCGTCACAATGTTCAAATCTAGATGAAAGGAAAGTATATTCCAAATGAATGATAATGGCATGAAGATAACTCCCCTCCCTTTCCCAATTCCCCTGATATGATATGTAAATAGTTACATAAAAATGCTGTGACAAGGTCATTTATAGAAATGCATTATATTGTAAATGGTTACATTCTCATCCAAAATTCGGCATTTAGCTAACAAGACAGATACACATCCCCAATTATGAATTTTAGTTTATACAGAATTGTTTTCCTGCAAAGTACAGAGTATTTTCCCTCAGTCCATAGAAGGGACCACTAGACCACCATGTCCTCAGAAAGGAGGGGGAACTTGTGGAACCAATCTACAAGAATCGGAAATGCACCTCTTTGGAATTAGCCCATTGTTTTTTCTTAACCTCCAAAAGGGCAATGGGCCAATTCCGAAGAGGTGTGTTTCCCTTCTTCAACATAAACATTTATCGCATTATAAAGCTTCTGTGGTCAACACCATTTTGACATTTGAGAAAATAAACTCCAGAAGTACTTTCAGCCACGTTCAAATCCGTAGAGTTTTCCTCCATTTTTGGGCAATCGGTTAGTTACAAATGTGCAATAAGCAATCATCCACAGCTCGCATAAATGAAAAACAAAGAACAAAGAATCAAAAAACAAAGCATGTCCTTATCAATTCTGCATCAACCAACAACCAAGACAGTTACCCCATATTTGAGATCGGTTGCAACAGATACTATCAGTAACTTACCAGTAAATCCATTTCCACTGAGATCAAGCTCCACCAAGGCCATTGAGCTCCCAACCAGGTCCAGTGGGAGAGATCCATACAGCTGGTTTTTTCCAGCATGCAAAACCCGCAAATTGGTTAAGGCCTCAAACGATGAAAGCTCCCCAGTAAGCTGGTTGTCGCCCACGTCCAGAATCTCCAAATTCTTGAAGAGTTGCAGCGACTCACCGTGAAGAAAACCCCGCTGAGTTTGTTGGAGCTCAAAGTGACATGCTTCGCGGTGATTGCTAGGCTCGAGAGATTTGCCAAGCCCATCGACAGCCCCCATAGAACTCATTGTAGCTCAGATCGAGGTGCTCCACGTTCCTCAGTTCAGATAGCAGTGCCCCAACGTCCCCCCGCAGGGCATTGGACCTCAATCAAGTACTCTCAGCTGCTGCAGCTTCCACAGCCCGCTCGGAAAAACCCCGGAGAAACCGTTATAGGAGAGATTTAGATACACGAGGCCCCAAAGCTCGGTGATCCTCTCCGGGATCGGCCCGTAGAAACGGTCCCCGACAGATCCAAGTGCTGCAGAGACGTCATAGCCCGATAGCGGGGACGAGCCTCCCGGTGAAGTTGTTCCCGGAGAGGCTGAGGTTGCGGAGGACCTCATTCCCAGAAGGGTGGCGAACTTGAGGTTGCCATTGAGGCCGAGACCATCTAGGGCGACACACCACCGCGCCATTGCCGTCGCAGGCGACACCGTGCCAGGAGCTGGGGCAGCCGCCGCCGGCCGTCGACGCAGGGTTCCACGAGGCAAGGACGAGGCCGGAGGGGTCGTCGTGGAAGCCCTTCTTGAACTCGAGAAGGGACCGGAGGTCGTCGCTGCCGCCGGGCTGCTGCCCCAGGGCGGGGAGCAGCAGGAAGGAGAAGAAGAGGAGGGAACGGAGGGCCATCCCCCTATCTCTCTTTCTCTCTCTAGATTTCTGTCTACTGGTTCTTGTCGCCGGACATGGGCGGAGAGAAGGGGGGATCTCCAAGAGAGAGAGAGTGTAAAAAAAAATGCGGAGACTGGAGAGGGGGGAGCCAGGGGAAGAAGGGGTTAGGGTTCTTATTCTTATAAGACGGACGAAATGAGGAAGTTTCCGTTGAGGGTTGGACCGTGTGATGAGGAGGACGGGGGTTTGGTGAAAGACGAAGTAGAGAGAGAGAGAGGAGTACTAGAGAGAGATAGTGTTGTGTGTGTGTGTGTAAACACTGAAACAAAGAAGCAACATGTAGAAAACAACCAACGCTACTCTGTAAAGCACACGAGGTTGTGGGCCGACCGAGAGGCGGCCGGGCCCACAGAACACGTCAGCCCACGTGGTTCCATCAGCCTTTCTTCATCCTTCTCTTTCTATATAGATCCGCAACTCTGCGCCGCAGCGCGTATCAGATTGTTAAGAAATACTACGTGGCACTTTCCTTTGACTAGGAGCACGGGGCCGCTCCATACGGCTCACATGTTCATTGTTTGCATTGTTTGATAATATTTTTAGGGATTTCACCTTTTTAAAATCTCAAATCTCTTAAAAAAATTCTTACACTAGTTTTTAAAATTTAAAATTCAACACATCATTATTATATTTTTCTCTATGTCTCTCTCCTCTCTCTTAAAATCTATTTTTACACAATCCAAAATCTATTTTACTTCTTCGATAATTAGAGGGAGAAAAAATAAATTTTCAATCATTAAATGATTGAAATCTGTACTTCAAAAGTGTTACCAAACAATGCATTGAGCAGAGATCCCATAGATCCCTACCTAACGACATCAAGTTGATCCTAGCAGTCTGGTTCCGGATGTCTGGGTATGCGCAATCCGTCTGATGCTACATAAGGAGACTGGATCGGATCAGGCCCAACACTACGATTGGTCCTTTCAATACTAAAAGACCATTTTCCTTCTAAATGTTTAGGGTTTTTCTCATATATACATCTATTAAAAGTATAATTGGTCATAATCTATTTTATTTTTACATTTGTACTAAAAATCCTAATAGATGACTTTCCTCCCACCAAAAATGGTGACGTCACTTGTCCTCACATAAATGTAGATATATTTAGAATATTCTTTTATCAACTATTTTAGTAATCGCATAGATATTATTTGGATATTTTTACCTCTAAAAATTTAAAAAGATGACTTTTGTATGACGCAGAAGCATTATATTCTAGTCTAATGCACAAGGTCACACTTTTCACTTTCAATGATGATTTCTGACAATTTCTCATGGAAAGTAATTTCATAGCCGTTGTCACCATGCTCTAAAGTCGCAAAGACATGACTCACCATTTTCATCGTGCTTTGGAGTTTTAGAGATGTGCCTCGTCATTGTCATATACGATCTCACAGTCATGTGATTTAGAGGACCCACACTTCAACAGCTGACAGACTGTATAGAGAGCCAATGGCCCTAGTTGGGCAACATCCCATCCATTCTAGGCTAAACTAATAGGGGCCTTAGATGCCTGAGGAATCAAGCTCGAGTGGGCCATGGCCACTTTTCTCCCTCCTCAATAGCCTTGGTGTGGGAAAGTAGACTTTATTGGGCTATGCCCACCTTTTTCCCTCCTCAAGAAGCCTAGTGTGAGGAATTGACTCTGGTGGGCTATAACTACGTTCTCTTTGCTCACTTTCCCCTCCCCCTTCCACTCCTAAAAATGAAAGTTTAGTGCTTGGGAAGAATTAGGAGAGGATTGAAGGGTCCCATCTTGAGTAGAGGGCCAATTGTCAACGGGTCTAAATCCATCTAGCATAATCAGGCACTTGACCCTGTAGTCGATCAACAATTGAGCACCACATGTGCTTCATCACCTCTAGCGAAGATCAAGGAGTCAGAGTGGCAAACGACCATTGACTAGGAACAGTGATGACTACATGATGCAGACCATCAGATCAATAGAAGGTCGAGGGATGGAGATAATGTGTTGATTCGTGAACGATTGTTTCCCCTAGATCGTGATGGGGTTGAAGGGATGAGATATCAAGGGTATGGATGCACTTTATCCTACCCTTGCATCCCTTTAAAATAGGACTCAAATAGCAATCAATGAGCATCTCTATTGTTGCCTAGTTAGCAAGTCTAGAAGGGGGGTTCAATAGGTTGCTATGACAATTTCTATAGCTCAAAACTATATCTTAAACACGGTTGTTAGTGTTAGATAATTCCGAAATAAACACAAGCAAGCACACACATGCACAAGGTTTTATCCTGGTTCGACACTGAGATACATCTCAATCCTACGTCCTATCCCCAAGAACACTTGAGATTTCACTAATTGGAGTACAGTCCCCCCAATAGATATACAACACCCAGCTGTTGTTCTTCCCTTCTACATAAGGGGATCATCACCAGCTCCTAGCTGGTCTTTCCTTCTACATAATAGTCCCTCAGCTGGACAAACCACTCGGCACACTGTTGGTCTTCCCTTCTACACAAGGGGAACAACGCTTGCACATCAAACCTTCTCTTCAACTGAAGAGGCAAAACCTGTATCTCGGAAGAGATAAAGAGAGTCCCTAGGCCAAGCTCAAGAAACACAGTGAATAGGCTTCATCTGAAGCAATGTTTAAGAGGAACAAAGATTACAAGCTAGCCTACTCTTAGACAAACACCCAAACTCTCTTCAGAAAATAGCATATCATGAACGAAGAGAAAGAGGAGAAATAGAGCGTTGGAGAGTTTTGAAAGTTGCTTTGACACTCAGTTACTTCTTCAGTCAAGAGTTTGAAATGGTTGCACTGAAGCTTCTATGAAAAGAACCGGATCAAGAAAGCTTTCTACAAAAGTTCTACTTAGAGTTCTGCAGGCTTGATCTTTTATAGGCTCTATGGAAGATATACGTTTTAAGGATCCGTTGAGTCTTGTTCTATGTCGACATGCATATTTCCAAGGCATTAGCAGTGTCTAACGTATATTTCATGTGAGTACTATATATCTTCAAGTATTTAATGCACAAAGGAGGATGCTAGCCAAGAAAGATCATACGTAAGTCAACACCCATACCTCCTATGCAGAAGTCTGCAATTTTGGCTGACAACCTACTATTTCAGGTAGTTGTCTTTTTGTCTGTCAGGAAAGAAAGGACCTTTAAAAACTAAGCATAAAGTAAGAACATATAGCCTAGGCCTGAAAAGTACTACCTGCAGCATTGAATGTTGGAGACTTTTAGATACATAGGAGATATTGCGTGAAACACATAAACTAAATTTGAAATAAAGTAAGTTTGTGTGCCAAAGAATTTTTGCTAGATAATCGATACAACCAGGTAGATAAGTGAATTATATTGAAATCAGTCTTCAGTAATCAATATGAATAAACAGTTTGTTCACTAATCGGAATCGATTTAGTCACTAATCAAAAGTGTTGCCCAGATAGCAAGCCCAGAGGGGGGGTGAATGGATTGCTAAACGCTCTTTTTAAAATAAAACCTGTCAATAAAAATGCTTAACAAAGAAACACTAATATCGATAGTTAGTGTTAGTGAGAGTGAAGACAAACAAGCAAACACACAAACAACAGGAGATTTTTATCCTAGTTCGGACTTCCTATCCCAAGGAGTCCTACGTCCAGTCCCCAAGCAACAACTCGGTGTAGACACCCGATTCTGGCCCATAAGTCGAACCATATTTCTTGTTATCTTATTGAGCCCCAAGTGGTCACTCACCTTGAGCCCATCATTAGCCTTGCTTTGAGCCCATTAAAAGACTAATTTTCAGATTATCCCGTCCAATTATCTTTGAAGAGTCCTTATGCTTAATTGTCTAATTATTCTCCTTGGTGATTGGTCAATATTTTGAGAATAATCGGTTTCCTTAATGCGACGGGTCGTAGCGCCACGTTAAGCTTATCGTGCCCCCCATAGGCGTCGCGACAGCCCATGCATGTCCATGCACGTCGCTTTAGAGTCACGACCTACGGGCCGTCGCGTTCATCCTTGTCGCGCCCCTACGATCCATTACGACTACAGCCGCGGCAACAGCCTCTGCAACCACCTCCTATTTATTTCTTATGGCCTTATCATTATCCCCATGCACCTCCCAACCCCCTGGCCGCGGTTTGGGGTTGTGGCGTCACCTTGGGGCACCCTTGGACTCTCCCATCCTATTTTCCATGGATTTTATTCCCCATTTTTGTAATTATCACTGAAAAATGGGATTTTCTCTTTCCTCCTTTATAAAAGCAAGGCATTTCCTTCAGAGAAAGGGGGAGCCCCTTTCTACCACGAAGTGCTGCCGAATTCTCTCCAAGGCAGTCACTTAGCCCGCAGCTCTCCCTTTCCCTCTCATTTCTACCTATCCTCTTCATCAAGCTATGCTTATCTCTTCATCCATGGAGCTTGGTGCGTGAGGAGGGCGACTTCTACTTCGTCTGAGGCTTCTCCAGCACCCAAGGACAGCACACAACAGCCAGGGAGTCGCCCCATTGGGACTACTTCTTCCCTTCCTTCCTCATTTCCCTTTCATGCATATTATTTGCTTTTTAGATAGGAGCATTTCCTATTCCTTCCCATGTTTTCCTGCTACCCAAGGGGTTTAAAAACCACCCCCAGGTTCGTTCCCCCATGCTCTCACTTTTCCTTTCATTTTTGTATAGATACTACACCTAATATGTTCTAACAGGGTTTTATTTATTGTTTTCTTTATTTTGGCAGGCACACAAGCATCATTCGACGAGGAGCTCCTGTCCTCTGGCCGGCCAGAGGACAGGAAGAAGGTCCAACCACGTTTTCTCCCACACTGCAGAGGACGCGGCAGAGAAGGGCGTCGCGACAACCGAGGCGCGCCCTGGTAGGGCGTCGCGACATCAGGCCCATCACGACAGGGAGACCTGTCGCGATCTCAGTAAGCTCCCTGTTCTCGTCTCCTTTTCCTAGCGTAGTTAGCCTATCTATTTCTTTATCCTGGCAACTATCTAGGTGGCGATCACATCCATCCATGTTTTCATGCCCCTTAGTTAATTTTAAAACGTGTTGTGTGTTTTCAAGGGGTGAACAACCCCATGATTACACCTTTTGGCGATCACGGTGGGACCTTCAGTGCTAGCCTCACTGATTGTGCTTGTTTGCCTGCCATGTTTATCTTTTTAAATGCTGTTTAGAACCATGTTAGATATTTCTGTGTCTTTTCTACGTTTCTATTCTCTGGCGGGAACGCGGCGTATCGTCGGGACGCAACATGTTCGCATCCTCAGAGCCAGCCGCGACATCAGGTCCGTGTTCTCCCTCCCCCTATGTGTTGTTGCTTCTACGAGAGTTCTTCCATGTCTTACTCATGCTGTGTTTCCATGTATATTCAGGTTTATGTTTGTTAGAATCCTATTAGGGTCCGGATTTTCCTTTTACTTTCACTGTTTGATTTCGGGTCTTATCGCGGCAGACTGGATGGTCGCGACTTGGTCGCGTCGGCGGTGGTGGTCACTTCTAGAGGTACACATTGCTTGTTACTGTCTTTTGATCCATGCATCGGTTCTGTATGTTTAGTTAGTCTGGATGTGTCGTTCAGTTGATTCCATGATGGTATTGCGTTATAAGATAGTCTGTCTGCTTACTGTTTGTGTGTGACTGTGGGTTCTGTGCTCTGTTAACATCGTGGCAAGGTTTCTGGTCGCGATAGGTCGCGACGGATCTGGTCGTCATGACTTCAGTAGAGACCTCACAGTTGCTTTGTGTTAGTTTAGGTTAGACATTGCATGCACCTCGGTGCACTTAGGCTCATGCATACACTTCTTATCGTGCTGATTAGGTTTCCCTCCTTGGTTGAGTGGGTCCTCCACCTGCGAGCACGTGGGCTGACCAGGGCGCCTACGAGGGCCTCCGTAAGTCCCCGTGGTCGTATGCACGTTGCGGTTTGTCAGGCTGGTTGTACCTGTCGTACCCTTAGTTCAGGCCGTCTTGTGCGTGAGTTGTGTTCCCCTTAGTCATCCCGAAGTACTTGAGTACACACCCATTAGGGTCCCTCTTTAGTCGAGTGTAATTTAATTAAATCAATCCATTAAAAGGCTAAGTGATAACCCTAAAATCCTGACGCGTATCATGTTAACTTGGGTGTTTGCTTGAGAACTCCTTTTCTCATCCCTTCTTATGTGTTTCTACCTGTTGTTGTACCCCTTATTTGTATTTTAGTGTATCCTTTAGTTCCCCCATCTCTCATCCTCCCATGGCTCCTTTTCGCTTCACCTCTCCTCCTCATGTAGTCCCCTTATCTCACGAGTCTATTCCAAATTCGGCCCAGTCCAGGGCCATCGGGCAGAAGAGAGTGCATTTTCCCAATCTGTTCCGTCACCTTCCTCTTCTAAGGAGGCACTGAATTGGAGCGCCTCCTGCTTGAAATGGACCCTGATCAGGCCCGTGAATTGTTGTCCACCTTTGCTCCACGATCTTCTTCCAGGGTGGGACCAACAGGCCACATATCCTACTATTCTAGATCCACTCAATTTGTCACCTGGATCGGGCCATACTTTTGTTCAGCCCACATCATCACAACCGGCCCATTATACTCAATCTGGTCCGGACCTTGAATCTCGACTCCGCTCTCATCCCAAGCTGA
>CM024758.1:43400174-43497967 GCA_014218235.1 Colocasia esculenta | reverse complement strand
CGATAATTGACCGGGCTTCCAATCAAGTTGGGTGGCTAAGCAACACCACTTGATCCTGGAAAGCATGGGGTTCAGCAATTCAATCAAGGAACCTTTTGCTTCAACAGATACCACGTGACTAAATCCTTTGCTCGTACAATGCTCCCGAGTGCACTTAGGGTATGGTCAACTGTCAAACCCTAATGTGTGCACCCACTTGGTTTAGATGCCGCATAGCAATATCAGAAAAGTCATTTTCTGATAAGTAGTCTTGCCTGGCCAGGGACTATCAGGCATCTTTCCCTAGAGCATCACTCTCTTATTACCGAGAGCGAGCGATCCCATATGACCACACAATCACCTTCGAAGGTATTCCGCTAGATACGAACACTTACTGATAAGACCTCATGGCTAGAGATCTATAAGTTAAGGTCAAAACCTAGAAGTCCACCGAAAATGTGTCCTTGGTGTCTCAGGTCTAAGGACCAATCACGCCACTGTGACAATGAATCTAGCTGGTTGACAGTTAGGTAACATTACCATCCAGCGATTCATAACGGATCAGTTCAGTGAACTCATTCTCCAATGAGCACCTATAGATTCACCTTACTGTCTCCACACAAGTGACTATAAGACCAGTCACCTCATATATGAGCAGGTGCAACCTGCACTAGTCTAACGGATATTCGATGTCCATCTAGAATATCCCCCGACTAGGAACAATTAAGAATATACGTTTAAAGGATATTAATCTCATTGTTACGATCTCATCATAATTAAATCCATTGCGTATATTCATGGACTTCATAATGAAACGATAAACGAATTACACATATGAATATAACAGCCTTTTATTATTATTATAGAACAAAATTGTACAAGTTATGATTGGCTTGAGGACACCCATAACTAACATGGCTGACGACCCTTTTGAGTGTTTGTGCGTGCTTCTCGCCTACTGGGCTTGTCGTGGGTACAAGCCAGCGGTTCGGCGTTCGTGTTATGCTGCCCCGCATGTTCGCCCTGTGCTTGGCACTGTTACTGGGACCCCCATCCTCGGGTGCCTTTGAGGGAGGTATCGGGGGCGACGAGCATACTCGAGTCGACAGCCGATTGAGACGGACTCTGGAGTTGAGGGGAAAATAGTGGTTTGGATAGCGGCATTGAGTCGTTTGTAGAGCTCTCTTGGCTAGGCTTGGGATGCCGAGGACGTCCGGAGTTCTACCGGTGTAGGCTAGCCAATCCTTTATCTCACTGCCTCGCTCTACATTGGTTCCAGAGCCGCGTAGGGAGGTCAGGCATGAGGCCGCAGCTGGCCAGGCTGTGGTGTTGTGTGCATTTGTATGTTTCTGTGGCGGCTCTGTCTCACTCTTTGGGTAGGCGGAGGCAGGAGCCAGACTAGCGAGCAGAGTGTGTGGACTACGCCCCCCCCCCCTCTTGGCTGCTAGCGGCGGTGGCTTGGTTGTTGTGGTTGTGACGACGTTTCCTCACGATGTTTCGAAGCGTTATCCGTTGCCCTAGCTTGCACGGCGGTTATAGCCTGGTCGTGCCTAGTTCCCGTGGGCGTCGTTGGTCTGGCCTTATGCGGACCTGTGCTTCTGGTGGTTTCCGCTCAGTGTTCTCTCGATTCCATCGTCCCATTCTTGGGTGCAAGTCTGTGGTGGCACCGGCGTGTGTGGTTTCCCGACCTGGTGGTGTGTCCAGGGTCCGGGGTGGTTCTGCTTGTGGGCCCTCATCCTTGTGGAGGTCTGAGGTGGTCGTGCTTGAGGTGAGACGTCATTCTCACTTGGTTGTTCCATGGTCTCGGCAGGTGTGCCGAGGGTTGTTTCCGTTCTGTGCCCGACTCCATTGGTTTTTGCGGGAGTCGTGTGTGTGTCACGGCCTTGGTTGGTGGTCGTGGCGTTGCTTTATTTTGTTCTACTTCTTAGTAGTACCATGTTGTAGGTGTTACTCACTTTACAGCTTTCTAGTGTAGTTTTCCTATTTTCGGAGTTCCTGCTACTCTAGCCGGTGAGGCACTGGTAGTCCCTACTGGGCCTTGTTCGTGAGGCCCACCCCCCCTACTTCCTTCAGCTAGGGGCTCGTCTTCGCGGGAGCTTGGTGTCGGACGGGTTGCAGAGGCAGCTATGGTGCCGTGTGTTGTCAGCAGTAGTGTAAGTGAGGGTTGAGAGCTCTTGTACCTGAGTGAGCTGAGAGTTGTGTTTTGCATGTCCTTAGGGGTATGCCACTTAAGGACTGCACCTTTCTTCTTGTACTTGTGCTTTTGCTTGGGACACGTTGTACAGACCTTTGTATATGTACATATTGTTATAGTTATTTAATTCAGTACATATCTCACTAGACTATTCATCTAACCCTTCTGGATCTTCGGATCCGTGGGTGGCGACGCGAACTTCAGGGTCCCTGGGGGGGGTCCAGGAGGTCGGGTCGTTACAGTTGGTGTCAGAGCGGGTGTCTACTGAGATTTGTAAGGAGTTAATAACTATAGCTGTCTTAAAGAAAGGTACTAGTATGCTGCTGACACCTTCCGACTAGTGTTAGGCTTGTGCTTTCAATTGTTTTACAGGTGTGCGGCTTCCCTGCAAGATTCATGTGCGCACTGCAGGTGGGTTGCAATTATTGCTGCGTCGCGTACGTGGCGAGTTTGGTCACTCGGTGTGCCGTGGTGGCACGATCAGCGCTGGACTCCCTGGCATTAGTCTCCCCGTGTGGAGGACGATTGTAGGCAAGTCCAGGTGCTGTGCTCTTCATCATCTTCGGCGCATTTGAGTGTGTGTGCGTCGTGAAGGCTGAGAGATCCTGCGTGTAGTGTGGCCTTCACCGGTTGTAGGGTTGTTGCCTGTGGAACGGTCGAAGTGTCCTTGCCTTGTTGGCTGTTCCCCTGTTGTTAGGGTGTGTGCTGTGTTGGTTGTGTGTGTTGTCTCTTGTTTGTGTACTGTGCTCTGCTTGGTCAGCATTGTTTCTTGGGCTAAGCAGATGTTCTGTGTGACATGTTGCATCGCTGGTTGAGCACTGCGACACTTGCCTGTGGTTGTTGTCGGCCTGGTGCTGGCTGGTTGTGAGCTCTGGTGAGGTGCTCCCGGAGTTCTTCTCTGTTGGTTCTAGCGGAAGTGAGGTTCCCCAGAACTGTGTTGTACTCGTTTTTGGTTGTTGTTGCATTGCCCTCTGGGTTGAGGTGCATCACTTGGTTGCCCTGTGTTCTGGTGAGGTTTCCAGAACCATTTGTTGTTGTTCTAGTGAGGGTTTCTCTCAGGACTGTTCCATGCTCGTTTATGCTGTTGCGGTGCTGCCTCAGGGTCTGAGGTATGCTGTTGTTTTGGCTGGTGCGTTCTGGTGGGTTTTCCCAGAACGGTGCCTTGGTGGTTCTGGTGGAGGTTCTCCTAGGACTGGCTTGCGTTGCTTCTGCAGTTCTACTTACTGCAGTGTTCTCTTGATGATCTGTGTTTGTTTGGTCATTGGGTTGTGCATTCTGGTGAAGGTTCTTCCCAGGATCACCCTTTGTCACTTCTGGCGGAGGTTCTTCCCAAGAGTGCTCTGTGTTCATTTCGGGCCACCGTTGTGTTGCCCCTGTGGTTCAAAGTGTGTCGTTTGGTTGGCTGCGTTCTGGTGAGGTTCTCCCAGGACGGGCTTGACGTTTGGTGGAGGTTCTCCCTAAAGTTGCCCTGTGTGTTGTTTTGGTTGTCGCTGCTCTCTCTCTCTCTCTCTCTATAGAGATGAGCTGTTGTTGTTTCCGGTTTGACTGTCTGCGTTACAGTCTGCCTTGGCATTTTCGGTCAAGGTGTGGTGCCTTGGCTATGCGTCTGGCTGCTGCATTGGCCAAGTTGCCTTGCTATTCGTTTTTGAGTTTCTCGACTGCACTTGTGGGACTTTCTGTGTCCCGTGGTCGGGTGGTTTGCTTCGTTTCTCGCACCCTACGTGCTCTCTCAGATGGTGGTCTGGTGACTGTAGTGGGTGTTTGGCTGGGCTGTGCTTCTTGTGGAAGTGTCAGTTTTGCGCTATGGATTTCCCTCTCGCGTGTGGAAGAGACTCGTTGTGTGTTCTCCTTCCCCTGCTTTCCGTGGGTTGCTCGGGGTGGCGATGCTCCACTATAATGTTGTGTTGCCAGGGTGCGCATCGTTGTGACCTTCTGGTGGAGTCATCTTCCTTGAGTTGTTTTTAGGTGAGTTGGTTGCTCCCCTCGTGCCGACATTTCCTTGTGGCACCGTGGGTCGGTGGACCTATTCATGTCGTTTATCGTTGATTGTTTCTTGCTACCTGCCTGAACAATTGGGGCATTGGGTCCCTGTTGGTTTAGTGTGAGGTAGTACCATTTTCTGTTGGGTGGCTTGCGTGAGCATTGTTCCACTGTGCATTTCGTGCTTGGCTAGCTCGTGCAAGCGTTGTTCCGGTGTGTGCTCCATTGTGCCTCGGCTTGTGCCTTGGAGCTTTTCGTGTCGTCGTTTTGGTGTTTGCCCCCTCTACCAGTCGCGATAGAGGTGGGGCTTTGTCGCGCCCTGATATTTAGCAGTAGAATAAATACGGGAGACGTGAACGATACAAATAGACGTATCACAGTTGATAGTGCAGAGTCACAATTGAACATAAGAACACATTTGAGACTATAATATGGTCACAAAAAGTATACTTTATTCCATTTCATTCAACTAGTTACAACCTTAACAAGAAGAACCGACCAAAGGGTTCATTATTTCGATGAAAAATGTTTCACTATCACATAGACTATTCAAATATCTATTCCTAATACTTCATCTTCTCAATGTCGGGTGCTCATCACTCTTGCCCTGCCCATCAGATTCCTCTGGTTCATCATCACTACCTGAAAAGGACAGGATGATAGGGTGAGCGAACTAGCTCAGTAGGATTTACATCTCAATATTGTGCGGGCACTAATATACATGATTAACATTTTTAATAGGCAGATATGCACATGAACATGATGACAATGCATGCTTTTCTAACAAGTTGAATAGAGGAATAGAACGGATGACATATCAAATCAAATATCGAATTGCATATACAATGGACAGGTAGTTCAAGAGTAGAATCATATCAAAATGAATTGGCCATATTCATACAGATATCATGTATTTCATGAACAGACTTATCATATCAAACATATCATGTCAAACGAAGGCACGTTCCCACAAATCTTGCTTATTTGGTGTGCTATGCCAAGCACCAAAAGTCCATACTCCATGTTAATAAGTACGTTGGGGCGCTCCTCCCCAGGACCAGACAGGGCCCCTATTGCACAGGCATTAGTCAAATGGACCGAAGTCCCAGATTGTGCCGAAAAACATATTCATATTATGACCACAGAGTTTCAATAATAAGCTCAATGTAATAAGAACATGATCATCATAGAGTCAAGGTATGACAATAGCTCAAGAGAACAAAAGGGCAGTATAACGACGTATCTTATGTTTCATAATTCGTTAGTGTCTTGACATGAGGATGACTAATGACAGATCGTATGCGGAACATGTGCTCTCTATCTCCAGGGTACTTCATGGTACAACCAGCTCGGCCTCTATGTGGGAATCCATAGAGAGCGGAGACTTACGGAGGTCTTAAGGAAAAGATCGCTAGTCTTGCCGATTCGGAATGACCGACAGAGAGCTCTCAATTCCCCAAGAAGGGTGTGCCTATTCGTGCAAAGGTGTAAGTGACGTGTCACGGATCTTTCCTAACATGTATGCAAGTTATGAACAAATAATTTAACCATCGAAAGCATATAGCTAAAGAAAACTTATATGCAAATCATGATAGCAACTTAACTAACGAGTCCATACTAACATGTATTCATCCACATATTCACATCAAATTCTTATCATTTCAATTTCATAACAAGCTAGATCACAAGATAATAGTCAATGTTCATAAGAGAAAATCACATATCATACATTAGAATCATATTCATGTTCATTACCATTTTCACATGGGTTGATTACTTTTAGGTCCATGCATACTATGTAACATGATGCAACATGCTAACAGACCCAACAACTAAACATGCTGACATTTAGACAAACACAGTAATCAGGGTGCGATATTCATGCAATGCCTATATATCTCTCTATCTACTGACATTTAGATAAAACTCTAAACATGAAAAATGTCGAGGACATCTATTGGAAGAACTTTTGTGTTGGGTTAGGTCTGATTCGGTCTATAATGGTGTAACATAGGAAAAACATAAGAAAGCCCTAAACATATGTGACTTCATTGCGACTTATATGTCAGGCCCGTAACTTGAGATCTACTGATATTTAGACAAAATGTGTAACATGAAAGGACTAGAACGACTAGTAGAAGAACTTTGATGTTGGTGGCTTGACCTAATTCGGTCCCTAATCTTGTGAAAACATGAAGAACATACAGTTGATAGCAATCCGAAAACGCAGTATCATACAATGACTCTCTTACTAAGCTTGTAACTCTCTAATTAATGACATTTAGACAAAATGTTCAACATAAAGGATGACCATAACGACTAGTGGAAGAACTTTTATGTTGGGGACTTGACCTAATTCGGTCTTGAATCTCATGAAAAATAGGAAGAACATAAAGCTAAGTGCAGCCCGAAATCGCAGTATCATGCAGTGACTCTCTTACCATGCTTATAACTCTCTAACTAAAGACTTTTAGACAAAATGTCCAACATAAAAGATGATCGTGACTACTAGTAGAAGAACTTTGATGTTGGAGATTTAGTCTAATTCGGTCTTGAATCATGTGCATGATAAGAAGAACGGAAAAAGCCCTAACTGTGCGCGACTTAGGGAAAACTACTAATACACAATGTATACTCCATGAAAATTAGTCAAATCAAGTGCAAATGAACCTAGACTCGAAGATCTACATGATGGTGTTGGTTTTCTTTAATCTTGGCCCGAGAACACCTACCTTTGAATGCTAAGAACTCCCTGCAGGTTCCTGGGTCGATGTAGAGCGAGGTTGAGGAAGACCACGTTTTCCCCAGCCGTTCTCCACTCCTCCAGCGCCCCAAACTTGCTGCTCACGACCCCAACTTGTTGCTAACCCTTCCCTAAACGTTTTGTGAGGAGTTCTTATAGTTTTAGGGTTCTATTTCATGTCCTAATGGGACTAGGAAAGGGGGCTGCGAATTCTGCTTCCTACTTTCCAAAATCTGGGATTCTCTCACCCAAAGGAGGTAGCAAAGGTTTAGGAAACCACCTCTTAGGGTTGGGTCGGTTTTGGCTTACCTTACATGACTAATTACCCTAATTTTAACCCTAAATTGCCCTCCCTAATTATTGCATAATTACATACACGAATTTCTGGTATTTTCTTGTCCCAATTTTATCCTTGGGCCAAATGTGCTCTATTGGCCCAATCTTGTTAATGGGTTATTAATACATGATGTTGGAAGTCTCTCCAACATGTTTATTTAATTTATGGTGGGTTATTTTTCCGCGTTAACAATTTTCCGACTTAGTTCCTAATTCGGGTAACTTGGTCACGTGTGACATATACTCGGCCAATCAGATTTTTCGTTGCACGAATTCCTTCGTGGAACGCTTAGGGATAATATTTGGGGTTGTTTATAATTTTTACGGAATTTTCCGATGTTTTCTCACGTACGATAGTGGTACGTAAGTTCTATCATTCCGATAATACGGAAGTTATTTATTTACTAATTTCATACTTGAATTTGTTCATGGGTCATACGTTGTCCATTGATCCGATTTCTTTTATGGACTATCCCCACATATTGTTTGGAGTCCACCATAAATTTCTCATTTAGTTATGATCTCATTTTATACACCTGATAATGGGTTGTCCAACTTATTTCCTAATTACGATAATAAGTCACACTAACTCTTAAATATACCTCAAGTGACTTTTATTGACCCAAATTTCTTGATGGATCATTAGAGGATATTATTTGAAGTCCATCTATGATTTTTATTTAATTTTTTGACTCATCTAAGTATGTGTGATAATGATTTTCTGACTTATTCTCTGATTACGATACTCAGTCGCAAAACGCCTTAAACTTGGACCATCCGATTTCTTTGCACGAATTTCTTCATGGGTCATTAGGGAGCATTATTTAGAGTTGAACTATGGTTTTATGAAATTTTCTAATGGTTTTTTTTTGTATGTACGATAGTGGCACGTGCATTTTTGCTATTTCACAAATATTGAATTTATCGTTTTCGATTTATTTCTAATTTTCTAATTACCAAATTCCGGGGTGTTACATCTCCCCCACTTAAGGAATTTGGTCCCCAAATTTACAATAATGGTATAGTTCGTACCTGAGAATAGTTCTGGGTGATTTTTCTTCATTCTTTCCTCCAATTCCCAGGTAGCGTTGGTAACCTGTCTCGACTCCATTGGACCTTCACCATAGGTATGGTACGATTCCTGAGTTGTTGAATCTTTCGATCCAATAGCTTGACCGGCTTCTCTTCATAGGTCAGGTCCTCCCGAATCTCTAAGTCCTCATGGTTGATTACATGGTCGGCATTGAATAGATATCCTCAGCATGGAGATGTGGAATACATTGTGCACGTTTGCAACTGTGGAGGTAGTGCAAGTCTATACGCCACTTGACCAATCCTTTCCAGAATTTCAAATGGTCCGATAAATCTGGGACTCAACTTTCCTTTGATCCCAAATCTTTGAATTCCCTTGAAGGTGAGACCTTTAAGAAAACATGTTCGCCAACCTGAAATTCTAGTTCCTCCTTCTCTTGTCTGCATAACTCTTCTGCCTAGATTGTGCTATCTTCAGACGTTCCCTGACAATCTGAACCTTCCTGACGGTCGCTTCAATTAAGTCGGGTCCCATCCATTAGTTCTCCCCAACCTCTTCCCAACAAAGGGGTGATCTGCAACTCCTGCCATATAAGGCCTCAAACGGTGCCATCTTGATACTTGCCTGATAGCTATTGTTGTATGCAAACTCCATCAAGTATAACTGATCATCCCATCGTCCTCTAAAATCTAGCACTAGAGCACGAAGCATATCCTCCACAATTTGATTGGTCCTTTCGGTTTGTCCATCAGTCTGAGGATGAAAGGCAGTACTAAAGTTTAGTTTAGTACCCATTGCTGCTTGTAAACCCTTCCAGAAGTGTGAAGTAAATCTAGGGTCCCGATCCGATATTATGTTAGATGGAACCCCATGCAATCTAACTACTTCCTTAACATATAGTGCAGCCAATACATCCACTGACCAGGTACTCTTAATCGGAAAGAAATGAGCCGACTTAGTCAATTGATCAACTATTACCCAAATTGCATACATTCCACCTTTGGTCTTGGGCAATCCCATGATAAAATCCATGTCGATGCTATCCCACTTCCATTTCGGATTTCTAGTGGTAGCAATCCACCAGCTGTATGGAAATGCTCAGCCTTGACTTTCATGCATGTCAAACAGTACGATACATGATCGGCCACATCCCTCTTCATGTTTGGCCACCAATACGACCTTTTTAAGTCTTGGTACATCTTTGTTGATCCAGGGTGGATCGTGTACTTGGATTGATGTGCTTCATTTAATAACCTCTTCTCGAGCTCTCCATGATCAGGGACACATGTTCTTCCTCGGAATTGCAACCTTCCATCAACTGATAGAGAAAAATCAGGCCTTTGTTCTAGCTTCTCCCTGATCTCCACTAAGAATGGAATCTCCCTATTTCTCCTTGATTTCGGTCAAAAGATCGGATTGTATCTGGAGATTGGAAATCATTACTTGCTTTTCCTTCTTTCCCATGTCTAAGTTCAAGCTTGCAAATTGCTCCAATAACTTCCATTCGCCCAGCATCATACTAGCTAGCATAACTCCTGGTTGTCTACTTAGAGCGTCTGCCACTACATTGGCTTTCCCAGGGTGATATTGAATGGAAAAGTCAAAGTCCTTGAGATATTCTAACCACCTTCTTTGTCTCATGTTAAGTTCCTTCTGTGAGAATAAGTATTTCAAACTCTTGTGGTCAGAAAAGACTTTAAATTGCTCACCATAGATGTAATGCCTCCAAATCTTCAAGGCAAATACTACACCTGCTAACTCTAGGTCATGAACGGGGTAGTTCACTTCGTGAATCTTCAACTTTCTTGAGGCATATGCTATTACTTTCCCTTGTTGCATTAAGACACAACCTAGGCCTATTCCAGAAGCATCTGAATAAATTTCAAATCCTCCCTCTTCAGTGGGCAAGGCAAGGATAGGAGCAGTAGTCAGACACTTCTTCAAGTTGTTAAAGCTTTCTTCACATTCATCGGTCCACACAAACAGATTTTCCTTCTGGGTCAGCTTGGTTAATGGTACTGCAAGCTTTGAGAAATCCTTTATAAACCTTCGATAATATCCTGCTAATCCCAGAAAGCTCCTGATCTCTGTGATGCTTGTCGGTCTTTCCCATTTCAGTACAGCCTCAACCTTTGATGGATCAACAGCGATACCATCCTTGGTTACCACATGCCCTAAAAAGGATACCTCCTCTAGCCAGAATTCACATTTACTTAGCTTGGCATATAATTTATTCTCTCTTAAAATTTGCAATGCAATCCTCAAATGTTCCTCATGTTCTTCCTTTGTCTTGGAATAGATCAATATATCATCGATGAATACCACCACAAATTTATCAAGATATGGGCGATAAATGCTATTCATCAACTGCATAAAAACTGCAGGAGCATTTGTTAGTCCAAAAGGCATAACAATAAATTCATAATGCCCATACCTGCTTCGGAAGGCTGTCTTGTGAATGTCTTCTCCTTTGATCCTCAATTGATGATAACTAGATCTGAGTTCTATTTTAGAGAAGTATTTAGCTCCAGATAATTGATCAAACAACTCATCAATCCTTGGCAGAGGGTATTTGTTCTTGATGGTTAACTGGTTTAGTTGTCTGTAATCTACACACAGCCTCATCGACCCATCTTTCTTCTTGATGAAGAGGACAGGTGCACCCCATGGTGATGTGCTTGTCGGATGAATCCCTTCTCTAACAGTTCCATCAGTTGCTCTTTAATTCCTTCAGTTCTGCGGGGGACATTCTATATGGTGCCCTAGATACTGGTGCTGCTCCAGGGACCAACTCGATGGTAAAATTGACCTCTCGCTCAGGAGGAATTCCTGGCAAGTCTTCTGGAAAAATGTCAGCGTACTCGCTGACAATATGGATGTCCTCAACTTTGACTTCCTTCTTTGTGATGACAACAGTAGCAAGAAAGGCCATACAACTTTCCTCAACATCCTCTTGGCTTGTAATGCAGAGAGGGACAATCTCCTGTGGTTTCTATCTCCTGTGAACACTAGTTTTGGGTAATGGCTAAAGGTTACCCGACTTCTCCTACAATTGATACTAGCTCCATGTTTAGACAACCAGTCTGCTCCCAGTATCATATCATACCCCTCATGTCCATGCATATTAAATTGGCAGGTGGGTTTTGAGTTTCAATCAACACTTCACTAGATGGCATATGGTTTGAAAGATTGGTGCCAGGACCAATCGGGGTGACACAACTATTCCGGATTTCATTGGGACAGGTTTCACGGTAGGGTATCAACAAATGTTTGAGATAAATGAATGCGTAGCTCCTGTATCAAATAGAACATATGCGGGTCGGGAAAGAATAGTAAGTGTACCTTCCACGATACCTCCTTCTTCAGCAGCTTCAGGTTCCTGAATAGCCTGCAAGCGGCCTTGCCTCTTCTGTCCATTCAGACGCTTGTCCTGAGGGGCTTGTTCTTTCAGCATCGGGCAGTCCGAGATCCTGTGGTCACGACTTCCACAGCGCAGGCATCTCCCTTGCGCTCTCCAGCATTGTTCAGACCGATGACTAGCTTTGTCACAGTGTTTGCACCTTTCTCCCGTTGCCACCACAATCTGCTTGCCTAACTCCTTTGGCTTTTTATCAGCTGGTTCATTTACCCCGCCACTGGGCCTTTTCTTCCCAATGGTTGGTTGATACCTTCCAGTAGCAGACACTTGCTCCCTTTTTACGGATTTTCCCTTAATTCTTTTGGCAGTCTCCATGGCATCTTCCAGTAATTGAGCCTTCTTTACCATATCAGCATAGGTTTGAATGTCCATCGGCGCCAGTTGTGTGATATACTGGGGCCTCAAGCCATTCAGAAAGCGTTTCGCCTTCATCCTTTCTGTCTGGATCAAGTGACAGCATATCGGGACAGGCGGGAGAATTGGGCCTCATACTCAGCCACAGTGAGTCCTCTCTGCTTCAAAGCTTCAAATTCGACTACTTCCGTTCCTGGACCTCTCAAAAAAGTACTTGGTGTTGAATCGCCAATGAACTGAGCCATGTTAGTTGTTGGCCATTCAGCGTTGCTTCCATGACTCCCACCATACCCTGGCATCCTTTTCCAATTGGAAAGTCGCCAGCAGTACTTTGTTCTAGTCTGTGCATTGCATGACCCTAAAGATCCTTTCAATTTCTTTCACCCAATGTTCAGCAACATCCAGGTCAGTACTCCCTTCAAACCTAGGCAGATCCATGCTTCAAAAATTTCGATGGAGATCACCGGCTCCGCGGTTACCCCCACCCTGAGTGGCTTGCAGGATAGCTTGAGTCAAGTTCTATAATGTTGTTGCATGTTTCTAGCCTGGGCACGTTCAGCGGCCATTGAGGTAATAAGTACCTTCAAGATATAGTATCAGTCAGTCATCTAAATATATACATGTGACTTCTATTCCATAGCTCTACCCAAGCTCACATTAGGTATGATGGATTTTTGACTCATGTGGTCTAGTTTCATTCTACATGCCTATTCCCTTGGACCCTAAAGTTCAGGCTCTGATACCAACTATCGCGCCCGATATTTAGCAGCGGAATAAATACCGGAGACGTGAACGATACAAATAGACATATCACAGTTGAATAGTGTAGAGTCACAATTGAATATAAGACACGTTTGAGACTATAATATAGTCACCAAAAGTATACTTTATTCCATTTCATTCAACTAGTTACAACCTTACACAAGAAGAACCAACCAAAAGGTTCATTATTCCGATGAAAAATCTTTCTCTATCACATAGACTATTCATATATCTATCCCTAATAATTCATCTTCTCAATGTCGGGTGCTCATCACTCTTGCCCTGTCCCATCAGACTCCTCTGGTTCATCATCACTACCTGAAAAGGACAGGATGATAGGGTGAGCGAACTAGCTCAGTAGGATTTACATCTCAATATTGTGCGGGCACTAATATACATGATTAACATTTTAATAGGCAGATATGCACATGAACATGATGACAATGCATGCTTTTCTAACAAGTTGAATAGAGGAATAGAACGGATGACATATCAAATCAAATATCGAATTGCATATACAATGGACAGGTAGTTCAAGAGCAGAATCATATCAAAATGAATTGGCCATATTCATACAGATTCATGTATTCACATGAACAGACTTATCATATCAAACATATCATGTCAAACGAAGGCACGTTCCCACAAATCTTGCTTATTTGTTTGTGCTATGCCAAGCACCAAAGTCCATACTCCACGGTTAATAAGTATGTTGGGGCACTCCTCCTTAGGACCAGACAGGGCCCCTATTGCATAGGTATTAGTCAAATGGACCGAAGTCTCAGATTGTGCCGAACAAACATATTCATATTATGACTACAGAGTTTCAATAATGCTCAATGTAATAAGAACATGATCATCATAGAGTCAAGGAATGACAATAGCTCAAGAGAACAAATGGTAGTATAACGATGTATATTATGTTTCATAATTCATTAGTGTCTTGACATGAGGATGACTAATGACAGATCGTATGCGGAACATGTGCTCTCTATCTCCAGGTACTTCATGGTACAACCAGCTCGACCTCTATGTGGGAATCCATAGAGAGCGGAGACTTATGGAGGTCTTAAGGAAAATATCGCTAGTCTTTCCGATTCGGAATGACCGACAGAGAGCTCTCAATTCCCCAAGAAGGGTGTGCCTATTCGTGCAAAGATGTAAGTGACGTGTCACGGATCTTTCCTAACATGTATGCAAGTTATGAACAAATAATTTAACCATAGGAAAGCATATAGATAAAGAAAACTTACATGCAAATCATGATAGCAACTTAACTAACGAGTCCATACTAACATGTATTCATCACATATTCACATCAAATTCTTATCATTTCAATTTCATAACAAGCTAGATCACAAGATAATAGTCAATGTTCATAAGAGAAAATCACATATCATACATTAGAATCATATTCATGTTCATTACCATTTTCACATGGGTTGATTATTTTAGGTCCATGCATACTATGTAACATGATGCAACATGCTAACAGAACCAACAATTAAACATGCTGACATTTAGACAAACATAGTAATCAATGTGCATATTCATGCAATGCCTATATCTCTCTATCTACTGACATTTATATAAAACTCTAACATGAAAAATGTCGAGGACATCTATTGGAAGAACTTTTGTGTTGAGCGGAGGTCTGATGCGTCTATAATGGCATGTAACATAGGAAAAACATAAGAAACCCTAAACATATGTGACTTCATTGCGACTTACATGTCAGGCCCATAACTTGAGTTCTACTAAAATTTATACAAAACGTGTAACATGAAAGATGACTATAACGACTAGTAGAAGAAATTGGATGTTAGTGGCTTGACCTAATTCGGTCTATAATCTTGTGAAAACATGAAGAATGTACAGTTGAGTGCAATCCAAAAATGCAGTATCATATAGTAACTCTTTTACTAAGCTTGTAACTCTCTAATTAATGACATTTAGACAAACGTTCAACATAAAGGATGACCATAACGACTAGTGAAAGAACTTGTATGTTGGGGACTTGACCGATTCGGTCTTGAATCTTGTGAAAAATAGGAAGAACATAAAGCTAAGTGCAGCCCGAAATCGTAGTATCATGCAGCGACTCTCATACAATGCTTATAACTCTCAAATTAAAGACTTTTAGACAAAATGTCCACCTAAAAGATGATCATAACTATAGTAGAAGAACTTTGATGTTGGGGATTTAGTCTAATTCTGTCATGAATCGCATGTATGATAAGAAGAATGGAAAAAGCCCTAATGTGCGCGATTAAGGGAAAACTACTAATACACAAGTATACTCCATGAAAATTAGTCAAATCAAGTGCAAATGAACCTAGACTCAAAGATATACATGGGTGTTGGTTTTCTTTAATCTGGTCCGAGAACACCTACCTTTGAATGCTAAGAACTCCCTACAGGTTCCTAGATCGATGTAGAGCGAGGTTGAGGAAGACCACGTTTTCCCCAGCCATTCTCCACTCCTCCAGCGCCCCAAACTTGCTGCTCACGATCCCAACTTGTTGCTAACCCTTCCCTAAACGTTTTGTGAGGAGTTCTTATAGTTTTAGGGTTCTATTTTATGTTCTAATGGGACTAGGAAAGGGGGTTGCGAATTCTGCTTCCTACTTTCCAAAATCTGGGATTCTCTCACCCAAAGGAGGTACAAAGGTTTAGGAAACCACCTCTTAGGGTTGGGTCCGGTTTTGGCTTACCTTACATGACTAATTATCCTAATTTTAACCCTAAATTGCCCTCCCTAATTATTGCATAATTACATACACAAATTTCTGGGTATTTTCTTGTCCCAATTTTATCCTTGGGCCAATGTGATCTATTGGCCCAATCTTGTTAATGGGTTATTAATACATGATGTTGGAAGTCTTTCCAACATGTTATTAAATTATGGTTAGGTTATTTTTTCGCGTTAACAATTTTCTGACTTAGTTTCCTAATTCGGGTAACTTGGTCACGTGTGACATATACTCGGCCAATCAGATTTTTCGTTGCACGAATTCCTTTGTGGAACGCTTAGGGATAATATTTGGGGTTGTTTATAATTTTTACGGAATTTTCGGTGTTTTCTCACATATGATAGTGGTACGTAAGTTCTATCATTCTGATACGGAAGTTATTTATTTACTAATTTCATACTTGAATTTGTTCATGGGTCATACGTTGTCCATTGATCTGATTTCTTTTATGGAATATCCCCACATATTGTTTGGAGTCCACCATAAATTTCTCATTTAGTTTATGATCTCATTTTAAACACCTGATAATGGGTTGTCCAACTTATTTCCTAATTACGATAATAAGTCACACTAACTCTTAAATATACCTCAAGTGACTTTTATTGACCAAAATTCTTGATGGATCATTAGAGGATATTATTTGAAGTCCATCTATAATTTTTATTTAATTTTTGACTCATCTAAGTATGTGTGATAATGATTTTCTGACTTATTCTCTGATTACGATACTCAGTCGCAAAACGCCTTAAACTTGGACCATCCGATTTTGCTTGCTCGAATTTCTTCATGGGTCATTAGAGCATTATTTAGAGTTGAACTATGATTTTTATGAAATTTTCTAAGGGTTGTTTTTGTATGTACGATAGTGGCACGTCCTTTTGCTATTTCACAAATATTGAATTTATCATTTTCGTTTATTTCTAATTTTTCTAATTACCAAATTTTTGGGGTGTTACAGGCTTCTTGCTCTTGCGCTCTAGGGAGTCGTTGTGGTTTTCGCCCCGTGCGGCAGAGTCGGTGCTCCGTGTTTTAGTGTGCTTTTTAGAGCCGAGTGGTTGTTGTGCTCTTGATGTTGTCGGCTTTTTGTGCGCTTCTCTGTGGGTCTCTGGTGGAGAGTCCCCTCAGTGGGCTCTGTGTTGTCTCGAGCTGGTGGTGCAATTATGTGTACTGCAGCTTGAGCATTTTTTTCGATGCTACGTGTTTTTGTGCCTTAAGGGCTGGGGCCGGCGTGGCCTGTTGTGCCCTTTTTAGACTTGCGGTCCTTTGCGTGTGGCTTTTGGCTGGTCTCTGGTGAAGAGTCCTTCCTGTTAGCCCGTGGTGTTGTTTCGGCCGATGGTGCACCTGTGTTGCACTTTGCTTAGTGTTGGTGCTTGTGGTAGCACCGTGTGTTCGTGCTCGAGTGTTTCGGTTTTGTGCCATCTGGAGCCTTGGTGCATTGTATTGTGCCTTGGGTGGCTCCTGGTTCTTGTGATAGCACCACGTGTTGTGCCGTATGCCTGATCGTGAGCTTCGTGCATCGTTTCACGAGTTTGCTCGGTGTTGGAGGCGTTGGGCTTTCCGCCTCTGGGACACGTGTGCTAGCCTGAGTCTAGTGGTTGTACCGTTACCGCTGTGAGGTGGCTGCTTTGCCTTGTCTAGGTAGCCCTATCGGTGGTACGCCAGGCTTTGGTTGTAGTCGGTGTTTAGGTTTTCCCTCTCGCTTTTGGAGCGAATGTGTTCGGTTGTGGTACCCTGCTTCGGTCTGGGTCCCTCTGAGGTCGACATGTTATCCTCGACCACTGCGGCTATTTTGACTCCTGTGTGGTTGTACGTCCTTCTGGTGGTTGGCACGTTGGTACCCACACTGAACTCTGTGTACTCGTGCGGGTGTGCTGCCAACTCCTCGCTGGTTTTCTAGTTGTGCGTGGCGTTGGTGAGTCTGGAAGCCGATGGCGGAGTCTCCTGTCAGTTTGTTTCGTGATAGTGAGGCCTATTGGCTCGCTAGCACTCGACCACGTGGTTTGTCGACGTTAGGAGGTGTCTGGCTTTGGCTTAACCTCATATGTCTTTCGTGCTTCCGTCGCGGTGTGCCACGTTGTGGAGCGTGTAACTCCTAGTTTTTGTGGCTCCGCATGCATTTGGTGTCCTTGTCGGACCACGAGGACGGTCTGGGTGAGATCTAGTGGTGACAGTGGATACTGTTTTCACGTGTTGAGGTTTCTCCGCGTGCGTTTGCTGTCCCTGTTGGACCGCGAGGAAGGTCTGGGTGAGACCTAGTGGTGACAGTGGACGTCGTTCCGTGTGTTGCGAATCCTCCGCGAGCATGATGTGCTCTAGTTCTCGTCGCTCGCGTGGCTTCTCGGTTGGGCTGGTGACCAATGCTAGCTACTGCTAGTAGCGCGAGGCTGTTCCCCTGAGACTTGCGGTTGGTTCTCAGGTGCTTCTCGTGTTGCTGCTAGCAACTGCGTCCTCTGTCGGGTTTTTCTGGCGACAGAGTAGGTTGCTGGTTGGTTGGTCCCAACAGCGGGGTCTGTTGGTGGCTGCAGCTGTGCGGTTCTTGGCTGGCCTTTTCTGTCGCTCAGGCTGGTTTTGGCGTTGCTCGACACTTGTGGGGTTGTCGTTCCGTTTGGACACCCCACGTGTGGCTGAAATGAGCCATTGGTTTTCAGTTGTGTGCTCCACTCGTGTGTTTTAGAGCCCGTTGTGGGAGCTGTTGGTTTTCCAGCTTCGTGTGCCCGCGCGCGTTTGGCGGTGTGTTTGTCGCCACGAGGAAATCATGTTGAGACTTAGTGGCTTAATCACATTGGTCTTACGTTTACTCCCTATGTTTCGTTTCATGCCTCGGGATCTTTTGGGCTTGCCCCAATTTTGAGGATGAAATTATTTTAAGGGGGATAGAATGTAAAACCCGGCTTCCCGGCTTTCTGTCCGGTGTCCTGGATGACTGACCACTAATGCGTCCAGGCTGGGCGACGCATTAGTGTCGCATCGTGGGTGTCCGACGTGATAGTCATCTTGTCACGACGAGGGTGTGCATCGCGTTCTTGTCACGCCCGGCTTGCCTATCGCGCTCTTGTCGTGACCGTTCAACGGGTCGCGACAATGCTTGTCGTGTCCGCTGTTCGATCGTATGACGCCTGTCAGGGTGTCAGGTGTGCCAATATGACCTGTTGGGTGGTCACGGCGTCCCTGGGGGCGCGTTCTGGTCGCGTCCCGTTGACCATCGCGTTAAGGTCCTTAATGCGACGGGGCGGTCTGTTGCATCTTAGGTGCCAAGGATAAAGCCTTGGCCAGCTACCCTTTCCCCTTTTCCCCCCTTCTCTCCTCTTCTTCCCTTTCCCCTCTTCTCCGGCGATGGGGAGGTTCCCCTCCGACGATCGGGGCGTGGTGGCACCGGCGGGCTCGTGGCGGAGCGGCCGAGCGGTGTCGTGGAGTGAGGAGAAGGTGTCGTGCCGTCGTGAAGGCCCTCTTTGGGGTTCGTTCTTCATGAAAGGTAGGGATTGCTTGAACCCTTCTCGATCTTGGTGGATTGGGAGCCCCTCGGGGTTTATAGATAGTATTTACTGCTTTCCCTATGCTCCCCTCCCCCGTGTGGTTTGTTTGTATCTTGTGGGTGGCCCGGGATTGAGGATCCCGTCGGTCTGCCTCTCTGCTGATGTCGCGATGGCTTGGCGTGTCGCGACATCAGAAGAGGTGTCGGCCCGGTCGAGCGCGACCTTATCGCGACGCGGTTGGCGGTCGTAATAAGGGTCGCTATCGCGACGCGCCTTCCGGTCATGACAGGGTTGCTGTCACGACGCGTTGCCCCATCACAACAAGGTTGCTGTCGCAGTGCCCTTCCCCGTCGCGATGGCGTCGCGATGGCTTTGGGGGTCGCAACAGTACCTGTGTTGTCTCAAGTGCTTCCGTGGGCCCGGTTGTGTGTTGACGTGTGCCCCATGGTAGGCTTTGCCCTTAGGACCTTCTGGTAGGGAATGCAGCAGGTTACCTCCTTGCGTTCAGCGACCGAAGGTGACACCTTCGTGGCTGTGTCTTGGCAATGGTGCTAGGAGGGTCGGATCTGTCTAATAATCGATTGACTGACAGTCTATCGATTATAGCAGAGTGACGGGTTTCTGTGCTGGCGGGTGGTATTCTGAGGCTCCGGATTTTCTGTATGTGTTTGGTTGGCCGATGACCCTTTTGAGGGTTTGTGCGTGCTTCTCGCCTGCTGGGCTTGTCATGGGTTATAAGCCAGCGGTTCGGCATGGTTTTGTTATGCTGCCCTGCCTGTTCGCCCGGTGCTTGGCACTTGAGGGCTTGTCCCTAATCTGAGAGGTTGTTACCATTACCTGGGACCCAGTGGCGGATCCTATGAAGAGTCAGTGGGATCACGTGACCCCACTGACTTAGAAGGGGAGTCTTAAAAGGTTCTTTTTTTTTTGTATAGGTCAAAATTTTATGTAAGGTTATGTAAGGTGACCCCACTGAATTTAAAGGTGACCCCCCCAGACTCACGTGACCCCACTAGACTAATTTTTAAGATCTGCCATTGCTAGTGGGACCCCCATCCTCGGGCACCTTCGAGGGAGGTATTGGGGCGACGAGCGCACTCAAGTCGACAGCTAAGTGAGGTGGACTCTGGAGTTGAGGGGAAAACGGTGGTTTGGACAACGGCGTTGAGTCGTTTGTAGAGCTCTCTTGGCTAGGCCTGGGACACCGAGGACGGCCGGAGTTCCACCCGGTGCAGGCTAGCCAGTCCTTTGTCTCACTGCCTCGCTCTACGTTGGTTCCGGAGCCACGTAGGGAGGTCAGGCGTGAGGCCGTAGCTTGGTCAGGCTGCGGTGTTGTGTGTATTTGTGTGTTTCTGTGGCGGCTCTGTCTCGCTCTTATGGGGGGCGGGGCAGGAGCCAGGCTAGAGAGCATAGCGTGTGGACTACGGGCCCCCCCTCTTGGCTGCTAGCGGCCGTGGCTTGGTTGCTGTGGTTGTGACAGTGTTTCCTCACGACGTTTCCAAGCATTATCCGTTGCCCTAGCTTGCACGGCGGTTATAGCCTAGTCGTGCCTAGTTCCGTGGGCGTCGTTGGTCTGGCCTTGTGCGGACCTGTGCTTCTGGTGGTTTCCGCTCGGTGTTCTCTCGGTTCCGTAGTCCCGTTCTTGGGTGCTAGTCCGTGGTGGCACTAGCGAGTGTGGTTTCCTAACCTGGTGGTGTGTCCAGGGTCCGGGGTAAATCTGCTTGTGGGCCCTCGACCCTGTGGAGGTCTGAGGTGGCCGTGGTTGAGGTGAGACATCATTCTCACTTGGTTGTTCCATGGTCTCGGTAGGTGTGTGCCGAGGGCTGCTTCCGCTCTGTGCCCGACTCCGTTAGTTTTTGCGGGAGTCGTGTGTGTGTCACGGCCTTGGTTGGTGGTCGTGGCATTACTTTTTTGTTCCGCTACTTAGTAGTACCATACTGTAGGTGTTACTCGCTTTACAATTTTCTAGTGTAGTTTTCCTATTTTCGGAGTTCCTGCTGCTCTGGCCGGTAATGCACTGGTAATCCCTACTGGGCCTTGTTCGCGAGGCACACCCCCCTACTTCCTTCAACTAGGGGCTCATCGTCGCGGGAGCTCGGTGTCAGACGGGTTGTAGAGGCGGTTGTGGCGTCGTGTGTTGTCAGCAGCAGTGTGAGCGAGGGTTGAGAGCTCTTGTACCCGAGTGAGTTGGGAGTTGTGTTTTGCAAGTCCTCGAGGTATGCCCGTTAAGGACTGCACCTTTCTTCTTGTACCTGTGCTTTTGCTTGGGACATGTTGTACAGACCTTTGTATATTGTACATATTGTTATAGTTATTTAAATTCAGTACATATCTCACTAGACTATTTCTTCTAACCCTTCTGGATCTTCAGATCCATGGGTGGCGACGTAAACTTTAGGGTCCCTGGCGGGGGTCCGGGAGGTCGGGGCGTTACACAATGATCTGTTTAAAAGTATATAAACACCAATCGATGTGTTTGTAAGCCAATCGGAAAGTGACTAAAGCTAACATGTCACCAATCGATAGGATAAAACAATTATAACATTAATCGGAACGTTTTATTCATCAATCAAAAAGATAAGACATAAAGTGTTCACCAATCGATAGGATACTTCATCAATCGGAAGAAACCTTAACCAATCAATATGGAACTTTAACTAATCAAGATATGAACTTCGACTACAAAGAATGTCAGTCGAGTTGCACTTCGACTGCTAAGAGTATCAAGCAACCAGTCGAAGTGGGACTTTAGCTGGTCCAAAAAATAACATAGTCAGTAGAAGTGGTATTTGTATGACTTTGTACATGACGAAGTGAGCTTCACATATGACAAAGTAAAGCTTCATATATGATGACATTAGCTTCGTATATAATGAAGTGAAACTTCTGATGACGAAGTAACAGTTCAGTGCAATTCTTTTTGAAGCGATTTATGTTATTTTATTTCTCGACATAAATTATCATGAAAAATATTATTAAATATACTTATGAGATTTAAGATTCTCATGAGTTTTGTTATCGCCAAAATAAAAGAATAAGGAGTGGTTCAACAAATCTAACCATGGACCTACATGACAATTCCGAATCCTATACTCGAGAATAAGGCCGAATAGATATCTTATATTTCCCCTTTGTCTTGTCCTTCACCCCAATGTGTGTAACCCTATGGGCTCAATATTGAGCTGGTCATGAACTAACCAACTCTGGAACACTTTCCAACTTAGTGAATTAATTATCATATAATTAATTCACTTCAGTCCATCGATTATAACTTGCATTAGACAACACGCCATAACCACAGACGATATGGAGGATTCATAATCCATTGGAACCTACAAGTCCACAGTTACCATATGACCATAATCTTTTACTCATGCAAAGTCTCAGACTCCGCAATAGGGCATGGTATGTTGTTAAGCCCTACACATGCTCTAATCCAAGTCTTACTATGATTTTGCCGAAAACTCCTTTTTCGCTAAATCAAGTAACCCTAGCCAAGGATTTCATGAGTATGACTCTAATGGACATTCTCTCTCATGATATTGAGAGAATGAATCCATGTTGACTACTCAATTACTTTCGTATGATTTGCCCTATACTCGATTATCAATTGTACTAGACCAAAGAAGAGCGGACCTATAAACCTGATGTCAAAGCACAAA
Source organism: Colocasia esculenta (assembly GCA_014218235.1). Lineage (NCBI taxonomy): Eukaryota > Viridiplantae > Streptophyta > Magnoliopsida > Alismatales > Araceae > Colocasia > Colocasia esculenta. The sequence goes on along the minus strand of CM024758.1, from coordinate 43,475,280 downwards.
GATCCTCATGTAAGACATTTTTGGTATCTCAAGTTTAAGGATCAATCATATTACTGTGACTAAGAGAATATTCGTTACCATTTAAGACTCTCAACAGCAGATCAATTTGGTGGACTCATTTCCTAATGAGCACTTACACACCTTAATGTCTCCACACAAGCAATTATAAGATCAATCCCCTCCATCATACAAATAGGTGTATTATGCGTTGGTTTATCTAGCCCACTCAACATCCCTCTCAAGTGCCCTATGACTGAGAATATTTCAATCTTGTGTTCATAGAAAATCAGTCTCATTATCATAATATCATTATGATTTGATCTCATTTGCATAAGTTTACAGACTTTATTATGCACAAACCATACAAGATAATAATAATAAATATAATGAATGAAATGTCATGATACCAATTAATATTACAAATAAAAATTTTATCACTAGAAAAAAATTGACTTGTGGGATTTGGAATCAGAAATGGATGTTTTCGTTTCCGTTTCCTATAAGAAATTTCGGAGTCGAAAACAGAAACGAAAAAGGGTATTTTCGCTTCCGCATCTATTTTTGCTTTAAGTCAGAAAATAGAAATAGAAATGGAAATAAAATGAAAACTTTAGATACAACAAGCATTTATATAATTAGATAAATGTATAATTTACAAGTACATTGATTATTAAATTTATGCATAGTTTCAAATGTAAATTTAATAATCTACTATTATAGATAACATACGTTACGATGACTCTTAATAATCTAATAGTTTCAAATTTCTATTATATCTTCTCCATCACATACATTACGATGACGTTTACAAAATGAAGTATGATAAGATCAAATTAGTATAGTAACATCATATAGTTATATATAATGGTTGAGTAATCGATAGTCGACATATGTTGGTATAAAGATTATCACAGAAAAAACTACCATATGTGATAGAATGAGGGTGTCCACTAGCCACTAATTAGAAGGATAGTGAGTTAAAAATTTTAGAGCCCAAATTTTGATGTTGAGGAGTTTTTATTGTTGTTCGATCTTGATCGGGGTGTGTACCTCGTCATTGCAGAATTTCGTAGGATTGAGAAGAAGGCTACAAGGGTCTTCTTCGTTGTTTCCTCACTCCAAACGCCTTCAGAATCCGGTGGTGATGTCCTGTATGAGAAGTCTTGCACAAGGGTGAGAGAGAGTGTGTCTTGCGCAGGGTGTATGTCAAGAGAGAGAACCACCTTCCTTGCATACGCATGGGAGAGGAGAACCTTGGACAACCACCCACGCATGGATCTCTTTCTCCAAAAGTCCTAGAGTGCATGGGATTCTAGGGAGATAACCGCACTTGCGGTTGCCATTCTCCAAGAGTGCTTTACCCCACATGGGCAACAACCAATGGCATGTCCATCGGTTAACAATTGTAAAAATATTGTATAATATGTATTAAAAATTATTAAAAATAGAAATGAAAAAAATGGATGTGAAATTGAATGTTTCTATTTTCACATCTTATAAGAATTAGATATCTATTTTTATTTCTACAAAATTATCGAAAAACTATTTTCACCGCATCTTATAAAAAATGTTAAAACGAATCAACTAAACAAAAAATAGAGATCCGTAACCCTACTAACAGTAGTACCAAGTTCAATCAGAAGAGAGGGGATGGATTTACCCAACTCTTTGAAAAAAGATAATCCGGGGAGGTCTTACATCTCTTTTATGAGTTTTTTTTTTTATTATTTTAAGGATACTATAGAGTCTTATCACTTCCTTTTAAAGGACATGTATCAGCGATCCACTTCCCAGCTGATAGTGCATATTCTTGCCTAACACAAGATGGAGACTACACTGCAGTTCCAAACACAACGCGCTGGTCGTGATGCGTCTCTCTCTCTCTCTCTCTCTCTCTCTCTCTCTCTCTCTCTCTCTCTTCCTGAGCGCTGCTGCTGCCGCCGCCGCCTAGGGTTGTGCTAAGATCCCAGCGCAGACTCTTCTCAGCACGCTTATACAGATGCTTGCACGATGGGAGAAAGAGGGCGATATAGAAAAAGAGGAGGGAAGGAGGAGCGCGCCATCCTTCTCTTCCCATGCACCAAACGAACAAGGGAGAGAGAGAGAGAGGGGTGTGTGGGGGGGGGGGAGGAGGAGGTGGCGGAGTTCGGCCTAAGACATGGATCGCCCATGAAAAAATATTTTGTATGTACACTTAAGGTGGGCACACTTAATAAAAATATGTCATTTTGTCTTAGAGTTCAAAAAATAATGATAGAAAAGATAATAAATATTTTAAAATTGAAGTAGCACAACTTTATTATTAGATGTACACACACATTTGGATGTGTATTATGTATTTCTCTCGCCGGCGTGGGCATCGCGTTGTCTTGGGGTCCACTGCTTAGCAGGTTGGATGTCTCAGTCAGACACCACAAGTCATGATATTTATAAAAAGGTGCATTTTGTCTGATTCCATATTGCATCAGCTGATGGTTTTGTCTTTTATTATCTTTAACCAAATGAAATCTCTCTAGTAAAATTCTTTGTTTGATGTCCTTTTCCTAATATATTATGTTCGACTACTTTTCTCCTATTATAACTTTTCAATTGCAAATAAAATATATATCTGTTTAGACCAGAGGAATGACTATAACGAAGATAATATGCATCGGCTGTGTTACTTTAGTGTGTGTCAAGGATGCACTTGTCATATGTGTGTACGAGTACTTGTTTCTTGCGCCACTATCTCCAGTTAAACAGGCCTGTTCTGGTCAACATTTATTTAATGCAGTAATATTTTCCCAAATATATCATCATAGCTAGGCCCAGTCGCCGTCGGGGTTTTACATATACACCATTGTCTTAACATTTTCATTTGCCCCAGAACATCTCCCCTTCGACGGACGCAAAAGCCCATCATGAGTCATCATTATATACGTATCTTTGTCATTATTATTTTAATAAAATTCTGCCGTCATCATCTACTGAGAGTTTTTAGGCTAAGTCGCCCCCTCGGTATATATATAACATCATATGTCTCTGACTACATATATTGGGTTAGGAATAGCTAGTTGGCCACGAAACCCAGCTAGAATTACCATCACACAACTGGTTTTGGCTAGTTTCAAATTGGTTTTCCTAGTTATAGTATAACATTATCACTTATGGCAGATTATAATTTTTTTCACTTATAGATTGATTATTCTTTTTACAAAAGAACTTGTCAGACCATCATAGGAAACAGGTGAAAGAGCAGGTCAGGCCAGCTCTGATCCATTTCACTGATCAGTTCTAATCCAGACCAGCTTATTCCCTCTTAATCCATGGACTGGCTGACAATTAATTTAGTGCTCAGGAAACCAGTAACAACACGAAGGTCACAGAAGCAAAAAGGAGCTAAAGAAATTAGATTTTTCAGCTACTTCCAATTATAACGTCTAGTGCTTATTGTCAACCAGCTCATCAAGTTAACATCAACATAACTAGGCATATTATAGGCATCAAGTGTATGAAATAAACCACCAACACGTCAACCTATGTAAATCTCCTCTTGAAGAGAAGATTTGAAACCACAACCTCATTATTGACGTACCTGATTCTAATTAGCACATTAATATAAACCGATTCACATTTGTGGAACTACTTCAAAGTAGTGGCGGATCCTCTCAACAGTCAGTGGGGTCACGTGACCCCACTGACTTGGAATGGGAGCTTTAAAAGGTTCTCTTTTTTTGTTTATATATGTCAAAATTTTATGTAAAGCTATATAAGGTGACCCCACTAAATTTAAGGTGACCCTCCTACATTCAAGTGACCCTACTGAACTAATGTTCAGGATCCGCCACTGCTTCAAAGGAGATGAGAATTGAACAGATTGGGATTATTAAAACAATTCCCAGCAGACAAGGATTATCATCTTCTAAAAAGAAGCGGTGAATCCAGTGCATTTTCAACTCTCATTGGGAATACCTTCACAGGTCATAACTGGAATATTGCCTTTTAGCATGCCCCAAACAATCTAGTGGCATATGCTATCATCGCATCAACCATGCATATTATGTAAAAGAGAAAGATTTAGTGTATTTTTGTATTGTATTTTAAGTGTAATATGATTAGACAATAATAATCTATGTGACATCTAATAATTGAGTTGTCACTTTATCACTCTCCATGTGAGTGGTGCCACATAAATTCTTGTCTAGTCATATTGCACTTAAAATGTAATACAAAAGTGTACTAAACTTTTCTCTATGCAAAATTAATTAGAACCTAGATCTCTGTGGTTGACAGCACATCAAACGAGACCATTAAAAAAAAAATTTTGACTTCATCGTAGACCAGTATCCAAACTGCAGTGAATAGCCAAAAACAAATAGCTTGAAAGTAATATGAACGAAACAATAAAATATATCGATTAACCATGACTATATTATGTTATCCAAAAAAAAAGTTACCACATGATCACTTTGGAGTAAGGAAATAATACTTGTTAATTGGGCTCAAACTAGTGGGGCTCAAAATCCAATCTGGATGAAACAGAAGTGCAAAACAGCTTGATCCGCAACCGAGTCAGCCCAAGCCATCTTTTTAAGTATTTGAAGAGTTTTTTTTGGATGAAGCACGTTTTCAAGGTTTAAATAAATGTAAACTAACTTAAGGGAGTTTACTAATATTTTTGCTCATTCAACCCTCTTTCCCACTCCCCATAAACTTCTCTACAGTTCACGGGAAAACTTGATGGGATGAAAAGGAGAGAAGCGGGTGACACCAGCATCAGCCAGGGGCAATGGAAAGATCAACGAACCACATACTCCAGAAACTTCTCCACAGTTTGTAGGAAGAGAAAATCTTAATGCACTTGTCTCAGTGTACTTACTGCATTTGAATAGTGACATGAAAGTTGAGCACCGAGTTGCCAGACAAGAGGGAGCAGTAGGTGGTGGCGGCGGGCGGTGGTCGACGATGAGCGGTTTATGATTGAGTCTCAAAATATAAATTTTAGATTCTAAAATACAATCTTAGACTGAAATTTTCATGGAGATGCAGACCAGTGAAACTGCCAAATTGATTAGTGTTTCCGACGAAAGTGTGGGCAAATGTTTGAAGTCCACTCTATTTTTGATCAAGCATGTATGAATGACAGATATTACGAGAAAGACCAAAGTCTAATGCGACTATCAAGATAGGAGGGTCAAAGCACACTAAAACATAAAACATAGGCGGAGGAAGTTTTAGCGGGCTACATGATTTTCTTTGGGTAGTCTCTTAGTATTTTTGGAAGGAGTATATATGTTGACGATGGGGCCATGTTTTGTTTGGGGACTGAAGGTGTGCTTCATGTTGCTGGTTGTTGCGGGCACCTATGTCTTGCTTCTCGTCTCTTCGCTCCCTTGGCCGATCAAGCCAGTTTTTGTTTTGGGGACTTCTTTAGGAGCAATCCCCCATTTCATATATCTATTTTTCCTTTTATAATATATATCAGTGGTATTGACCACTTTTCATAAAAAAGAAATTTCAATTTTAGACTCAAAAATATTACTCCTAAGATTTAAGAATATTGACTAGAATTTTAATAGTAACTGAAACTCCAAAATATAAATTTTGATCTCCACTTTGGATCCTGTTGACGCCTGCCAGTCGCAAGGCGCCGCCTTCGCTGCCCCTTGCTACTCTTCTGTGTCCACCAGCTTACGTGGTGTAACCCGTATAGAGAAAGACTTAGTGTATTTTTCTATTACACTTAAAGTATAATATGACTAGGTACTCATCCCATGTGGCTAGGGGTGTCAATTGGGCCGGGCCGGCCCGGAGGCCCGCAAGTCCGGCCCGGTTTTAATCGGGCTTGGGCCGAAAAAATGAGTCCGCTACAAATTTTTGGCCCGGCCCGGCCCGGCCCGGAAAAAAATAGGGCCGGCTTGGGCTTTGTGTGGCCGGCCCGGTCGGTCCGCCGGCCCGGAAAAAGAATAAATATAATTTATATTAAATTCAAAATTTATATTTGGAAAGAGAGTTATATGTATTTTTTCTACAATAAATCTACTAAAAATATAATCTTTTACAAGTTAAATGTTAATATAGATATAAGTAAAATATATATTATTTTTTATAGATATATTATAGTAGATATATGAAAATTATATATTATAAATAAAAAATAATATTTTTTTATTTTTCGGGCCGGGCCAGACTTTTCGGGCTTTTCTGGGCCGGGCCGGGCCGGGCCATACCGGCCTACCCCGGGCCTGGCCGGGCCTAGCAAGGCCCGGTCCAGGCCCGGCCCATTGACACCCCTACATGTGGCAACCACTCGCATGGAGGTGATAAAGTGACAGTCCAATGATTGGGTGCCACATGGAATGAGTGCCTAGTCAAATTACATTTTAAGTGAAATATAAAAATGCACTAAATCTTTCTCAACCCGCATAAAACCATGTTGGGAGCCACGCAGACTGCCATGTAAGATTTATTGCACTTCCTGCACTCGCAACAACAACTGCAGCAAGAGTTGGAAAGGTTGATGGAGGAGACGAGGCAAAGGCGACATCAGCATAAGTCAGTGGCAATTGCAGCAACAATGGATGGCACTGGTGACAGTAGCTAAGCTTGGCAAGTATCTATTTAAAATTGGAGCCAAATTCAAATTCAGATTTGTTTAGTTAAATAATTATCGGAATAAAATATCTGACAAATAATTTAATCGAATATTAGATAATCCCGATTATTAATCTGATACGAAATCGAATATTGTGATATTTGTGTTGGATATTTTCCGACCTAATATAAATATGGGTTTTTCTGGTATTATAATTTAATTGAAAATGACCGGTGAATCTTTGTTTTCATGTTGTTTCTTCAAAAATTTTCATTTAAGTGCATCTATCTTTCCATTATCACTTTACGTGGCTCTTATTTGTTAGCTAATAATCATAGGAAATTTATTTAAAATAATTTTTAAACAAATATTTACATAAATATGTTCAGGTCTAATATATTTACAAATCTATGCCTCAATTTACATAATTTCAGCGTAACTTATATTGATTCAGTGTAACTTTAACACGTAAAAAATGTGTAAGTTACACTGAATTAGTGTGAATTGCAAAGAAAGAGTGTAAGCTACAAAAAAAAGTGTAAACTATATTGAATCAATGTAAATGGGAGGCATAAATTTGTAAGTATGTTAGACCTGGGCATATTTTGTGTAAATATTTTTTAAAAAAATTATTTAAAAAATCTCACAATCATATTTTGTATTTATTATATTTTTAGTTTATTTTATATATATATGTATATTTAAAAACTAAAAACTATGAACATATAACATGTTTTTATACCTAATCAAATAGTCGGATATATCAAAATCTGGATAGTAATTGACTATCTGATTACACCTAATCGGATAGTTAGAATATCCAAACTCGAATGGTATTCGTCGAATTCAAGTCTGGATAGTGGCAAAAATACACCCTAATAGAATGTATCGGATACGAAACCGGATCCTCTCGGTCTCCTATAGGAGGGGACTGGGTCAATACAAGGGGGTATGATGCATTTTTATATTTTTATCTCTGCATAAAATATAAAAAAGTATTGCATAGGGTGGGATAAAAATACAAAAATACATCATATCCCTTTGTACTGACCCAGTCCCCTTTTGCGGGGGACTCGGAGGATCCGGTTTCATCGGATACAGATATTCGATTGATTATAATCAAATACGAATTTGGATATCACACTATTCACTCTGTATCCACTCCATTTACAAGTCTAACAGCAGCGACATACTAATGGTAGGTAAACTAGCCCAATTTGAATTCATATCACCCTCAATGTCCTTTGCATGAGATTAATAGCAGACGCAGGGAGAGAGGGGGAGTGTGCGCTATGTCCCCCCCCCCCCCCACCAAACCCCATCTCCTTTCTCTGACATCGTCTCACCTCCCTACGCCTCACCCCCACCACTGTCGAGTCATCGACAGACAAAAGCCCCGTCGAAATCGATGCCTACTTCCTGGTGTCAAATCCACTTGTTCCCCTCCTTAGGCGATCGAGGCTCTTCACCGCTTCCTTCGCCAAAATCCTCACACAATTTTCCCTGGCATTTGTTCCGACACTTCGCTTGTTTTGTCAGAGCTGCCATCCCGAGTGTGGCAGCGGGTGGTTCCCATGAACTTGATGAGCCTGGAATGCTGGAAGAAGTGGCAGCTGCAGATGCTGTAGAGGTGGGTCTCGACAGGGCAATCATGCTCGCGTCCTTGAGGCGATCTAGGGTGTAGCACTCCCGGCATAGAGCATGGACGGGGGCGAGGACGTGGCAGAAGGCGTGGTGATGGTGTAGGCAACGGCGAGCTCTACGAGGCCAAAGCGGCATGCAACGAGCCTGAGGCCGACGGCAGCGTCGTAGGGAGGCACGGAGTTGGGGGGTGGGGCTTGTTGTCGACGTCCCAGAAGATGGCTACTTGGGGCGACACCCGCCAGGGCTTGGGCTCGAGCTCAGACGATGGGGCTGGCATGGTGGTGGTGGGGTGGCCAAGGGAGAGGAGACGGCGGACGGGCGGAGGGAGGTGGGCAATGAGGCGGCATAGGAGATGGCTGTGATGCTGGTGCCAGTCCCGAGCAATTTGGGCATTGCAATTGTCTGAGAGGTCGAGTGAGCGAGTCCTCCCTCTCCTACAGAACAACGGCGAAGACCTTGAGGAAGAAGGCCATGGCACAGAGTAGCGGGCGGGGACCAGTAGAGGTGTTGTGCCGACCGTGCTTGATACCGCAAAACTCTAAGCCCGGTGTGACATGGCATATCAGTGCGGTATAGCCAAGCCATGCTTAGCAGTCAGCACCGGCAAAGATAGCAATATGCCAAAAGCAGGAAAGAACACCAAAGGCTAGCTGATCCCTGATAGGAATTGGCTGCTCTCTAGCCAATCCACCCGACATGGCCAACCCTTGGTCAGAATTACTCGATGGGTAGGATGAGATGGGCAGAAACCCAATCAGATTGGCCTGGATCCTATTTTTCCTTGCTTTGCTTTGAAGGATTGAGAAGAGAGCAAACAAAGTTGTGAAACTGTCGTCATCCATCCCCTTCTCCTATGATCCAAAGATCCCACAAGAATTCAAAGGGCAATTCAGAAATAGCAGTGGCATACCTCACAGGAAAACCAACAAAGAAGAATTCCAAAATAACGCAGGCTAGTGAAAGCTAAAGATTTTGATGATAACTGATCAAGGCAACAAAGATTTTGCCAAAAATGGATAACATGTACTACCTTCAAGACAATTCTACGGAACAATATAGCCCCTGGATAAAAGGAACGAAGATTCTAATATATTCTGTTCTAATATTCAGATAGCATGAGCAAAAGCCAGGGTGATCCTACGGTAACTGTACAGCTTAAGCCCCTTGGCAAATCGGATGGTTATTAGTGTATGTGATGTATCCGATTAGTGAAGAATTGAATCATCCATAAACAAATAAGAAGAAACCAAAAACCATCAATACAAGAATTCTTAGAAATATAATGCATCACAGTTCGATTGGAAACAACACCTGAACTTTCTTTCCCTCTCCACCAACGTATGCATGGGATGGCCAATTTTTTTGGGGCGAACAAAGCCTCCAGATGGTATGGTCCCGGAAGCACTACTTCCAAGTCAAGTTTAAGATGGGCAAAAGAACAGAGCTCAATCAATGTGTGTGCATCGACACTCATCACTACACAGCAACACCAACACTCTAGCAGATATTAATCATCTTACAGCCAGAAATTGTGAACAGAATAGCAACTATTAGAAATCTTATCATCTCAATGACTACAATAAAGATCAAAATTCTCAACTCATCGAAACGTCCAAAACCAAACTAGGAATTTCTTCAGATCCAACGAAAAGGCAAGAACTTGCAAAGGTACACAAGGGGAATAACAAGCTTATAGGGAGATCCGATAAACCATGACAGTGAACAAACCCTGCATTCGTAGTCTACCGGTAGGACTTCTGGAACCTGGCGCGAGCACCGCGACCGCCAAATTTCTTGGGCTCGCAGCGGCGGGGGTCCGCGACGAGAAGCGTACGGTCATACCTGATGAGGATGTCCTTGATTTCCTTCTTGGCCTGCTCGTCGACGTACTTCTGGTAGAAGGCCACGAGTGCCTTGGCAATGCTCTGCCGGATGGCATAGATGCGGGAGACGTGGCCACCGCCCTTGACGCGGACGCGGATGTCGACGCCGGCGAAGCGGTGGAGGCCGAGGAGGAGGACGGGCTCGCAGGCCTTGTGGCGGAGGATCTCCGGCTTCACCAGCTCAATGGGGCAGCCATTGATCTTGATCAGGCCGCGACCGCGCTTGCAGTAAGCAACAGCCACCGCGTTCTTCTTCCGCCCGAAGCACTGCACGGACTCCACAGGCGCCGCAGTCGCCATGATTGTACAAGCTGGAAGAAATGGAGATCAACCATAGAAAGAAATCACAGATTTGTTAGATGCAGAAGGTAGTCTCCAAACCCACGCGACAGAGAGATAGTGAGAGAGTGATACACAGACAGACAGAGAGACGTGTAGCCGGTGCTAAGAGAAAATCCGGTGCTGCTGCGAGGGAGGAGAGCGGAGGGGAACGCCCGCCCTGCCGCGGCCGCTGTTTGAGGAGAGAGGAGAGAGAAAACGGGAAAGAGACGACGTTAGGGTTTCAACTAGCGGAACGAGGGGATGATGGGTTTTGTTGTTGATCGGATGGACGAAAATAGCCTTGCTGATGCAGTGGAGAAGTTTTAAGATGATAAAGGCGTTTAATACCAAGACTTAACAAAATATAATTGTGATTGGATACACGCGCAACGCACATGCTCCATATAAATAATTAACATCACACAAAATTTTTTGTCAATAATAATAAACATATTTTTTTACATAGAAATTTTATTAAAAAATAAAGAGGAATATTGATTGTCTAGTTGACCGGACAAATGATTGCGCCATTGGTCGGCGCTGATGTAGGGCTTGAGTACCGACCAATGGTGTGGCTAGTCAAACAAATTATTTATCTGGCCAATCAAACTCTACTATTGTTGAAAAATAAAATTCCAAATATATCATTTTTAGATAATTAAATTTAAAAAGTTACTTTTACTGACCCTCGAAATGTTATGATACATTACCGAACATCTATTGAATCATGGTTTTCTAACTTATGGTAGAAAATGTCATGTTTATCCCAAATTAAAAGTAACCTCACATACAAGTATACTTAAATATGGGATTACCTAACTTGTCAGTTTGAAGGCACCATACTATAAGTGCTATAATGTTTGAGACCTCTATAATCTAAAATTGACATTTTAAGGGTGATAAATAGATTATGCATAGAAAGACTTATTTGTCACCCTTATAATTTGTTATTTTTAATGGATAAGGATGGCAAATAAATTATAAAAGTCACAAATAATTTTTATAAGTACATGATGTGAGATCCTCACACTAATAGGTTGGTCAATCTTATGTAGGACGGAAGTAATCTCTCTCAACCTCACAATAACTCCAATTCCCCCACTTGTTCTCTTCGACCCCACCACGCTAAATGATATCTATGGAGACAGATTAGGAATACTTTGGAAGTGTGAGCTTGCACGTTTGAGTTTTTTTAAGATGTTTCTTGAGAATGGATGACTTGTCTGTTCTTCGTCGTCTTCAACTTCTTTTTATACTTACATTTGAATTTGCTTGTTGAAGTATCCCTTGATCATCTTCTTGTCTTTCACTGGATATTTTGTCATTCCTATGCATGTAGTATATGTTGACCAGGTTGCAAGTTCAAAGGGGGAGGAGTGAATGGGTTGCTTAAAATATATCTTGAAATTTTTCTTTTAAAAATAATTTCAAACAGAAACACTAAACGCAGGTGTTAGAGTTAGTGAGCAGCGAAAATAAGATAAAAGTAATCATACAAAATACACAAAGATTTTTATCCTGATTTGGACCTCCTATCACCAGGAGCAATGTCCAATCTCCTAGAAACTATGGTTTGCATGGCAAATCGGATCGGCCTGATTCGAGCGAATAGGATCGGATTAGGGGAGATCTGATCCATGATTCGATTGATCCGATCCGATTCGCATGGGTACTACATATATACTCTTTCTTCTTCTAATTATTTACCTGAATTACAGTTTTATTTACTTAAGATATTACATGTAAATAAGAAAGTACCTCTCATTGAATCCAATAAAAGTATCAAAAAATTTATATCTCTTACTAATAAAAAGTCAACTCTCCCATCGAAAAAAAAAATCACGATTTCGGTGATTTTAACAAAATACTAACTTTCTAATCTCTCATAATTTAACCAATCTAAAATTTTGATAATTCAAATAAACCACATAGAACACTAAAAATCTAAAATCTAGTAAAAAAGTCAAACGTGTATGTGACTTTTCAAGGGAGCCACTCTCCTACTGAAAAAAGTGTATGTGACTTCTCCAAGGGAGCCACTCGCATACTGAAAAAAGTCAACACTTTTTTTAGTGGGAGAGTGGCTCCCTTAGAGAAGTCACATACACGTTTGACTTTTTTTATCAGACTTTATTATTTTAATGTTCTATGTGGTTTATTTGAATTATCAAATTTTTATATGACTAAATTATAAAGGATTAGAAAGTAGTATTTCGTTAAAATCACCAAAATCATGATTTCTTCTTCGATGGAGAGTTGACTTTTTATTGGTAAGATATATAATTTTTTTGATATTTTATTGGATTCTGAAGAGACGTGATTTAAGTGTGCCTCCCAAGAGGTATTGTCTACATGCTTAGGGTTTTGTCTTTTAAAAAGGTCCTCTTGGGAGAAGAGGTGAGGCTCTTGCTGATAAGCACACACTTGTTCTCACTATCTTTCAATGTGGGACTAAAGAATACCTCTACACAGCCCCTCAGTGAGGATAAGGGTGTGCGGGTCTCATGAATATGAGACGCTCGGGTAGGGCGCATGGCCTCTCGTTCGTTCCCACAGATGGCGCCAATGAAGAGACATGATTAAACTATGCCTCCCAAGAGGTATTGTCCCCATGCTTGGGGTTTTGTCCTTAAAAGGGCCCTTTTGGGAGAAGAGGTGAGGCTCTTGCTGATAAGCACACACTTGTTCTCACTATCTTTCAATGTGGGACTAAAGAATACCTCTACACACCCCCCCCAAGGGATAAAGGTGTGGGTCTCATGAATATGAGATGCTCGGAAAGGGTGCATGGCCTCTCGTTCGTTCCCACAGACGGCGCCAATGAAGAGACGTGATTTAACGAAGAACAAGTGGAATTGAAATGACAAGAGATATGATACCAATGTACCCTCACAGCTCGAGGGATGAACACTAGTAATCGTAACTCTCCACAAACACTAAACCACTATCCTCACAACGCAAAGATCGAACAAAAAATTAAGAAATAGAATTTTGTGGACACTAATCAAATAAGCACCTACAGAACTTCAATTATCAATGCGTTAAAATTGAAACTAAAAACTCTTGATGACAGATCAAATTAAACATTAATTTTCACTGAGAACAATATGAACTAAGAGGTTCAGATCATTATACCCTCTCAACTTGAGGGATGAAGAGCAAAAGACCAAAAGGAACACTAACGAGGCAGACAACTCAAATTAATAAAAACAAATGAGGAACCAGACTCCATAATCTCTCAACTGCTAATGTTCTCTGCTACCTTCGAGATGCCAGACAACCGGAATGACCCAAGAGAGGGAAGAGTTCCTGGTCGCTATGTGCCTTCTCTGTTGCACATGGCGTCGGGATTCCTCAAGTGCACCAGATGCCAGCCGCCACCAATCTCTCACAGTTGCAGGACTCCCACAAGAAGAACAATCTCACAGTAGCAGCAGCAGCAGTAAAGAGGAGAAGCAGAACTATCTCCCCTCAATAAACCAACAACAAAGAAGAAGTCGTCTAACCCTTCCTAATTGCTTGCAGCACAAGACGGAAGAATACCTCCAAGATCTGAACCAAGAACAAATATACAAAAAAATAAAGACAAAAATGGCAGAAAAATTTCCCCCAGAAATCTCACTGGCGCAGCTTGAGAACAAGAACTCTTACAATTATTGAACTACACAGATCTGATGAACTTCTCCAGAAGAATAGAAAGAAATCAAATAACACTGGATCTATTTCTCTAAACACCGATGAAATGAAATCAGAACTGAAATAGAAATGCCACTCCAATCCTCACAGAAGCAGCCGAAACTCCCAAATGAGAGGATGAAATCCCCAAAAATCACAGCAGGAAGGAAAGAAAATTGCATTAAAATATCTACCTCTAGCAGTAGCAGAACTAGAAGAAATGCTCAACTCCCTTCAACAGTAGCAATTCCCCAACCAGAATCCGCATTCCGGAAGTCCTCACAGTCTGCAGACCTCGCAGATGATTTCACGCTGGGATAAAACAAGAACATTGCATTGAACTATTCTAAGCACAAATAACATGAAAATTAAATGTAATAGGGACCACTAGATCAAACTATGCTAAGCACAGACGAATTGGAAAATTGAACACAAAAGGAAATGGGAAAAAATTGCTTCAGGAACTCTGGAACAACAGAATCCTTCTCGGAATTCTGAACTTTCGAAATCTCCAACCCTTACAGAAGAAAAAACTGTGAAAATCCTAAAATTCACTGAAACACTCCAACTCCCTGCTCTGTTAAAACAGAAAGAAACAGGAAGAAATAAAACTAAAAATAATGCAGAAGCTAAACTCCTCCTCCCAACCCACAGATGCTGAATACAGGAAAAATAAAGTGAAAAAAAAACCAAGAATTCGAACCCCCAGCCCTCCTTGAGAAGTCTGGAAGAACAGAGAATACAGCGAAATGAAGACTAAAAATCCTAAAGAATTCTAACAGGAGAACCCTGGAGAAGAGGACATCGGGTCCTTTTATAGATGCCCGGGCGCCTCTCGGATCACCAACGCAGCAACAGGATTGCCACCTCAGCACAGCTACTCCTCTGCGCACGACAGATCCTTCACACCATCAAACCGCCATGCCCCTGTTGCTCTGTACGAGATCTGCTCTGCACGGGATCTCTGCACGGGAGCTCCATCGCCCAGCCATGGACGCACCAGATCCGGACGCCTCTCACACTGCATGGCCCTGACCGCAACGGGGCTCAGCACCATCGCGCACAACCAGCTGCTCCCAGCCAGCATGCGCCCCAGCACAACGGCCGCCACCTCACCGCCTGGCCCATGCATCCGCTTCAGATCACCAGCGCCAGCCACCTGGAGATCCTCCAGCTCAGCAGGGGCTTCAACCGCCTCAACCCCAGGTGCCATCGCCCAGCACACATCGCCTGGGTGCTTTCATACTCAGCCTCCATCCAGTCGCAGCATGCATTGGCCCTGGTCGCCTCAAGCCTAGCTGGCTTCCTACCGTACCACACCAGCACGCACCTGAGCGCCATCGCCCAGCACCGGATCTGCATATCCCCAGCCCACGCCGCACACACCTCAGTTGGTCCGGTCATGCCAAATCTGCTCCGGCCGCGCCGCCCCAACTGCATGCACCAGCCGCATTCTTCATCGCCTCCAGCAAGCTCCCCCAAATCGCACCGGAGCTCCAACCAAATCGCCAGCACACATCTGCTTCCAGCCCCTTCTGGATGAAAGAAGACAAGGGTTAAAAGATGGTATACGTGCCAGTTAGGGTGAGATGGGAGGTATTATTAAAAAATAAATGGGATTGGGTGAGTATTAAAATGTGGTGAAATGTTTTAAAAGTGTTATTTATTTAATGAGTTTTGGGTGGGTTATTAAAATTTTATTTATTTAAAATCTTTATCTATTTAATACTAAAAGATATTTAATATGATTGTAAAAATATTTATATACAAGATTATCTACAAATTTCTATCTACTCTTAAAATGATATTTACAAAATTATTATTGTGACAAAATTATTATTTACAACATTTATTTACAAAGATTCTTATGTACCTATTTTTTTAAAAACAGTGATTTATTACTCATCAACTAATATGTTAAAAAAACTTAAGCATGGATGAAATGAAAATTAAAGTCAAATGCACATTATTCATGGACAACTGATGTCTAAAATAACTAATGTTTGAAATTTAACACGAAAAATTTAGTAGTTATCACCCCTCAAGGACACTACACATCTAATACCCGCTGGCTCTCTTCAACTCACGAAGAGGCAAAACAATCACATGTAACAACATGTCTTCCCTTCAACAAGGGAAACAAAACCACCTACCTATAATAGATCTTCCCATCAACAACGGGAAAAAACCACCTACCAACAGCAGGTCTTCATTTGCACAAGAGAGGATCACTCTAAAAGAAGAGTTAAAGGATGGCCCCTTGATCAAACTTATACAACAAAGCCTTGCTTGATCTGAAGCACGAAATGAGAGGAAGAAGAATAGAAATTATGATGCTATCCTCTCAGAACAATAGGCTCTCAAAGAAAAAGAAGTGAGGGCTTCAAGAGAGCTCGGAGCAGATGGACTTGGAGTGAGGACGCACTACTCTTCTAATCTCAATGGTGGTGAAGATCTATGTGTGTGTGTGTGCATGTCGCTTATTCTTTCTTTACAACCATCATCTTCTTATAAGCATTCTTGCTTTCTTTAGAAGTGACCATTGAGATATCCGTTGTCTCTCATTTCTTCATGCTCGTTTCTTGCGGTCACAGCAGGTCCTACGTTGTAGAGGCATGTGACTATCAGAAACCTACATGCATTAAATGCTAAGAGAGAGAGAGAGAGAGAGATGCCTTCAGTGATAGTCAACGTTCTTAGTAGGTGCAAAAAGATGTTATACAAAAATAGATATATCCATTTTGTCACTATATAGATCATAAGAAGACTTGTTATAAGAATGGCAAACTGTAAAGCACTTTTTGAAAAGGAGCTGTGTCCGTGACTAACTAAGCCACAGACCGATATCTTAGAATACTTACATGAGGAGATGTCTTTCTAAGAAAGATATGTTCCTTTTTGTTCACACGTAAAGTGTTGAAAGACTTAGCATAAAGATAGTAGTCAGCCAAAAAGTCATCTGCATAGGAACTATATCCAACAACAGACTATGTATGTGAAGATAATTTTAAATGCTTATGTATAAGAGATATCCAACGGATGGCGGGAGATTTGAAATTCACATGTTCAAATCGCTAAGGATATTTAAAACATGTTTGGAATAATTAATCATCTTATCAAAGATGTTTTCAGAAAGTTCCTTAATTAGAAGATATGAAATATGATCAATATGATTTATGCAAGGATAATAGCTTGATATAAAAATGATATTGAAAATATTGCGTGCCAAGTTTTATTCAAAAGGCAGTCATTGCAATTTAATTTCAACCATAATCAATATGATTAATGCAAAGATTATTGTCAAGGAATTGATAATAATTATCTGTAATGACAATAGATAGAATAATGCCAATCGATGTTTAAGACACAGTTGATGCTCAAAAAGTAATCAATGTCTAAGGAGTAATTGATGTTTAAAAAAGTAATTGATGTTTAAGAGTAATCTATGTTAAAAGAGTAATCGATGTTAAGATACAGTTGATGTTCAAAGAGTAATCGATGTCTAAAGAGTAATCGATGTTTAAGACACAGTCAATGTTCAAAGAGTAATCGATGTCTAAAGAGTAATCGATGTTTATGAAAGACAATCGATGTTTAAAGGGAATCGATGTCAAAAGATAATTGATGTCTAAGGCAATCGATGTTTAAGGCAGTCGATATTTAAGACAATCGATGTTTAAGTGAAAAGCAATCGATGTTTTATAAAGACAATCGATGATTTAGTGAAGCAATCGATGTGAAAGCAATCGATGTTTTAAGATAATCGATATAATCAATCGATTGTGAAAGCAATCGATGTTTAAACATAATCGATGTTTGAAGATAATCGATGTGATATTAAAACAACAATCGATGTGTCACTTCGACTGGTCAAGATATAACGCAATCGGTCGAAGTGGAACTTCAGATATGACGAAGTGTAACTTCATATATGACAAAGTGGAACTTCGTATAAAATAGTTCATAACGCTGTCGGTTTAAGTGAAACTTCGGATATGATGATGTGGAACTTCATATAAAACAGTTCATAATGTTGTTGGTCAAAGTGAAATTTCAGATATGACGAAGTGTAACTTCATATATGACGAAGTGGAACTTCGTATAAAATAGTTCATAACATTGTCGATCAAAGTGAAACTTCGGGTATCACTTTAGATATGACGAAGTTAGCTTCAAATATGATGAAGTGAACTTTGTATATAACAAAATAGAGCTTTGACTGATCATGACCAAAAACATGCATGATGAAGTGCCAGCTTCGGATATGACAAAGTGGATTTCAGATATGACGAAGTAAACTTCGGATATGATGAAGTTAGGTTCGACTGATCAAGAAGCAAAACATGCATGACTTCGGATGATCAAGTTTAAAAGCTATAGAAGATGGAACTTGATTTCGATTGAAACTTTGAAAAGATTATCAGAGATGAAAAACATGATCTTATGAATGAAACTATGAATGACAATAAGGACTTATAAGTAACTTAACACCATATAGTGGACTTAGAAATACTGGAATATTACAATGGTTATTGAAGTTTATTTGTTTCCTTTGAGTCTCCTATTGACCGACTTAAACAAAAGATATTAAGGTAAAAAAAATAATTAAATATAATATAAAACATATTTTGATAAGTTTGTTATCACCAAAATATATGATCATGGAGATAAAGGAGTCAACAATCTCCCCCTTTTTTGGTGATAACAAAATTAAACGAAATCATAATGCTCCAAAGAATGATATGATGATATTTATTCAGAGTATGTATGTATTTCAGAGTATTTCTCTCCATTTTTGTCAATGACCAAAAAGGAAGGTCTACAAAATAAGATGATGAAAGAGGAAAGGTGTGGGAAAAGATAAACGAAGTCTCCCCTTAGTACAAGACTCGCCCTTAGTTCAAGGCTCCCCCTTAGCTCAAACCAATGTAAAGAGATAAAAGAGTTAAATGTAGGGAACTTGTTCATAAGGAGTAGACCATGAAAATGACCCATAAAAAGAATAATGAGAGTGGAAATTATTGGATCAAAATAAAGAGAGTAGATGTTGCAATAGAATGATGATACATGTCAACCTGTATGAAGGTGTCGACAGATAAAGGAGTTTGTCGACAGAGCATGAAGGATGTGTCGACCTGAGTAAAGAGTGTGTTGACACAACATGAATTACAAGAAGTTTTCAACAATGATTAAGAGTCATGCATTTTCAAGGTACTCTGAAAGATTATTATCTTCAATTCTTGTAGAAATACATCCTTTACAAATTACACATGCCCAGCTCTCTTCGGAGAGAGTTAAATCTCTCTTCAGGTAGGGCTTTTGTAAAGATGTCTGCCAACTAATTTTCAATTTCTACAAATGAAATGCTAATATTACCATTTGCTGCATGATCTCTAATAAAATGATACTTAACCTCAATATGTTTGGTTCTTGAATGTTATACTGGATTCTTTGTGAGATTAATTGCACTGGTGTTGTCACATAACAGGGGTACATATTTGTTGTTTAGTCCATAGTCCTCTAGTTGTTGTTTGATCCATAGTAGTTGAGTGCAGCAACTCTCAGTAGCAACATATTCTTGTTGACAGAGCCACAGAGTTTTGCTTTCTTGAGGACTAGAAGATCAAACACCCTGCAAGAGACTGACAGGAATCACTAGTTCCTTTCTATCTACTTGCTCCAGCATAATCAGCATTAGCCAATATATTATGATAAACTTAGATCTACATGATATTGGATACCATAGACCTAATTCACATGTGTGTGCTAAATATAAAAAAATCTTTTTGACTAAAATTAACTGGGATTCTTTAGGATCTGCTTAGTACCTAGCACACATGTATACACTCAATAAAATGTCTAGTCTAGTAGTAGTTAAGTATAGTAGAGAACTAATCATATCTCTGTAAGATTTCTGCTCCACTTTCTTACCTTGATGATCACTGTCTAACCTAGTGGAAGTGCTCATAAGAGTGGTTAGATGCTTTGCTTATTCAAAATCAAAATTCTTTAGAAAATCCTTGATGTACTTAGTGTGATTGATGTGGGTTCCCTCCTTGTCTTGTTTGATTTGGAGTCTAAGGAAGTAAGTCAATTCCCCCATCAAACTCATCTCAAATATTCCCATTGTTGTGAATGAAGCATTTGCATCTGAAAGGCTTGAGGTGACTAACATTTGGTTTCTTTTCCTTGTACAGCTCATATGCTGTCTTTTTTTCAAACTTGATTGACTTGAATAAGCTTTATCACCTATCATGTGTCTAGAGCATCCACTGTCCAGGTACCACTTGGATGCTTTTAGACTTACCTGCAAATAGCTCAATGAGTTTTAGGTACCCAATTTCTTTTGGGTCCTGAGTGGTTAGTTCCAGTTAATCCCCTTTGGGAATCCATTTAAATATTTTGTTGTGCAGTTATTTTCATATGACCAAGTTTATTACAGTGTGTACAACAAGTAATACTTTTTGAACACTTGTTTACTTTACTATATTTTTCTCTTTTTATTTTGTTTATATAATTCTTTTCAGCTACGAATCTTGGTAATGGGTATTTTTTCAAGATATATAGTGGTTTCTTCATTTCTGGAGGTTTATAACCTATTCCATATTTTTTCTTGCCAAATCTTCTGCTCTTTTAATATAAGGATGATCTTCCATTCTTAATTTTTCAATAGTAGCTCTTAGGTACTGTTTTCTATTTTTAGAGTCTCTATTTCTTCCTTAGTGTTATCCTTAATGTTTTGTTTTTCTAGGCTTAATATTTTGCTATTTTTCTCTTTTAGTTATTCACATAACAAATGATTCTCATGCTTTAGTGAGTCAACCTTCTTCTCAATTTGTTTAGTTTCAGATTTTAAGTCTGAGTTAGTATTTTCAAGACATGCATAATTTTTTAATGGTTTTAAGTGTTTGCACACATCTTTATATTTTTTATATAATTCATTAAAAGTATCTTCTAAATCATCATCAGAATCTGAAAAGGAATCAAAGGAGGTGTTAGAATTTACTTTATCGTCTAGATTTCCCATGAAGGCAAGATGTGCTTTTTCTTCTTCTTGATCATCAGAGCTTGATTCTTCTGATGAGTTGTCTTCATTGTTCCACACACCAGCCATAACTTTCTTTTTATATCTCTTGTATTTTCTGGATGGTTCTTCCTTCTTGTGTTCCTTCTTGTTTAACTTAGGGCAATCTGTCTTTAGATGTCCTAGCTGCTTACATTCATAGCAGATAGGTTTTGTCTTCTTGACAATTTTATCCTCTTTGAAATACCTTCTACCTGACTAATGTTTCTTCTTAGACAAAATCCTTTGTCGACATCTTGATAGAAAAGCTTCTTCTTCACTATCTACATCACTGCTCTCACTTGCCGTAGCTTCATTTGTTTTTGCTTTTCTATCTTTAAGGCTATGCTGATCTTTTTCTTTGAAGTGTTTTCTCCTAGTCTTTCCATATTTATCTCATAAGTCATGAGAGACCCAATGAGCTTTTCCAATGACATTAAGGAGAGATCATTGGCTTCCTCTATAGCAATGACTTTGGGAGTCCATACTGTTGGAAAGGATATTAGTATTTTCCTTATCATGTCTCTTGTCTCATATACTTTCCCAAGTCCAGCTAGACCATTTGTGATATTTGTAAATCAACTATACATTTGACAGATAGATTCACCTGAGATCATCTAAAACTTTTCATACTGAGTCACCAATATGTCTATTCTTGTCTCTTTTACCTTATCTATGCCTTCATAGGTGAGTCTCAGCTTATCCTACCTCTTTGGTCGTCTTGTAAGAAGATATTCTGTTGAACTTCTTCTTGCTTAATGAGCAACATAATATGCTCTTGGCTTTGCTATTCAAGGACATATTCTTTCTTTCTTCATCTATCCACTCCTTCTAGGGCTTGGAGATTTTGAGGTCACCATCTTCTATAATGCTCCAGATCTAGTAGTCGAAACCTTGTAGGAACAATTTCATTCTGGTCTTCCATCAGTTTAGTCTTCTATTGACAAACTGGCCCTCTACATATCCTTGGGCCGCCATTTGATCTTTGCTCTAAGATTGTTAGATCTTCTTGATTTTTAGAGACTAAAGTTCTGATACCACTTGTTGACCAGGTTGCAAGCCCAAATGTGGGTGAATGAGTTGCTTAAAATATATCTTGAAATTTTCCTATTGAAAATAACTTCAAACAGAAACACAAAACGCAGGTGTTAGAGTTAGTGAGCAGCGGAAATAAGATAAAAGTAATCACACAAAATGCACAAAGATTTGTATTCTAGTTTGGACCTCCTATCACCAAGAGTCCTACGTCTAATCCTCATGAAACTACTTGAGATTCCACTAACTAAGGGTATAGTCCCCCTCATGGACACTTACACATCTAGCACCTGCTGGCCTTCTCTTTAACCCACGAAGAGGCAAAACAATCACATGTAGCAACAGGTCTTCCCTTCAACAAGGGGAATAAAACACCTACCTATAGCAGGTCCTCTCTTCAACAAGGGGAACAAACACTTACCAACAATAGGTCTTCTCTTCGCACAAGAAGAGGATCACTCTAAAAGAAGAGTTGAAGGGACGACCCCTAGATCAAGCTTATACAACAAAGCCTTGCTTGATCTAAGGCGGGAACTTAGAGGAAGAAAAATAGAAACTATGATGCTATCCTCTCAGAACAACAAGCTCTCAAAGAAAAAGAAGTGAGGGCTTCAGGAGAGCTTGGAGCAGATGGACTTGGAGTGAGGGTACACTACTCTTCTAATCTCAATGGTGGTGAAGATCTCAGTGTGTGTGCATGTATATCACTTATTCTTTCTTCACAGCCATCGTCTTCTTATAAGCATTTTTGCTTTCTTCAGAAGAGAATGTTGAGATATCCGTTGTCTCTCATTTCTTGATGTTTGTTTCCATGCGGTCACAGCAGGTCTTACGTTGTAGAGACATGTGACTATCGAAAACCTGCAGGCATTAAATGCTAAGAGAGAGAGAGAGATGTCTTCAGTGACAGTCAAGGTTGTGAGTAGGTGCAGAAAGATGTTATACAGAAATAGATATATCCATTTTGTCACTATATAGATCATAAGAAGACTTGTTATAAGAATGGCAACCATAAAGCACTTTTCGAAAGGGAGCTGTGTCACGTGACTAACTAAGCCACAGATAAATATCTTAGAATACTTACATGAGTAGATGTGTTTCTAAGAAAGATATGTTCGTTTATGTTCACACGTAAAGTGTTGGAAGACTTAGCATGAAGATAGTAGTCAGTCAAAAAGTCATATTGCATGGGAACTATATCCAGCAATAGATTATATATGTGAAGATAATTTTAAATACTTATGTATAAGAGATATCCAACGGACGATGGGAGATTTGAAATTCACACGTTCAAATCACTAAGGATATTTAAAACATGTCTGTGAATACATTAATCATATTATAAAGATGTTTTCAGATAGTTCCTTAATTAGAAGATATGCAATATGATCAATATGATTTCTTCAAGGATAATAGTTTGATATAAAATGATATTGAAAATATTGCACGCCAAGCTTTATTCAAAAAAGGCAGTCATTGCAATTTAATTTCAACCATAATCAATATGATTAATGCAAAGATTATTGCCAAGGAATTGATAATAATTTATCTGTAATGACAATAGATAGAATAATGACAATCGATGTTTAAGACTCGATCGATGCTCAAAGAGTAATCGATGCAATGCCCCTCTTAGACCCAGTACAGTTGTACCAACTCACATTGAATCCAAGAGTGATGCTACAGTGGAAACATCCAACATTTATTGGTTCTAATTGAGTTATACACAAATGACAACTGATTTCTAACAAATTACGACGGAATGAATTTTCTTATCCATCAACATTGTATTCAAATACCAAGTCTCGAGCATAAAAAAAAAGCTACAATAGTCCATTGTAATAACAGTTCACAAGTCCATAAAATAACACAATGTTCAATTTACAATTTATTCTCACATACAATTTCACTCTAACTGTGATGACCCAACCAACAAACTGGCCCAACAACCGTGCTAGTTGGTAGACTTCCCAGGAAGGTCACCCATCTTGGGACTACTCCCAATTGAGCAAGTCCATAAATAACACAATGTTCAAATTACAATTTATTCTCACATACAATTTCACTCTAACTGTGATGACCCAACCAACAAACTGACCCAACAACTGTGCTAGTTGGTAGACTTCTCAGGAAGGTCACCCATCCTGGGACTACTCCCAACTGAGCACGCTTAACTTTAGAGTTCTTTTTCCTACTCGAGCTTTGAAAATGACTAGTCCGAGTTGTTGGTAGTTTGCTAATTTAGTCCATTGAAAATGACTAGTCCGCTTATATAAGTGACGTCCTCGTTGCTGCTCACATATAGCACACAATCAAACCCCAGGCAAGTATGATTCTAGAGGTGGCCCTCATAGGCTCAAGAGGTGGCTCCCACTATGTAGCACTTTGTGCCATTATGGCCTCAAGAGGTGGCTCCCATAGTGTAGCACTTTGCTCTGTGTGGCACTTAGTTCCTGCACTTCTGGTTGGGCAAGGCTCTGATACCATTTGTGACGACCCAACCAACAAACTGGCCCAACAACTGTGCTAGTTGGTAAACTTCCTAGGAAGGTCACCTATCTTGAGACTAGTCCCAATTGAGTACGCTTAACTTCAGAGTTCTTTTTCCTACTCGAGCTCTGAAAATGAGTAGTCCGAGTTGTTGGTAGTTTGCTGATTTAGTCCATTTAACATATTCTTATATGGGGGTGTTACACTAACACACTTCCAAGATAAAGACCTAAGCCTCCACGTGCTCACGCTCAGAGTCAGAATGGACTAACTCCTCGGTATCCTCAGCCTCTTCTGAAATGTTAATCAAGTGTGAGTCTACTAGACCCAACAAGCAACAAGGAAAGACAATTCAAGATTTATCATATAAATACTTTTAAAACATGATAACATATTCAATCACTTATCCTTAATACAATATAGCTCTTACCTGTCAATGTACTCTAGATCATTTGTCAATCATTTTTCATATAAGATGGTTACTTATTATGTAAAGGAAACAATTCATATAACATGTGGATTTTATCATGTAGTATGACATGTAAACAATATTACATAGCATTTGAATAATATCATGTAGCATGGCATGTAGACAAAATCATGTAGCATGTAATCAAATCATGTAGCATGTAGTCATTATCATGTAGCATGTAGGTATAGTTGCCAAGACATAGCCCCACTATTAATAGAGATCATGTAGAGTGTAACATTCACTTATCACCTAGGCAAAACAGTGATGAAGTCTTGGTCATTGCACAATATCGGGGGAAGCCCTCTCCCCTTAACCAGTAGAACATGTCTACCTCCAAGATTTCATCCGTTGCCCACAGATTCATGTAGTCAATTTCATGTAGGTGAACCATAACCACAGGGGCATTCTATGGTGTAGTTCCATGTAGGCATCTCTATAATAGCAATGCCTTATTGGCCATATCATTTCAGAAATCTTATAACATGTTTTCATGCAATTAATATCTACATATAATTCAATCATGTTTTTTCATAAAATCTTACATGATTGTCAATTCATTTAGCAGGATAACAATATCATTTCACAACTCATTCATCATTTCTGAAATCATCATTCTACTGTACAACAGCAACCTATCATGATACTACATTTATTGTTTATATCAAAATTCAACATTCATGTACCCCCTTTTCTCACATCTATTGATTTTCATATACATTTTCATCATTCAGAAAATTGTAGCAGCAAGTACAATGTTCAGAAAATCCTAAAATTTTGACAGTAATTCTCTTCCTAGTCTTGCATCACACATACAAATTTTCACATTTATCTGAATCCAACATTATTTCTTAGGATTATTTTTCTTGTACTTGGACTAATTAGCATGGCACAAGGTGTAAATGAAACATACATTTACTGTGTGAAAACTGAACATGATGAGTCTGTATTTCCATCTAACAACAGTAAAAACTCTCAATTATAACTTCATAACATGGATTAAACACATACTTATTTCTCTTTCTCCTTACATAATCAAAGAAAAATCTTTAAAAATTAATATGCATCGCTCATGCAACATTGTCATGACATTTCTGCTGTATAACAGTACTAATTTACACAAAACACAGCCTAACTGAAAACCCTTTACATGCATGAATCACAGTTTGTAGACAATAATCAATTTGTAGAAAAACAGCACAGATGAACTTAACAGCAATGTATGTTGCCGTTTACACAGGTTAACGTCAACATACCCTGTCGTTAATATCAGTTGACGGCGGCACATAGCGTCATTAATATATATAATATAATATAGACGTCCAATACATTACATTTCCATGAAATAAACGGCGGTCGATGTTGACGTTAAGTTCTTCCGGTCAGAAACCCAGAAAACATTCAAGAAATACCAGAACTTTAACCCCATCCTACTCTTTTAATCATGGGTTTAAAAATCAATAATAATGATAAATCTGTAGAGTCTATATCCTAAACCATTCCCCCATGTTACTTGCCTCTAACCCTCCTTCTGGAGTCACGAAGAAAAGTTTGAAGATGCCCACCTTGGCAACAAGACAGTCCTTTTCACCGTCTTCAATCGCCTGATCCGTCCTCCAAAACAGCACCTACGATTGGGGATCCTTCTGCACACGATCTTTCAAGTTGCCTCACTGTCCATCTCGCTTCGATTTGCACAAATTACCGCACATTAACTCCTCCTTCGCCCTCTTTTCTCACCTCCGAACTAGTGAAAAACTCTTTTCTAAGGCCAAATCGCGGTCTTATAATGAAACGACCCTCTTCATACCGGTACGATTATACCAATCCCCATCGGTATAAAGGGCGTCGTCACAGTGGGACATGTACCCAACACTAGTCGATAGGTTGATATGTACCTGGATAGCGATAGAGTACAACGGAATAAAATAAATAACTCCACTCTTACCCATCACCAACACACATTCCACAATCTAAATAGCGAAATAGAAAGACAATGTCCACATTAATACAAGATAAAAGAACTACATTGTCCAAATATTGTCCATACAATATTCTTTTCACACTACGGAAAAAAAAGTACAACTGGTAGCAGCTCCACAAAATAGTCTTCTAATTGGGGATCCTCACTAGCTTCCTTCTAGTGTATGATACCTGTCAACCTGTACGCCGAAGCAAGAGTGAGTCCAAAGACTCAGAAAGCAAACCAAAGCCTTAAACTTAAACATGTCACAACTCACAATATGGCATTAACATTAAGAGATGCACACTATCATCAAATCACGAAGGTACTCAGGGTCCTTACTCTCAACTAGCAATACATATTATCTTCACAGGAGCATGCTTTAGTCTACCATAATTCTATTCTAAATCATGAGCGTTACATCATACACATGCACTTATTTTATACACTTACATGTAGCATGATTCGTCCACACATTCTTTTAATCCATAGGTATCTCTACTACTAGAGCATACAATTGAGCGTAAAGAAAAGAACAAGCTAGCACGATGACTACTTTCTTTTCACATCACCTTTTTGTATTTATTTATACAATTTACTTGCTGTTTTAACATAATAAAATCACATGCACATAGTTTCACATTTGTAGCATGACTTGAAGGTTAAAACATGGTGAAACCATTTAGCAATCCATGAGCACTTAAGTATGAAACTTTTATACTAATTGAGCCTTTCAACTAGCATGGAATCCAAATATTTTTCATGCATTTGCCACATTCATAATCAACCTTTTGCAAACGTGAAAATCCTATTACATGCTCACTACCATTCCATTCACGTGAGAGCTATATATATATACAATTCAATCACAACATGATAGCAATTAACGTGAGATTCTCATTGTTTGAAAGGGAAGTTCTTGATATGGATTCTACTCATTCTTACACATGTGAAACATCGTTTTGCATGCATTTAGGTTGCTGTTTGGATATGCATTTAACACTTTCATGACATATATCATAAGTTCACAATCTAACACATTTATCCCACATGATTGCACACTTACTCATTTACATTGTTCACTTTTACACATTTGACATGTACACGTGTTCACACTTACACAATTTACACGTTTCCACATCATTTACTCTACCACTTCCACTTATCACGTATCACATCGATTGCACTTACCACGTGCATCATGGGCACTTACCACGTGCCATGTTCACATATTTCACACTTTATTCATTTTTCATTGCTTAAACAATTTGCCATGACACATAGTCCTAACCACCAGTAGAGGACACTAACAAATATCTCATAGCTCGTGCTCATTCCTTAGCACAGCTCTCAACACAACTCATAACACAACTCATACACAACTCATATCACAACGCATGACACAACTCATACACATACTCACCACCTAGGCAATACAGCGGTGAATCTTGGTAACTGCGCAGACCGGAGAAGCCCTCTCCACCCTATCCAGTGGTACTTGTCCACCTCGGGGTTTTCCCAATGCCTTTGGGACAAACTTATATCACATGGAGCCTTCCATAGGGACTTTTCTATATACGGCTCCCGATGCCTCTAGGGTAGCAGTGTCACATAGGCACAACTTTTACACTTTACTCATGCCGAGTTTTAACACGTATTTTACACATAACACTCACCTCTCCTTCATTTTCTCATGCACAATGTGACTCTGTTTTTCTCCTAATCATGCTATTACAGATGACCATAATTAACCTTCCGGAAGTTTCATTAATCAGGTTAAATTGTTCAGAAACCAAGTCATTTCATAATAGCTTGCATTAGTCACAATTTTGCATGGAAATTTCATATTGCACTGTATAATTGTCCAAATGACCTGAAACTTTGACCACATACTGGTTTCAGGTTTAGGATTCTACATGCAAGTTTTCAGATTTTTCTGAGCTAAAACGAATTTACAGAAAATCAAACATCCATTTCACATGCTATTTGAATCCCTATTAGCATGGAAATCTAGCATAAACAATTGATTTAACATGCCTCAGCCCTGACCTAACATGATACTACTATTAACAGGGTTCACACATTCAGAAATTTACACTAATCTCATTGGGAAAAACACTCATCATCCATAGTCATGGTAACATGCATTAATAACTCATTTTTCACATGGAAATTCCACAGTTTAGCTAATGTTACCCAAATCACCTTAAAATTTAACCACACACTGTTTGCAGGTTTCAGATTACTCATGCAAATTTTCATATTTTTCTGAATTACATAGAACTTACGGAAAATAAAACATTTATCTTCATGCCACTAATAATTCAATTTAATATGGAACATAACATGAATGTCAAATTTGATGGTTCAAAGTCCTGAACCCGTCATTACATGGTCACAGGAAATTTTTCCCGGATTTAATGTACGACACACATTTACTGTAATTTTTGAATAACCTACACATGGCTTCTATTCTTATTGCAGAAAATGCAGTAAATCACATGAATCACAAAAAAATTCTCAATTTGCAGGGCATGGACTGATGCATACATATGGTTTAGAAAAATTATGGCATCCAAACTCCTTATGATTCATGTAACAGTAGACTAACATATCCAAACTGATTGCTAACATACATTTAAATAAATCTAAAAATTTGCACCATCCACAGAAATGCGCAAGCAATTTACCACACACATCACATTAGCTATTTTACATAACATATAAAATTACATTATATCCTCATGCGTCAAAAGTCCGAAATTAATTACTTAAGGCAGAACAGTTACTGTTCTGCACTGAAGAACTTGGCGGCAGTGTCTAGCCGTTCACGGTTTGACGGCAAGATCGCTGGACGCCCACTGAGATCTTGGCGTCAAGGCATTGACGCCAAGTTCCTGTCTGTGCAAGGCACAGACCAAGCTCCAGGGATTTGGTGAATGTGGGGTTCCAGGACTCGAGGAAAAACCCATAAAAATACTAAGACCCAAGGGGACATGTTTAGGGTTACGATCTAGGTTCACTTGCCTGAAGAAAAACCTCTAAACGGATCAAAATATCCGATGGAGCTCTCCTTGGAACTTGCCAAGAAGCCTCCAGAAATCCTTTGCTCCGGGTTCCAGGGGGTTGCAAGCCGCAGTCCAACGCCGGGGAAGCCTTCTCCTATGTATGGCCTTCCTCTTTGTTGTAGAAGCTCACCCGAAAACGCCTCTCGCCGGATCTAAGCCTTCCAAGGTCAGTCCCTCATCTCTTCTCTCAGCTAGGGTTTTCCTTTTAGAAAATGAGCCAAGAGAGCTCTCTAGGTTGCAAGGAGAGGTGTTTTATAGAATAGGGGGCAAGAGGGGCTCGTGCAGGACTGAAGGGACAAGTAAGAGACGTTGGGAAGCCATCTCCCCAATCAGAAGCCTGGCCCAATGAGTGTTCTCTGCGCTCTGTTGCGCACAGAAAATTAGGGATATTGACGTCCACATCCATGGACGGCTACATTAGGGTTGGCGTCAGTCGATATGGACGCTGACATATCATGGGCGTCCATCCATGTTGACGCCAAGACACTCTTCTGCCAGAACGTAAAATCATGCAGAACCATGCTTAATCCACTCATACGCACATGAAACCTATGTAGTATAGTGTATACACCACTACACCATGTAAACATCCAATATTTACTACTAATCCTACACATACATACATAGGTACATCAAGATAACAACACGCACATGAATATCTTCGTACGCATACAATGTATATATATATATTTATATATATATATATATATATACCATATATACACACAACGTGACTCACACACAAAGAACTGTGTTTACACTACGTATATACATACAATGTATAAGGTATAATATGATATTACTACACCGGGCAATCAATAACATTTATACCTAGGTATACATGAATACACTAAGATAAGATGTACGTAGATATTTACCTATGCATACATGATGTTTTACATAAGTGTGACTCAACACACGGCAAAATAAAATGACAAGAATTGTGAGGGCTTCGCAAATCATTGGAGGTGATATGAATTACGTTAGCTAGGAATAATCTATTTGATAAAATAGTCCTTGCATACACACACTTGATTTGACATATATATAGTATACACACACGGGTGTAGCATACTTATGTACATTATGCTTGAAATAGATGGATACAACATGCGCACCGGTAATTAGATTAACTTGCACAACTTTACTAACATTGCTTAAGTACTATATGCATAGGATTCCTTAATATGCACTATATGCATAATTTAGCCAATTGACTATTCTCACCTAATTATCATAAAATACATGCATGTTATTCATGAGGAGTATAGAATCCCAATATAAACTACTAACACACCTACCATGCTTGAACTCTTTATGTACATGCAATGTACGAAGTACAATGTACACATTAACTAAACATGCAATGAACCATGTTTACAACTAAACATACACATGCATACATAAGTCACCAAGGTGTTATGCATGTAGAATTAGGTATACAATTGTCACACGCATAAGATAACATACATACGTACATACACATATACTTCATACACTCTCATACAAAATTCCATGAAATAGGTAGTATAGGATATTCTTCAATATTTAGAAAACAACATAATATTACTCATCATTCTAAGTCTAAGATTCTTGGAAAAGAAAAGAGAACATTCATATTACTTCTTAATTTAGCTAATTGCTCATTTCTACGCGAATACACGTATACATATATATATATATATACGTATATGCTCATGCTCAAGAGAAGTATAAAACTTATAGTAGGCATAATGAACTACGCATGCTATGCACACAATAAGCGAACTCCCAACACACCATTCATATACATATATATATATAAAAGAGAATAAAATTCGGGGTCTAACACTCCCCCTCTAGAAAAGGATCTTCGCCCTCGAAGATCGCATCGAGTACCTGTGGTGACGTCGTCGAGGTCATCATCAGCTACTCTTGCTCCTATATCGTGTCGATGAAGCACCTCGCGGAGTGAACTTCGTCTTCAGATTCGGACACTCTTTAAGCCGATGATCTTTGCTTCCACATTTAAGACATCTTCCTTCCTTTCTCCAACATGCTTTCCCGCCATGACGCTTCCCGCACTGGGTGCACTCGGGTTTCTCGATGCTTGAGGCCACAGTTGATTGTTGACTTTCCAAGGGTTTCTCCTTCTTCTTATCTTGCCTTTGGAATGGCTTGATTTATTCTCCTTTGGAGTTGCCTCCCCTCTGGGAGAGATCCCGCTCCATTCTCTTGCTGGGTGGTCACACCTAGAAGTTCTGCTAAGATACGCGAATCGAGTTCCAGAAGCCTAGCCCTTACTGATGGCTTAAGTCCTTTCACAAAATTCTTCAGCTTGCGGTTCTGCTCATACCTCCGAAACTGAGCACTACGTCTACCACGTCCAGCCATCGTTCGCAAAATAAATAACTCAATTAGAACCTAGGTTACTATATCCTAACTATTTCCCCTACTTTCTTCCATCTAGTATTAGTAATTTCTATATATATGGACAATTCCTATGAAGATTTGCAATTTTGTGACGGTGATGGTCTATCCATGTACAGTCTCAACCTTATGCTCTGATACCAATCTCTGTAACGACCCTCTTCATACCGGTACGATTATACCAATCCCCATCAATAAAGGGCGTCGTCACAGTGGGACATGTACCCACACTAGTCGATAGGTTGATATGTACCTGGATAGCAATAGAGTACAGCGGAATAAAATAAATACTCCACTCTTACCCATCACCAACACACATTCCACAATCTAAATAGCGAAATAGAAAGACAATGTCCACATTAATACAAGATAAAAGAACTACATTGTCCAAATATTGTCCATACAATATTTCTTTTCACACTACGGAAAAAGAAAAGTACAACTGGTAGCAGCTCCACAAAATAGTCTTCTAATTGGCGATCCTCACTAAGCTTCCTTCTAGTGTATGATACCTGTCAACCTGTACGCCGAAGCAAGAGTGAGTCCAAAGACTCAGCAAGCAACAAAGCCTTAAACTTAAACATGTCACACTCACAATATGGCATTAACATTAAGAGATGCACACTATCATCAATCACGAAGGTACTCAGGTCCTTACTCTCAACTAGCAATACATATTATCTTCACAGAGCATACTTTAGTCTACCATAATTCTATTCTAAATCATGAGCGTTACATCATACACATGCACTTATTTTATACACTTAACATGTAGCATGATTCGTCCACACATTCTTTTAATCCATAGGTATCTCTACTACTAGAGCATACAATTGAGCGTAAAGAAAAGAACAAGCTAGCACGATGACTACTTTCTTTTCACATGACCTTTTGTATTTATTTATACAATTTACTTGCTGTTTTAACATAATAAAATCACATGCACATAGTTTCACATTTGTAGCATGACTTGAAGGTTAAAACATGGTGAAACCATTTAGCAATCCATGAGCACTTAAGTATGAAACTTTTATACTAATTGAGCCTTTCAACTAGCATGGAATCCAAATATTTTTCATGCATTTGCCACATTCATAATAACCTTTTGCAAACGTGAAAATCCTATTACATGCTCACTACCATTCCATTCACGTGAGAGCTATATATATACAATTCAATCACAACATGATAGCAATTAACGTGAGATTCTCATATGTTTGAAAGGAAGTTCTTGATATGGATTCTACTCATTCTTACACATGTGAAACATCGTTTTGCATGCATTTAGGTTGCTGTTTGGATATGCATTTAACACTTTCATGACATTATCATAAGTTCACAATCTAACACATTTATCCCACATGATTGCACACTTACTCATTTACATTGTTCACTTTTACACATTTGACATGTACACGTGTTCACACTTACACAATTTACACGTTTCCACATCATTTACTCTACCACTTCCACTTATCACGTATCACATCGATTGCACTTACCACGTGCATCATGGCACTTACCACGTGCCATGTTCACATATTTCACACTTTATTCATTTTTCATTGCTTAACAATTTGCCATGACACATAGTCCTAACCACCAGTAGAGGACACTAACAAATATCTCATAGCTCGTGCTCATTCCTTAGCACAGCTCTCAACACAACTCATAACACAACTCATAACACAACTCATATCACAACGCATGACACAACTCATACACATACTCACCACCTAGGCAATACAGCGGTGAATCTTGGTAACTGCGCAGACCGGGAGAAGCCCTCTCCACCCTATCCAGTGGTACTTGTCCACCTCCGGGGTTTTCCCATGCCTTTGGGACAAACTTATATCACATGGAGCCTTCCATAGGGACTTTTCTATATACGGCTCCCGATGCCTCTAGGGTAGCAGTGTCACATAGGCACAACTTTTACACTTTACTCATGCCGAGTTTTAACACGTATTTTACACATAACACTCACCTCCTTCATTTTCTCATGCACAATGTGACTCTGTTTTTCTCCTAATCATGCTATTACAGATGACCATAATAACCTTCCTAGTTTCTTTAATCAGGTTAAATTGTTTAGAAACCAAGTCATTTCATAATAGCTTGCATTAGTCACACATTTTGCATGGAAATTTCATATTGCACTGTATAATTGTCCAAATGACCTGAAACTTTGACCACATACTGGTTTCAGGTTTAGGATTCTACATGCAAGTTTTTAGATTTTTCTGAGCTAAAACGAATTTACAGAAAATCAAACATCCATTTCACATGCTATTTGAAATCCCTATTAGCATGGAAATCTAGCATAAACAATTGATTTAACATGCCTCAGCCCTGACCTAACATGATACTACTATTAACAGGGTTCACACATTCAGAAATTTACACTAATCTCATTGGAAAAACACTCAATCATCCATAGTCATGGTAACATGCATTAATAACTCATTTTTCACATGGAAATTCCACAGTTTAAGCTAATGTTACCCAAATCACCTTAAAATTTAACCACACACTGTTTGCAGGTTTCAGATTACTCATGCAAATTTTCATATTTTTTTGAATTACATAGAACTTACGGAAAATAAAACATTTATCTTCATGCCACTAATAATTCAATTTAATATGAACATAACATGAATGTCAAATTTGATGGTTCAAAGTCCTGAACCCGTCATATACATGGTCCAGGAAATTTTTCCCGGATTTAATGTACGACACACAATTTACTGTAATTTTTGAATAACCTACACATGGCTTCTATTCTTATTGCAGAAAATGTAGTAAATCACATGAACACAAAAAAATTCTCAATTTGCAGGGCATGGACTGATGCATACATACATGGTTTAGAAAAATTATGGCACCCAAACTCCTTATGATTCATGTAAACAGTAGACTAACATATCCAAACTGATTGCTAACATACATTTAAATAATCTAAAAATTTGCACCATCCACAGAAATGCGCAAGCAATTTACCACACACATCACATTAGCTATTTTACACAACATATAAAAATTAATTATATCCTCATGCGTCAAAAGTCCGGAAATTAATTACTTAAGGCAGAACAGTTTACTGTTCTGCACTGAAGAACTTGGCGGCAGTGTCTGGCCGTTCACGGTTTGACGGCAAGATCGCTGGACGCCCACTGGAGATCTTGGCGTCAAGGCATTGACGCCAAGTTCCTGTCTGTGCAAGGCACAGACCGAGCTCCAGGGATTTGGTGAATGTGGGGTTCCAGGACTCGAGGAAAAACCCATAAAAATACTAAGACCCAAGGGGACATGTTTAGGGTTACGATCTAGGTTCACTTGCCTGAAGAAAAACCTCTAAACGGATCAAAATAGCCGATGGAGCTCTCCTTGGAACTTGCCAAGAAGCCTCCAGAAATCCTTTGCTCCGGGTTCCAGGGGGTTGCAAGCCGCAGTCCAACGCCGGGGAAGCCTTCTCCTATGTATGGCCTTCCTCTTTGTTGTAGAAGCTCACCTGAAAACGCCTCCAGTCGCCGGATCTAAGCCTTCCAAGGTCAGTCCCTCATCTCTTCTCTCAGCTAGGTTTTCCTTTTAGAAAATGAGCCAAGAGAGCTCTCTAGGTTGCAAGGAG
The DNA here is from genome assembly GCA_014218235.1 of Colocasia esculenta. Lineage (NCBI taxonomy): Eukaryota > Viridiplantae > Streptophyta > Magnoliopsida > Alismatales > Araceae > Colocasia > Colocasia esculenta. Next base: position 43,439,058 of record CM024758.1, on the reverse strand, counting down.
AGGTGTTTTATAGAATAAGGGGCAAGAGGGGCTCGTGCAGGACTGAAGGGACAAGTAAGAGACGTTGGGAAGCCATCTCCCCAATAAGAAGCCTGGCTCAATGAGTGTTCTCTGCGCTCTGTTGCGCACAGAAAATTAGGGATATTGATGTCCACATCCATGGACGGCTACATTAGGGTTGGCGTCAGTCGATATGGACGCTGACATATCATGGGCGTCCATCCATGTTGATGCCAAGACACTCTTCTGCCAGAACGTAAAATCATGCAGAACCATGCTTAATCCACTCATATACGCACATGAACCTATGTAGTATAGTGTATACACCACTACACCATGTAAACATCCATATTTACTACTAATCCTACACATACATACATAGGTACATCAAGATAACAACACGCACATGAATATCTTCGTACGCATACAATGTATAATATATATATATATATATATATATACAATATATACACACAACGTGACTCAACACACAAAGAACTGTGTTTACACTACGTATATACATACAATGTATAGGTATAATATGTATATTACTACACCGGGCATCATAACATTTATACCTAGGCATACACAAGCATACATGAATACACTAAGATAAGATGTACGTAGATATTTACCTATGCATACATGATGTTTTACATAAGTGTGACTCCACACGGCAAAATAAAATGACAAGAATTGTGAGGGCTTCGCAACATTAGGAGGTGATATGAATTACGTTAGCTAGGAATAATCTATTTGATAAAATAGTCCTTGCATACACACACTTGATTTGACATATATATAGTATACACACACGGGTGTAGCATACTTATGTACATTATGCTTGAAATAGATGGATACAACATGCGCACCGGTAATTAGATTAACTTGCACAACTTTACCTAACATTGCTTAAGTACTATATGCATAGGATTCCTTAATATGCACTATATGCATAATTTAGCCAATTGACTATTCTCACCTAATTATCATAAAATACATGCATGTTATTCATGAGGAGTATAGAATCCCAATATAAACTACTAAACCACCTACCATGCTTGAACTCTTTATGTACATGCAATGTACGAAGTACAATGTACACATTAACTAAACCATGCAATGAACCATGTTTACAACTAAACATACACATGCATACATAAGTACACCAAGGTGTTATGCATGTAGAATTAGGTATACAATTGTCACACGCATAAGATAACATACATACGTACATACACATATGTACTTCATACACTCTCATACAAATTCCATGAAATAGGTAGTATAGGATATTCTTCAATATTTAGAAATACATACATAATATTACTCAATCATTCTAAGTCTAAGATTCTTGGAAAGAAAAGAGAACATTCATATTACTTCTTAATCTAGCTAATTGCTCATTTCTACGCGAATACACGTATATATATATATATATATACGTATATGCTCATGCTCAAGAGAAGTAAAAACTTATAGTAGGCATAATGAACTACGCATGCTATGCACACAATAAGCGAACTCCCAACACACCATTCATATACATATATATATAAAAGAGAATAAAAATTCGGGGTCTAACATATAAAGACTCCTACTTTTACCCAAGCTCTAATCCTGACCCTTGAACTGAAAACGTCCTGATCCATCGATTAATGCCAAGAAAACGGTCAATCTTTTCTCCCCAGAACGATAGCAGTAAAAACTGGCAAGTCAGTTAACATCAACATAGGTTGTTGATGTTAACCTGACTTGCCCGACGTTGCTGCTGCGATTCCAGGAGAAGGAAGACTACCTTCAAGTTCTGCTCAGGGAATCCCTGCACATCTAGAGTAGACCCTTTTGGTTTTTAAGTGGACCAACGACTTCTCTCCAAATGAAGACAATCCAATTCTCCCTGTGTGGACTGAGTTCCCGGGCCTTCCAGCAAACTTTTACAATGTTGCCATGCTATGTAATCTTGCTGGGAGCATCGGTTCTATGCTCAAGGTTGATAGAAACCCCTGTGTTTAGCACACACCCATGCTGCTTGAGTGAATCTCTAGCTGGACATTTCAAAGAAGCCTCCTCACCGCATCTGGGTAGGATTGGGTGCAGATGGTTATTGGCAACCAGTAGTGTATCCGGGTCTTCCACTCTTCTGCCCTCTTGCAGACGCATTGGTCATGTGCTGGCAAATGCAAGAAGACCCCTCCTCCTAATGGTGCTGGTCGTCCTCCTGAAGAGAAGTCAACTCAAAAGCCTGCTGGACCGCCTCCTCGGCAGTCCAATACACAACAAGTTTGGCATCCCATCCCACTTGCTGAATAATTTACATCGGCCCGGATCTTTCTTTGGATCATACCATGTATGCCCGTGATTCTATGGGCACTGATGCTGCCCCAATTCAGCAGGGAAACCAGTCTGATCTTGGTGCAGTTCAAGCGTTTGACAATATGCCACTTCAGAAATCTGTCATGATCCCTACAGCGATCTTCACACATCAGTCCATGTGAATGTGGCAGCTGCCAAGCCCCTCCCTGTTGATACTCCTACAGCTACTTCACTTAGTAATGAAGGTCAGCCACATGTTAACAAGCCCCATTGACTCAAACTGACCTGGTCCCTGCAACAACTAATGCCAGCGGTTCTGCTTACATGGAGCACAACAGTTTTGCTGTGTCTAAGGCGCCCCCTCTTACTCATACTGCTGCACATCAGATGCTCGAAGAAATGCCTCAGCCTGTTCAGATGGACATGGCATGTGTAATAGACTTTCCTGCTGCCTCTCTCAGCAAGCCAAGTAGGTCTGCAGCACTTGAGACGCCACTGCCAACTAACCCCGTGCGTGCTGCCCCCCCTGGACTAACCCAGCAGCAAGCAGCCCCACTGCTACTAAACACAAGGGCAAGATGCCTCCAATTCTGAACGTCGCCGCCCCTTTATGGAAGCCTGCTGAACCTTCTGCTCAGCAAAGACCCGTTGTTGCACCTGAAGATGCCAATCCTGCATGGAGGCCAACTGATGCAGATCGTCTGCTTGATGACCCGAAACAGTTTGCCCAGTTTCTGAAAGGGTCTTCCGCTGAAGCCACACCGTCCTCCCAAGAGAGAAAGCACAGTACACCACTTGGCACCACCATCCAAAATGGCCACCTCGCAGTCCCCACAGCGCCCCAGATGTCCTTCGCCGATGCACTCCGCACAAAGACCAAAAGGGGAGAACTCCGCTGATGACAAACAAACCTCCTCCCCCGTGCTTCCATCTGTAGCGACCGCATGGCAGCACCGCCCCAGAAGGGAGATCCGGTGGCCACGTGATCAGCCTCCCCCCGTGCAATACAACATCAGAAGCATCCCCGACATCGAGGTGGAGGACGAGGACTTGCTAACTTTGCACAACAGCTGGGTAGGAGCCTCATTTTCTGACGGGGAATATGAGGATTTTTCGGACTGATCTATCATGTACTTTTGACCCCTCTGCGTAGGTGTCTTTAGCTTGTGCCCCCGCTGCCCCGTTGCCCCTGCTGCCCCCGTTGTCATGTACTTTTAACCCCTCTGCGTAGCGTGTCTTCAGCTTATGCCTCCGTGGTCTTTGTACTCCTTTTCTTATGCTTTTCAGTTATATAAAAATATGACTACCTGATTATGACATAGGAGGTTCACTCCTTTGTCATATCAATTAAAAAAAAAACATAGTTGTTGTCGACCATGAGGTAGACGACAATCGATCATGCTGTCCAGATTTGACTAAAAAACCAAATATTTAAGGAATATAAACGGCACAATCTCCTGTCGTTAACAACCAGTAGACGACAATCGATCATGCAGTCTACTGTAGTCAACGGTAGTGAATCTTGACGTCAAGTTCATCAAATTTATAGTTCAATATTAGAAGTCGAAACACATACACACAATTACAAAATTCTAACAAGCAAAAGAGCTAGGGCACTACAATTGATGTCTAAGCAGTAATCGATGTTTAAGACAACAGTCGATGCTCAAAGAGTAATCGATGTTTAAGACACATGCGATGTTCAAAGAGTAATCGATGTCTAAAGAGTAATCGATGTTTATGCAAGACAATCGATGTTTAAGGGAATTGATTTCAAAAGGTAATCTATGTCCAAGGCAATCGATGCTTAAGGCAGTCGATGTTTAAGACAATTGATGTTTGTGAATAGCAATCGATATTTTCGAAATCGATGTTTTATAAAGGCAATCAATGTTTTAGTGAAGCAATCGATGTTTTAAATTAATCGATATAAGCAATCGATTGTGAAAGCAATCTATGTTTTAAGATAATCGATATAATCAATCGATTGTCAAAGCAATCGATGTTTTAAGATAATCGATATAATAAATCGATTGTGAAAGCAATCAATGTTTAACATAATCGATGTTTGAAGAAAATCGATGTGATATTAAAACAAAAATTAATGTGTCACTTCGATTGGTCAAGATACAACGTAATTGGTCAAAGTGGAACTTCGGATATGTCGAAGTGTAACTTCGTGTATGACAAAGTGGGACTTCGTATAAAACAGTTCATAACGTTGTCGGTCGAAGTGAAACTTCGGATATGACGAAGTGTAACTTCGTATATGATGAAGTGAAACTTCGTATAAAATAATTTATAACACTGTCGGTCAAAGTGAAACTTCAGATATCACTTCGGATATGACGAAGTGAACTTCGTATATGATGAAATAGAGCTTCGACTAATCACGAAAAAAAACATGCATGACGAAGTGCCAACTTCGGATATAACGAAGTGGACTTTGGATATGACGAAGTAGAACTTCGGATATGACGAAGTTGGTTCACTGATCAAGAAGCAAAACATGCATGACTTCGGATGATCAAGTTTAAAAGCTATAGAAGATGAAACTTGACTTCGATTGAAACTTTGAAAAGATTATCAGAGATGAAAAATATGATCTTATGAATGAAACTATGAATGACAACAAGGACTTACAAGTAATTGAACACCATCTAGTGGACTTAGAAATACTTGGAATACTTACAATGGTGATCCTTGAAGTTTTATTTGTTTCCTTTGAGTCTTCTGTTGACAGACTTAACCAAAATGATATTAGGTAAAACACGTGATTTAGATAAATATAAAATATTCTGATAAATTTTATTATCACTAAAATATATAATCATGGAGATAAATGGGTCAATAGTATAGGCATACAAAAAGTTGATATAGTGTGTATCATGAAAAGGTACATCAATTTAGTAGTTAGCTCAGAGACTCGTATAAACACTATATGTAGCAACCTGAATTTTTAAGAAAAATAATAATTAAATAATAAATTAAAAACTCAGCTAAAGGGATATTCAATGAAAATGGCATTAAATAAAATCCATTAAATGGAAAAGAGTAATGGGCTTTGCTTAATGGATCCTTTAGAACTTATTAGGTCAAAATATGAATTTACAAATAGGAAATAAAAAGAAAATACCATAAATTCGGAGTCTTAATATCTCCTAAATAGAAAAGGATTCTTTAAGCATTAAAAGAGGCAATAAGAGTTGAATTGGATTCCTAAACCTACCCCATATAGTCTAGCACGAATTTAGATCCCATCCTAACCTAAATAGAGGTTGGAAAGCAAGAAAGGAAGGTTGGAGTTAGGAAATCTCGTAATTAAGAAGAATTTGAGTAGTAGTAGGAATAGGAACTTGTATTTATATAAATACACCTCTTAAACCCTCATGGCCGGCCCTAGCTCGTGCAAAGGGGTTCTTGGACGTAGAGAAGAGGCCAAGGAGGAGGAGAAATCGAGGAGAGGAAGATCCATCAAACTTCTTCCTTCGTTCTTGGAGTTCTAAGCCTTAGAAGATAAATCGAGTCAAAGGTAGGCATTCTCACAAGCAAAACCAAATCAAATCCGTCCATAGGTAGTTCCAATCACCAGGAACAAAAGCCCCTTGTTTCATAATTTTTCATCGAGCCAATCTTTTGTTCTTGATTTTAGAAGTTCTGCAAACATGATAACCCCGAGTCATCATGTTTGAATCATATCTCCATGTACACTTGATCCCATGCTACGAAATTTTTACTGTAAACACTTCATGTTGTTAGGGATCTTTTGCCCCTAAAAGCCCTAATTTTTGTTGAGCATGTTGCTCGAATTAAATCAATCTTGCTCTGTGCATCATGTTCTGTGTTACTCGTTATTGTTCATGCTCAAACCATGTTCAAACTATGCTCTCTCTCTAATTCCTATTTACTGGAAGTACTCTTGCATGTCTAGTTTTATTTTCCCCTAGTTTCATGATTTTTCATCGTGTATACAATTAGTTATGATTTTCTGAATGACCCTATATCAAAATCTAATATCCTGGACCGCAATCCAAGACAGAGCAGAACTCTGTCAGACTCAGTCCACGGACCTGAGAACGCGACGGCCTGACAGGTCGCATTCTCAAGCCCATCGCAATGCCTCTTCTTGTCGCGTTCTGAACGCGACAGGAGACCCCGTCGCGTTCTGGCCGCCTGAGCAGACAGCCCTGTCGCGACCCATACAGGACCCTGTCGCGTTCCATCATGACCCTGTCGCGACCCTTACATGGGTATGTCGCGTTCATAGGATTTTGCATGAAAACCCATAAAATTTGTTACTCTCACTTTCTAAAAATTCATACGCCTTTTTAACAGTCACATACGTAGTAAAAACACCCGTTTTAAATTGGAGCCATATTGAATGCTTTAAATCACATATTCACGACTTCTTTTCTATCTATGATTTCTCTTACACATGCACACACATGAACCATCCATATATGGCTGAAATCTGACATAAAATATCTCATAATGTATCTGATAATTTATTGTAATAAAGTATATTAATTCCCCATTTTAAAGGACTTGTATTCGTTTCTAGCGTTGTTTATATACCGATATTGACGCTCTACTATTCTAGAATTCCTCTAGAATGTCGAGCACCTGTTTTATATACACTTTACTTGGCTTGTGGTGAACTCTCCGTCGGATATTCCTTTCGCCGGACTAGTGAACCCTTGCATAAGGCCTCCGTAAGTCATGGATTCCCACATGGTCGACGAGCCGGTTGTACCCTAACACTCATTACATCTTTAGGGATCGATATGATCCAAACGGCTATTAGAAGTTCGCTCTTAACTTGAATCACGCCGGACCTCTGGACCTGTGCTTAACATGGCTAGTGGTAAGGTCGTGAGTTCCACCTGACTGCCAATACCAAGTGCGCGTGTTGTGCAACTGTTACTATTGCCTGTTACTCGTCGCATTACGTGCAATGACCACTAGCTCTTATCTGTACTCTACTCGCTCGTCTATTCACGTTCACTCTACTATCTCATCTATTCATCTAGTGCTCTCATCTACTTCTTGGTACTCTATATTGGCCATTGACTGATTGTCTAAAGATAAACATTATAACTAATGCCTGGCAATATATAAAGGGCCCGATCTGGTCCTGGGATGTGCGCCCGAAAGTGCTAGTGCCCATGGGAGTTAAATGATCAGAGTGTTTTGGCATTACACTCAAGTGCTATCTATCTCGACTATCTATATGACAATCAAAACACAAACGTGCTATACTCTCTCGATGTCTAGAATGACAAACAAGTGCTATACTCGTCGTGCTATTATTATACTTGTGCTAGTTGTTCTATGGCCATCCTGCTATTCGTGCTATACTCGATACTTGTGCTATTTTTGGAAACTATACTCGATCTCGTGCTATTGTGCTATCCTGTTACCTGTTGTGCTATCTCTTGCTATATTTTGACTCTCTTGTACCTGCTATCTTTAGATACTCTGCCATTAAATGCGTTAATTATTTAAAGCCTGCTTGAGCCTGAGATTTAAGTCCTACTGGGCGTTATCGCTCACCCTACGTTATTTGATGTTGTGTTCTCAGGTGAGACCGAGGATGACACATACACTCACGAGGAAGGGAATGACCAAGAGTGAAGCCAGGAGTACCCTCGAGTCATTATGTTATCTTAGAGTTGTAGTTAGTTATTTCCTTTTATTGCAATGTAATTGGGCCTATAGAATGGCTCTGATATTAGTGGTTGTAACTAGACATTTGAAAAGTTATTAATGAGAAAGATTTGCTTTAGTATTATTCAATGTGCAATGGTTTGATGTCTAGTATTCGCTCTATACCTTTTTCTTGCAACTGCCTTCGCGCTTCGATATTCCGCGTCGGGGCGTGACACTGTATTTTGCATTGGAACTCTAAAATACTTTTTGTAGAGAAAAAATTGAGCAAGTCTATAGTGTATGAAAGATTCAGTCAAAGTATTTTGAGTGCGCAAACAATGCACATGGATATTTGAATTATTTCAGTTGTGTTTCTTTTAGCACTATACAAATAACATTTAGTATATGACTTCAGTGAGAAAACGTATTGCACGACTTAATAATATTTCCTTGTAAGTCACTTAGAAACACTCAGTTAGAAAAGCTTTAATCGAATCGTGACTTAATATATGCAACTAATCGAAGTGCTAATCATTATAGAAATGAGCATAATAATCGAGGCGCTAATTGAAGTGGAAATATGATGTTAATCGAAACAATAATCAAAGTGTTACCTAAGTACATAATATATTACTGATTGAATTGTTGATTGATGCACTAATCAATATAGAAATAAGAATGATAATCAAAGCGCTAATCGATACAGAAATCTATCGATATTGGATCAATAATCAAATTGGCATTATGCAATAATCAAATTGATAATCAAATCTATAATCGATACAAAATACATCAGTAATCAATCCAAAAATACATTGATAATCAAATGTATAATCCATGTATCGATTAAATCCTAGTTCAATTGATAATCGAAACAATAATCGGGACGAGAGTTGAACTACTAATCGATTACCATTCTGAAGCTAATCGATATGATCCTTAAACTGATAATTGAAGCAAAGATTATTCATATATTATCGAACCGATAATAGAAGCACTACTTGTTCTTGTAATCGAAATGATATTTGGACTACTAATCGAAGTGATTTGTTCTTCGAAGCAATTTTGTTCTTATAATAGAAGTAATACTTGACTAGTAATCAAAGCAATACTTAAACTTGTAATTGAAGTGAAAACTTGTCGACTTGTTCTAGTAATCAGAATAGTTTATAACTTGTAATCAAAAGAGTACTTAAAAAGTTTTTTAGAGTACTTACAACTTTGTTCTTCTAATCGATTAGCAAGCTATAATTGTTAATCAAAACAACACTTACACAAATTTCAGTATACTTACAATGTTGTTCTTCTAAGCGATAGAATTTTCTATTTTCCTTGTTGAAAATTGACGTAGAAAATAACATTAAATACATATATGTTTCATAGATTTAGTTCACTACAAGAAAAGGTGGCTTTATTTGATGGATTTTTCGAACGAAAAAAAATTCGTTGAGAAAATTGTCAAAATTTTCGATGGATAAGTTCTGTGGGCAACTATGTTGGAATTTTGACAGAAGTTCGACATAATAATCCTGTCAAAATTTAGATGGATTTTTTTATGGATTTTTTTCCATTGAAATATCGGTTGGAGAGTCATCGGTAAATGCATCGAAAATTGCGACATATGAACTACTTCCATCAGATTTTTCGATGGAATTTGTCCATAAGAAAGAATAGTAAATTTCATGATCATCCTTTACATAATAATTATAAAAATAAAATATTATAAAATAAAAATATATATATAAAAATATAATTTTATAAATTACATTTTCAATATGAATAAATATACATATATATTATTTATATGTATATACATAATATATTTGTGTGTTTGTAAAGGTATTATATTTCTTTGTTAATATACATGTAATAAAACTTTATTTTCAAAAGTTTTATTAGATTTAAATTATTAAATGTTAAATTATGAACATTAAATTTATTAATGTGAAAATTTATATTTTCAAATGTTCAAATTATAATGTTTAGTGAATATACATGTAGCTGATTGATTGAGTTTTAGATCGAGAGTGAATCCATCATTCGAATTTTAGATCGAGATGAAATTCAATGATAGGATATTGATTAGATATTGATCGAGAGCAAATCCAACTATCAAATGTTCATCAAACTTAAATCTAACATTTAGGATTTAAATCAGAGCAAATTCAATGCACAGATCTTGGTCAGATTGTTTTACATTGAGAAAAACCCAACTGATCATGGATTGACAGTGAATCCAACGATCAAATTTTAGATCTACATGAAATCCAACCATTGGATTTTGACGAATAATAATTTCAACAGTCGGATCTTCATTAGATGTAGTTTGAGATCGAATCCAACCGTACGATTTTCATCAAACTAATTAAATATAATGGTTAAGATTTAGATCTAGAGAAAATACAACAGATGGATCTCAACCAGATTATTTTAGATTGGCAGCAAACCCAACTGATCAAATGTACATAGATTGAGAGTGAATTTAGCTATCGATTTTTAGTTGGATGAAATCCAACGGTCGAATTTTGATTGATAGCAATAGTCAGATGTTGATGAGATATAGATTGGGAGCAATTACATTCATCAAATCTTCATCAAGTTAAGTCGAACAGTTAAGATTTAAATCTAGATCAAATATAAAGACTATTTATAATTACACATATTATTATGATCTCATTTAATATAATATATCTCATATATCTAATGAAATAACAATTTAAACTATGTACTATATGATGATTAATATATCTTAATATTATCTAATTTTAATATAGTATAACATAACAAATTATAATTAGACATATCATTAGGATATATAATTTAAATATCAATAAAATAACAACTTTACTATAATATATATATATATATATATATAAATATAAATATATAAACCGCCTAAGGGTCAGCGACAAGCAGAGTGCACCCCCTCCCATCAGGAAGAGATGTTCTCACTCCACTCGGCGAGCACCGAAGGAAATTTTATTGATATAGAAATTAATCAAGTACACCCACTCCATTTAAAAGCTCCACCAATCAAAGAAAAGCAACCATAATACAAGAATATTACCCCAGCCGAATACTTGGCAAGCCGGCCTTATCTACCAACAACGAACCCCTGGTTATAGAAGGAAGAGAAAACCAGTCCAGGAATATAGAACTAGACTTATTACTGCAAGCAAAGTTGGCCAAAGAGTCCGCAACCTGATTACCCTCGCGGAAAGTATGCATGATTATTGGCCGAAAATGCTGAAGCATGGCACCTATACCCCGCCACCAAGGTAGATCTCCCAATGGAGACACCGGTCAGCTGCAAGGCCCTTGATTAGTGGACTCGAATCAGAGTATATTACAGATATGCACACTCCCTGATCCATCGCCAGCCGCAACCCATTGTGGAGGGCCCGAGCCTTTGCCAAGATGCTGCTCCCACACCCATAATAGAAGGAAAAACCACAAACAAAATTACCATGAGTATCTCTAATGCAGCCGCCCCCAGCACACTCACCCGGGTTACCTTTCGAAGCTCCATCACGTTAAGACAGTAATCTGCACCCGGAGGGATCCATTTAACTATCACAGGAGGCCTTACCCTCGTCTTTACTATAATATAATATATAATGAGATTTAATAAATTATCCCTTGGAAACACATCCATTGGAACTTCTAACGGTGTTTTGACGAAATATAAAGCCATAAAAAATCACTCAAAAATGAATTTTTGATAGATTTGTATCCGTTGGAAAAGTTGTAAAAAATCACCTCAACCCCGCCATCATCTTCCCCAATCTTTCTCTCTCTCTGTTTATCACTGTCGTCGCCATTGTCGACGTCGTTCTCCTTTGCTCCGTCGGACATCCCCCCATGCCAATCTCTCTCTCTCTCCCCACCCTCCCCCTGCCCATCCACTGCCTCCCCTGCCCATCCACTGCCTCCCCCTCCCAACCACCCCCACCCCTCCCTCCACTGCCGCTGCAAACATCCCCTTCCCCACTGGCTCCCCTCACCATTGTCCCCATTCCCCTCCCCTTCCCCGCTGCTTCCCTCCACATTGTCCCCATTCCCCTCCCCTTCCCCACTGGCTCCCCTCACCATTGTCCCCATTCCCCTTTTCCCTACATGTCTGTCAATCCTACCCCCTTTCGAGAAAGGGGAGCAATTGGTTAACATGGCACTAGATATTAAAAGGGTAAATTATGTTAGAAAATTTGAAAAAGCAATCGGGTTGCCAAAAGGACTATGAAACATGGAGGGGGCCCTTCATTGAACATAACAGAAAAGACATATCCAAGATATCCCTCCTTAAAAAAAAGGAAATCTAGTGTGTGTGGTAAATGGTCTTTAGTTTGTATATAGTTTCTAAGATAAATTAATTAACAGTATCTAACTGGAACAAGGGAAATCCTTGCTATAACATAGTTTAAAATGTAATGTAACAAGAGATAATATTACTGTAATGAATTATAGTTCTGTCAGAGAATAAAAAATAAGTCAATATTTGATAGAGACTTCTAATTAATTTACTCTAATTTTGATAATCCTTTGTGGTCTTTTAGATTCTAGTTTTTTGCAATCCTTTGTGGCTAGCTTACCTCAAACATTGAAAACAAGAAACTTAAGTTATTTTAAAATCAAGTTATTTGATATTAGGAGTTTTAATACTATTTGTCTCACTGCCACTTTCATGTAAGTCTTAGACTGTAGCACCCCGGAAATTTTAATATATAAAGAAATCAAATTTAATAAAAGTGTTGGAGGGACTTCAACATTTATATTTAATGACCCAATATCATAAGCGGGTCAATGGACATCAATTGGCCCAATAATCAAATAAAGCTAGAGAATGCATGGAAATTCGTAACTCTAAATAGGCTGAAATTAGAAAGAGACAATTTGAGTTGAATTGCGATGCAATCATGCATTCTTGGCAACCCAAATTCGTGCCTATCTATGGTGGGAGGTTTCCTAAATCCTCACACACTAAGGGAGGAAGGAATCCTCAAAAGATAGGAAACTGCCCTGTCAAAACCGCAGCTTAGCTTTCCTAGTTATAATAGGACTCCTAAACCACCATGGTGCTTAAATACTCTTCACCAAAACCTAGGAACGAGTTTTAGAACTTGCTGGGGTCGTGTGGAGAAGTTCTTGGTGGCTGGGGAGCAGGAGATCATCCACACCAAGGCGTTCTTCCCCTGTTTCGTCTGCTGCGACCTGCACAGACCATCATCTTGAAGTCGACCAAAGGTGAGTCAAACCTAAACCAAACCTTGCAAGGCTTATACCCCTGGAAAGAGGGTCAAGGCCACGTTCTAACCCAAGTGGAATTCTCAAATTCCATGCAGTATACACGGAGCAGTAAGCGTTTTCCTCCAAGTGTCTGAACTCGGGTTTTCTGGAAAAACGAGACTTCTTCAACCCAAAAGGTAGGTTTTCTCGGGCCAAATTAATATATCCTATACCAATGTGTAGAGCATCAAGTTAGCTTTCGTTTCCCACTAGTTTCATCGAATTCTAATGAGTATATTTGAGTTATAAGTGTTTTTCCAAAGTCGCGCACTGTTAGGGTTTTTCCCGTTCTTCTTATATGCACGTGATTGAGACTGAATTTGACTAAACTTCCTTCACAAAGGTTTTTCTAATTGAAGTCCAGATCATCTTTTATGTTGGACGTTTTGTCCAAAAGTCCTTGGTTAGAGAGTTACAGGTGTGGGAATAGAGTCACTGCATGATACTGGGATTTCGGGCTACACTTGACTTTCTGTTCTTCATATGTTTTCTTGGATCGAGATGGAATTTGATCAAACCCCCAACATCAAAGTTCTTCTACTAGTTGTCCTCGTCATCTTTCGTTTTGAACGTTTTGTCTAAATGTCATTAGTTAGAGAGTTATAAGATGAGTAAGTGAATCACTGCATGAGACATGTTTTCAAGTCACACTTGACCATAAGTTTTGTCATGGAAGCCCTTAGTGTCGACACTACCCCATCTAGTGTCGACACACTGTCCCAAGGCAGCCCAGAGAGTGTTCTGGGAAGCCCTCTAGTGTCGACACTACCCCATCTAGTGTCGACACCTGTCCCAAACAGCCCAGAAGTGTTCTGGGAAAGCCATCTAGTGTCGACACTGCCTCATCTAGTGTCGACACACTGTCCCAGTTTTACCCAGGAAGTTCTGGGACTGATCTAGTGTCGAAACTACCTATCTAGTGTCGACACAATGTCCCATGTTTTCCAGAAGGTCTTCTGGAACCTGGCTCTAGTGTCGACACTACTTGAACTAGTGTCGACACTACCTGACCAGTTTGTCATGTTTCTGCTTTGTGTTTGAAGCATAGTGTCGACACCAGCATGGATTGTGTCGACACTACCTTTACAAGATATTGCATATTTTGGTTCTTTCATTACATAATGTCTATTTAATGGCTTAAAAGTGTTAAACCCATTGAAAAATCCTTAATTACATGAATATTATTCTAATTGCTTTCTTAATGATATGATCATACCTGAACCTGTGATTTACTCTTGTTACCATTCTAGCTTGCTTTAAGTGATAAATTTTATCTTAAAATCTTGTAAACCCATTTGAAGCTAAATGCATGGTTCATTGCATGCCATCATGTTAAGTGTTTTTCCGAGAGTTTGAGACCGACGGAATGTGAATTTACACATGTGCATTCTACACTTATACATCTAGGGCGTGCACTTCTTTCTCTTCTTGTTCTCGTGAGTGTGAATTGCCATCTAGACTAAAGCTATAAATGTGAAGATTGAACTAAATTGTAAATCTATCTTTCAGCTGTCGAATTATCTCTTGACTATTGTCCTTATGGAATCATGTTCAATTTATTCTTCTTATCATCATCATGACATGATACACATGCTTACTTATTGAAACTCTCATTGGCCATTATTAATGACTGTGGGTATCTTCATTTGAAATTTTACATGAGATGGCTGACAGGGCACGGAGTGTGTCCAAGGGCTCCAGTCTAGCCCAATGACGGAGAGTCATAAATATACTGTTAACCATGTGGTATAATGATTACTGGCGTTGCATCTGCGCTGGGAGTACTTTCTTGCTTGTTGAATGTTAGATACATAACCACACACGTGTCCTGGTGTACATTCTTGATGGATCTTTTCTTGGTGTACATTGGTGTCTACGTGCCTGATTAGTGTTACTTGAACGTGCTTGTGCAATCTTGCTTGCTTGCTTGCGTGATATGGCCATCCTGCATTTATTGCAACTAGTGATATCTTGTTTTCTTGAAAACTATTGACATCAAGTGAAATCTTGCGTGCTTGTGCAAAGTGATCTATTACTAGTTCTTTCTTGGCATCTTGTTCAAAATTCTTATTCTATCTTGTTCACTCTATCCAGCTTGTTTTATACATCATGTTTTAATGAGTTTTGTTCGCACTTGCATATCATTCATCGTACTTGCCTAGTTCTAAAATGTTAATCACTTATATCATGCCCGCACATTGAGATATAAATCCTACTGGGCTAGTTTGCTCATCCCCTACTTTTACCCAATCTAGGTGACTATGAAGTTCAAGAGGAAGAGCAAGTCGAGGAAGGAATGCGTCCGAGTGAAGAGCGTTCCAAACATGAGTCTATCTATAGTTAGTTTATTGGAGTGTTAGAACAATGTAGTAGGAAGTGAGGTATTATGTACTTTTGCTTTAATTGAGTCTTAGTCATGTATAAGTTTATCTGAGACAAATATGAGATTTGAATACAATTTATATTGAGTTCAACATTTGGGCCCTATTATGATGTTTGTGTTGATACATTTAGCGCGTGCTAGCTAGAGGCTTATTTGCCGACTGTCCACGTCTCGGAATATCGACTCGAATTATTCGAACTAATATCCGCTGCGTAATTCTCGGGACGTGACAGTTTAGTGGTATCAGAGCCTAGGAACACCAAATAGGGTATGTCTCAGGAATAGGAGATACCTATGGAACCTAGGTCATGGAAATTAAATATAATACCTGGTTAGAATGGGTAGAGACTGGGAATGTGTCAGAAAGAAATAAAACACTCTTACCCATTGACTCTTATAATGGATCGAGAGACATTAATTAGTTTCCATCCTTTTCTCAGGAACCTCAAACTCTCTCACTCAACTGCAATGGCTCGTAACCATGGCAAGCGATGCAGGAAACCGTGGCTGGATTGACTCAGGCATTACAAAATGTGGTTCAGGCTAGGAATTAGGCTGGAGCTGCAAGGAATGGAGCCGGTGATCTGCACGGAAATTTAGGTGTTTAAACCTCCTCGTTTCTCTGGATCCCCTGATCCGGACGAGGCAGAGAATTGGCAGGAGGAGATGAAAGGATTTTTCAGGTGATGCAATGTACTAATAGAGAGAGAAAGTGGTACTGGCCACTTTCCAATTTACTAAAGATGCTCGAGCTTGGTGGAAGGCCACTTCGGGCCACCTAATATAGCTGAACTAGAGTGGGCCGGATTCCTGGAGATATTCCGGGGAAAATATTTCTCTGAGAGAGTGAAGGAGAAGAAGGCAGCAGAGTTTGCTGCACAAAACAAAAAAAAAGAACATGTCTGTGGCTGAGTATGAAGCTCAGTTTGCTCGTCTGGCAGTGTATGCCCACATCTTGTGGGCACAGAAAGGCTGAAAGCCAACGTTTCATGGATGGACTCAGGCCCATGTTCATTGAAAGGCTCGGACCACACAACATTCAAACTTACACTGAGATGGTCCAAAGAGCTCAGCTAGTGGAGGACACCATGGCCAAGGTGGATGGCATGAGGGGCAAGGACAACTCTAAGCCAGTCTTGTCAAGAAGGGAGCACCTAACACTGTTCCAACATTTCGTAGCAACAATAACAACTTCAACAGCAATAACAAGAGGCCAATTGCTGGAAGAAATGCGGCGGGAGATAAAAGAGTCAAAGTGGAAGGTAGGCAGTCGTCTGAAAACTGCAAGTTTTGTGATAAACCATGACACGAGCTGAGGAATGCTGGAAGAAGCTCGGGGCATGCTTGAGATGTGGTGGTCGTGATCACCGTATTCCGGATTGTCCTATGCTGAAGGACCAGCCGGGAGAGCCCAGAATGCACCACGGCGTCAAGGACGCCTTAATGCTGTCATAGAAGCTGACCTACCGAGGAAGGGGGTATGGTGGAAGGTACCATTTCCATACACTCTCAACCTGCATTTGTACTTATTGATACGGGAGCTGCATATTCTTTTATTTCCCCACATTTGCTGCAACTTTACCTGTCAAACCTGTACCCTTGAAATCCAAGATCATTGTAGCCTCTCCACTGGTTCAGAATCTGAAATCACTCACTACTTGCCAAAGTGTGAAACCATAATTGGAGGACACAATCTCCCTGCAGACCTTATCTGTTTAGACATGAAGGTTTATGATGCCATTCTGGGTGTCGATTGGCTAATTAAATATGATGCCGATGTAAACTGTCGCCATAGGAGGTCATTTTTAAAAGATCAAACCTTCCAACTCTATCACTACTTGGCACCCGTTATCACAAACACCCTATCTTGAAGGCTTCTAAGCTGATCAACCAGGGTTGTGATGCTTTCCTAGTTTCCGTCTTGGCTACTGAAAAGAGGAAACCGACCTTAGAAGACATTCCAATAGCCAGGGAATATCCTGATGTATTTCCTGAGGAATTGCCTGGTATACCACCTGAGCGGGAGGTAAATTTCACCATTGAGTTACTCCCTGGGGCAGCCCCTGTTTCAAAGGCCCCGTATCGCATGTCCCCTGTTGAATTGCAGGAGTTGAAGAGACAGATCCAAGAACTGCTAGATCAAGGTTTTATCAGGCCTAGCACATCCCCGTGGGGAGCACCAGTACTATTCGTCAGAAAGAAGGACGGATCAATGAGGCTTTGCATTGACTACCGTCAGTTGAACAGTTGACAATAAAGAAAAGTATCCACTACCCCGCAACGATGAACTGTTTGACCAGATTTCTGGCGCACAATATTTCTCTAAGATAGATCTAAGATCTGGCTACCATCAACTAAGGATAAAGGAAGAGGATATTCACAAATCTGCATTCCGGAGTAGGTATGGTCACTATGAGTTCGTGGTCATGCCGTTCGGATTAACCAATGCTCCAGCGGCTTCATGCAACTTATGAACAATATTATAGGCCTACTTGGACCAGTTCATAGAGGTGTTCATTGATGACATCCTTATTTACTCCAAATCCAAAGAAGAACATGAGGAACACTTGAAGGTTGCTCTGCAAGTGCTCAGAGATAACCAACTCTATGCTAAACTTAGTAAGTGTGAATTCTGGATGGAGGAAGTATCTTTCCTTGGTCACATCATATCCAAGGAGGGAATCTCTGTAGATCCGTCCAAGGTGGGGGCGGTAAAGAATTGGGAAGGCCGACAACTGTGTCGGAGATCAAAGCTTCTGGGGTTAGCCGGTTATTATCGTCGCTTCATTAAAGATTTCTCAAAGATAGCTGTACCAATGACCAGGCTTACCAGGAAGGAGAATCCATTCGCATGGACTGACGAATGTGAAGAAAGCTTCAGGGCATTGAAAGAACACTTACCTCAGCACCCGTACTAACCTTGCCAACTTCGGGGGTAGTTTTGAAGTATACACCGATGCATCCGGGATCGGCCTTGGCTGTGTGCTGATGCAAGAAGGGAAAGTTATATGCTACGCGTCCAGACAATTGAAGAAGCACGAGGACAATTATCCCGTACATGATCTGGAGATAGCTGCTGTAGTCTTCGCCTTGAAGATATGGCGTCATTATCTATATGGTGAGAAATTCATTGTGTTTTCTGACCATAAAAGCTTGAAATATCTGTTTTCTCAGCAGGACTTGAATATGAGGCAACAGAGGTGGTTGGAGTATCTCAAGGACTTCGACTTCTCTATTCAATATCATCCAGGAAAAGCAAATGCCGTGGCAGATGCTCTTAGCAGGAAGCCGATGGCTACCTTGTCTAGTCTCATGGTGGTGAATGGAGGTTATTAGAAGACTTCGCCAAGTTAAACATTGATACAGACATCAAAGAGAAGGGATGCTTTGTTGCAAGTGTTAGAGCACAGCCCACACTATTGGAGGACATCACAACACTCCAAGACAATGACCCTATAGTTGTGGAGATTAAGGCTAATTTGGACCAGAGGCCAGATTTCTCATTAACTGAAGATGGAAGGCTATTGTTCCGGGATCGAGTCTGTGTACCCGACCATGCAGAAACAAAGGAAATGATTATGGACGAGCTCACAAGACCAGATATCTATTCATCCTGGAACTACCAAAATGTATCAGGATTTGAAAAGAAGCTTCTGGTGGCCTAACATGAGAGAGAGGGGCGGGAGTATGTCGCCCGATGCTTAACATGTCAAAGGGTCAAGGCAGAACACTTACGACCGTGGTAAACTCAAACCCTAGAAATTCCGGCATGGAAATGGAAGGTATAGGGATGGATTTATTTTCGGACTACCTAAATCTAGAGGTGGATTCGATGGTAATCGGGTTATAGTCGACCACTTAACCAAGTCAGCTCACTTCTTGCAGTGAAGAATAAGTGGTCAATAGATGTTCTGGCTGCATTGTATGTGAAGGAAATAGTCAGATTACATGGAGTACCGGTGTCTATCGTGTCTGATAGAGACCCCAGGTTACATCCCACTTTTGGAAAGGACTGCATTACTCTTGGGATCTAACTAAATTTTAGCACGGCTTTCCATCCACAAACAGATGGACAGACGGAGAGAACCAACCAGGTGATTGAAGATATGCTCAGAGCATGTGTCCTAGATTTGGAGGTAGCTGGCATGAACACTTACCTCTTGTGGAGTTCGCCTACAATAATAGCTATCAAGCTAGCATTCAGATGGCACCATTTGAAGCACTTTATGGCGGAAGTTGCCGATCTCCAATATGCTGGTATGAGGTGGAAAAAACAAATGTTAGGACCAGAGATGATAAGGGAAACCACAGAGAAGGGAAGCTTATCAGAGAAAGAATGGCAGTGGCGCAGCAAGACAAAAGGCATATGCAGATAATAGAAGAAGAGATCTGGAGTTTCAGGTGGGTGAACATGGTATTCTTGAAAGTGTCTCCCGGCGGGGATCAGACGTTTTGGCATTAAAGGCAAGTTGTCACCAAGGTTTGTCGGGCCTTTCGAAATCCTTGAAAGAGTCGGCGAAGTGGCATATCGTCTCGCTTTACCACCCAAAATGGATGGAATACACAATGTGTTCCACATATCCATGTTGAAAAAGTATGTACGAGATCCATGGCATGTTATAGAATACGAGCTTCTGGAGTTCAACAAAGACGGAACATATCAAGAGAAGCCAATAAGATTGTGGACCGGGAACTGCGCCAACTAAGGAACAAGGTTATCCCACTAGTAGGGTTAGATGGAAAAACGCATGGATGAGGACGACACGTGGGAAACCGAGGAAGCAATGCGCAAAAGATTTCCGGAGCTATTCACAAGTAAGTACACCTCACTTGTAAAATAACTTGCTGAACATGAATTTGGGGACCAAATTCTCTTAAGTGGGGGGAGGTGTAGCACCCCGAAATTTTAATATATAAGAAATCAAATTTAATAAAAGTGTTGGAGGGACTTCCACATTATAATTAATGACCAATATCATAGGGGTCAATGGACATCAATTGGCCCAATAATCAAATAAAGCTAGAGAATGCATAGAAAATTCGTAACTCTAATTAGGTGAAATTAGAAAGAGGCAATTTGAGTTGAATTTGATGCATATGCATTCTTGGCAACCCAATTCGTGCCTATCTATGGTGGGAGGTTTCCTAAAGCCTCACACACTCTAAGGAGGAGGAAGGAATCCTCAAAAGATAGGAAACTGCCTGTCAAAACCGCAGCTTAGCTTTCCTAGTTATAATAGGACTCCTAAAACACCATGGTTGCTTAAATACTCTTCACCAAAACCTAGGAACGAGTTTTAGAACTTGCTGGGGTCGTGTGGAGAAGTTCTTGGTGGCTGGGGAGCAGGAGATCATCCACACCAAGGCGTTCTTCTTCCCCTGTTTCGTCTGCTGCGATCTGCACAGACCATCATCTTGAAGTCGACCAAAGGTGAGTCAAACAAACCAAACCTCCTGCAAGGCTTATCCCCCGGAAAGAGGGTCAAGGCACGTTCTAACCCAAGTGGAATTCTCAAATTCCATGCAGTATACACGGAGCAGTAAGCGTTTTCCTCCGAGTGTCTGAACTCGGGTTTTCTGAAAAAATGAGACTTCTTCAACCCAAAGGTAGGTTTTCTCGGGCCAAATCTAATATATCCTATACCAATGTGTATAGCATCAAGTTAGCTTTCGTTTCCCACTGGTTTTATCGAATTCTAATGAGTTATTTTGAGTTATAAGTGTTTTTCCAAAGTCGCGCACTGTTAGGGTTTTTCCCGTTCTTCTTATTATGCACGTGATTCGAGACTGAATTTGACTAAACTTCCTTCACAAAGGTTTTTCTAATTGAAGTCACGATCATCTTTATGTTGGTTGTTTTGTCCAAACGTCCTTGGTTAGAGAGTTACAGGCGTGGGAATAGAGTCACTGCATGATACTGGGATTTCGGGCTACACTTGACTTTCTGTTCTTCATATGTTTTCATAGGATTGCGAGACGGAATTTGATCAAACCCCCAACATCAAAGTTCTTCTACTAGTTGTTCGTCATCTTTCATGTTGAAAGTTTTTGTCAAATGTCATTAGTTAGAGAGTTATAAGATGAGGTAAGTGAATCGCTGCATGAGACATGTTTTCAGGTCACACTTGACCATAAGTTTTGTCATGTAAGCCTCTAGTGTCGACACTACCCATCTAGTGTCGACACACTGTCCCAAGGCAGCCCAGAGAGTGTTCTGGGAAGCCCTCTAGTGTCGACACTACCCATCTAGTGTCGACACCCTGTCCCAAGCAGCCCAGAAAGTGTTCTGGGAAAGCCATCTAGTGTCGACACTGCCTCATCTAGTGTCGACACACTATCCCAGTTTTACCCAGGAAGTTCTGGGAAACTGATCTAGTGTCGACACTACCCTATCTAGTGTCGACACACTGTCCCATGTTTTCCAGAAGGTCTTCTGGAACCTGGCTCTAGTGTCGACACTACTTGAACTAGTGTCGACACTACCTGACCAGTTTGTCATGTTTCTGCTTTGTGTTTGAAGCATAGTGTCGACACCAGCATGGATTGTGTCGACACTACCTTTACAAGATATTGCATATTTGGTTCTTTCATTACATAATGTCTATTTTGGCTTAAAAGTGTTTAACCATTGAAAAATCCTTAATTACATGAATATTATTCTAATTGCTTATTAATGATATGATCATACTGAAACTGTGATTTACTCATGTTACCATTCTAGCTTGCTTTAAGTGATAAATTTTATCTTAAAATCTTGTAAACCCATTTGAAGCTAAATGCATGGTTCATTGCATGCCATCATGTAAGTGTTTTTCCGAGAGTTTGAGACCGACGGATGTGAATTTACACATGTGCATTTTCACACTTATACATCTAGGGCGTGCACTTCTTTCTCTTCTTGTTCGTGAGGGTGAATTGCCATCTAGACTAAAGCTATAAATGTAAAGATTGAACTAAATTGTAAATCTATCTTCAGCTGCCGAATTTATCTCTTGTCTATTGTCCATGGAATCATGTTCAATTTATTCTTCTTATCATCATCATGAACATGACATTACACATGCTTACTTATTGAAACTCTCATTGGCCATATTAATGACTGTGGGTATCTTCATTTGAAATTTTACATGAGATGGCTGACAGGGCACGGAGTGTGTCCAAGGGCTCCAGTCTAGCCCCAATGACGGAGAGTCATAAATATACTGTTAACCATGGGGTATAATGATTACTGGCGTTGCATCTGCGCTGGGAGTACTTTCTTGCTTGTTGAATGTTAGATACATAACCACATACACGTGTCCTGGTGTACATTCTGATGGATCTTTTCTTGGTGTACATTGGTGTCTACGTGCCTGATTAGTGTTACTTGAACGTGCTTGTGCAATCTTGCTTGCTTGCTTGCGTGATATGGCCATCCTGCATTTATTGCAACTAGTGATATCTTGTTTTCTTGAAAACTATTGACATCAAGTGAAATCTTGCGTGTTGTGCAAAGTGATCTATTGCTAGTTCTTTTGGCATCTTGTTCAAAATTCTTATTCTATCTTGTTCACTCTATCCAGCTTGTTTTATACATCATGTTTTAATGAGTTTTGTTCGTACTTGCATATCATTCATCGTACTTGCCTAGTTCTAAAATGTTAATCACTTATATCATGCCCGCACATTGAGATATAAATCCTACTGGGCTAGTTTGCTCATCCCCTACTTACCCAATCTAGGTGACTATGAAGTTCAAGAGGAAGAGCAAGTCGAGGAAGGGAATGCGTCCGAGTGAAGAGCGTTCCAAACATGAGTCTATCTATAGTTAGTTTATTGTGAGTGTTAGAACAATGTAGTAGGAAGTGAGGTATATGTACTTTTGCTTTAATTGAGTCTTAGTCATGTATTAGTTTATCTGAGACAAATATGAGATTTGAATACAATTTATATTGAGTTCAACATTTGGCCCTATTATGATGTTTGTGTTGATACACATTTAGCGCGTGCTAGCTAGAGGCTTATTTCCGACTGTCCACATCTCGGAATATCGACTCGAATTATTCGAACTAATATCCGCTGCGTAATTCTCGGGACATGACATAGACAGTCACAATATATAAGGCCAAGTTGATGGGTAGCTATTAATAAAATAGAGATATGTAATATGATGATATGTTAGTTAAATATCAGATATTACTTTCAGACTAAGTCAAATTGTAGAGTTGAAACTGACCGACTTTATGCTAATGCAACTGAAATTGGATTGTGCTACAATATAGCTAAGAATTAGAGTAGACCAAGAAGATTAGTAAGTTTCTAAGAAGGATTGAACCAACTTGGAAAAGGCCAATATATAAGAAGGGAAGGGGGATAACAGAGGTGGAAAGGATTAGGACGAGTAAAGGGGAAACTTTAGCTGAGTGGATTTCTATCATCAGGATTAATTAAACCCAGAGGGGGGACGATAGCCATTAGTCAAAAAGGGCTTCTAAGAGTGTCTTGGACTATCCACTCTACTAGAAGGAAAAATCCATGAGTGCCTCAGAAGTGCAAGTTGTGTTTTCCTTGGTCGTGTCAATGCCATACCGCCGAATCTTGTTTCAACAAATCTCCACTGAAACTCATAAATAGGATTTCCGATAGAGAACTCATACTCGAAGAGAGTTGACCCTTGGTCAACATCATCTTGGGTCTCCGAATCATCTCT
Organism: Colocasia esculenta; assembly: GCA_014218235.1. Lineage (NCBI taxonomy): Eukaryota > Viridiplantae > Streptophyta > Magnoliopsida > Alismatales > Araceae > Colocasia > Colocasia esculenta. Next base: position 43,414,738 of record CM024758.1, on the reverse strand, counting down.
GCGCTATCTCTACACTTCATTGGAAATTAGCAAATTGTATGCTCGATAGGGACTAAAAAATATAGATCTGAATGAAAGAGTGAGATAAGCAGCTCTGCGAGCACATAAATGTCTTTTTAAAGTTTATGCATATGCTAATTTGTATTTTTTCCACACATATAATCTACTTTTGTCTTATATCATTTTATAATGTTAATTTGTTATCTAGTTTTATCTTGCATCAATTTGTAGTTTGTATATGTGCCTTAATTTAGTGTTATTTAAGTTAGAGTTCTTTATTTAGATGTTTTTTAAGTTTCATGTTCTTTAAATTGAGTTACGCATATAAATTAGATATGAATTAGTTTGAAGTTTTTTATTTGATTGTTCTTTAAATTAAATGTTGTTTAATTTGATGTATGCATGCATATCAATGAGATATGTTTTTTAATTTGATGTTATTAAGTACTTAGAGTGTTCTATGTGAGCTAAGATGCGTGTCTAACATTACACGCAACTCAGGAGAGTGTGTTAAGCCTGTGTCAATGAACCTTTTCGTTTAAGACTTTAAGATTGATTTATGTTCTCATTTTTTTTAGGAGAACATATATATCTAACTCAAAGTCTTGAGTCGTCTTGTTTGGACAGTCTGTAACTGTTTGATCGCACTTAAGTGGTCATTTATTATGTGTTTATACAATTTGTTGAAAATTTCGATTAAGTCTACACACTCCCCTCCAGTATACCTTTACTGATTTTGATTATTTTATTAACAACTTACTAGTAGGTGTTTAAGGAAATTTCTTGATCAATTAATATTTTTGATATATCAAAGAGGTATGGAGAGATGCTGTCAAAATTTTCAGCAAACTATACGACACATATAGTCATTAATTGTGTAATCAAACCTTCATAGATGGGTTAAAAGTGATAATCTAAATAATACTCCCTTCCTAATCAAATTGACTACATTGAATGATGTGAAGAGGGGGTCAGGTTTTCTTTAGAAAGCATGAATTTTAAAGTTGCTTGTGTGCTAATATTTTATGGGTGCAGGAACAATGTTTGTTGATCATTTATAGATGTATCGTAGAATAGTTGACCGGATAGTGTTAGAAGAGTTCAAAATGGAGTTGACATGCAAGGCCCTAGGTTTTTATTTGTTAATTTGTACCTTACATGTGGTAGATTAGTGTTGATTTATGCTTTAATGTATGGCCCTAGGTTTTCCATAATATATGTTTCCTCCTATATAAAAGGCAATGCTAATTTAAGTTTTAATCTCAGTATATATTGGATTTTAATGTGTTAGACTCTATGATTTTATAGGGTTTGATGTGTTAAACTTCCGAATTTTCTTCGGCTTAACAACTGGGTTGATGTCAACATCGATTACTGTCAACCTTGATGTCAACATCCTAGCAATCAACTTGGCGTGACATCAATAACTTGGCAGTTTATGTTTCTGCACAGCATTTCTATCAAGTCTTGAGATTTACGCATGAGGAAATAAGTGTTGAGACGTGAGAAACCCGAAGAATAAGCCTCAAGCGAGTGATTAAGAGCATACACAACTGCTAGAAATGATATGGAACTAATTGCAATAAATAAGAAAACTTCAATTTCATTTTATTGCAATAGTCTCGTTCTATTACATCAACTTCACAGATAACAACTAACACTAATTGACTCAAGAAAAGTACATAATTCCACTCCTTAATCCTATTACACATTATACTATGCTCAACTCATATTGCCAAACTAAGATAAAGTGACATTATGGTTATCGGCAAGGTCATCACTCCTGGTCATCCTCAGCATAGCCTTAGTCCTCTTCATCATTTATTTCCTATTCTCCTGAAAATGTTTAGGACAATAGGTGTCAGCATAGTCATCTAGTAGGATTTACACTTTCAAGCAAGATATAAGTGAATAACATTTTAAACTAGATATTCTTGAACAGTGATTGCAATTTTAAACCAGTATGAAAATGGGTTTAGCAGATACACAGGGTAGCATTATATGTAGCGACCTTGGATATTTATGCCCATAAGGCTTCATATCCAAACCCGCCTCCCGTGAACAAACAACCACAAGATATAAGACATAAGAAAGTACATGTTCTTATATTCATTCATAACACATTATACTGTCCCAATACATTATTACATATCTAAGAGAAAAAGTACAAGTATCTGGGGCATACCCCGAGGGAGCACAAGCTCACACAAAACAATTATGACTCAACTGCTGGTGGTACAAGTCTGCCACAATGCCACTGCAAGCCAAACATACGGCTAGCACCTGAAAAGAACTGTAGGGAGTGAGCCTCAACACGTCACAGGCTCAACATGGACCTCCAAAACAACAACTGAAAATTGAAGAGACCTCAACCACAAAGGGTCTCACTGGCAACACTAATAGCCAAACCACAATATAATTGCATTACACATACTAAACTGCAATTAAATAAAACTCACTAGCTAACATAGCCCGCAGGAACTAAGGAAGCGAACAAGACTAGTACCGAACCACCATTTGCAATGATATAGAAATGCCTACGCCACAAGCTCACTGGCAAATCACGAACACTAGGGTAATAGGACTGCCAACAAGGGGCTAGTCCACCATACCCTAAAACACCAATCACACCAAAAGACTACCCTCAAGAGGGTACACAATGAGTGAAGGTCACACGACAAGACCTCCACGGAGCACAGCTCCATCTCAACATCTGAAAAGACTAATACATGACGTACCACAATAAACAATTGCCCATGAGGGTACAAGTACCTACCACCACGAGGTACCATCACAAAACCACAACCACAACTGTGCCACCAACAAGGCACACCACAACAAGTCAAATCACAACTGGTGAGTCCACCACTCACAAGCCACAAGCACTGACAAAGTACGAGTCAAAAAGAACGACGTCGCCACACGGGTAAAGACTAATGGTTCATGACGCTAGTATCCAACCCAGACAACACAACACAAGACCACATCTCAGTCTCGTAGTCAGGACGAAAGGTCCCATTGCCGCTCCACCTCAACAAAGCCAACAAACTATGGAGACCAAACAACACCACACCTGCAGACCACACGACTGTAGGCCCATGCTTGGCACCTCTAGGGACTCCGACCCGAGCTCCCTAAAGTGAGGCACTACAAACACAGGACTAGCTGAGGACCAGTACGTCTACTGGTGTCTGTTCCCCACCACGAGCATGCTACAAGCGACCAAACACAAACTCACCCAACACACAAGTCTCTGCCCCACTATCGTCTTTCCTCAGCCGACATACAACTCAACGACACAGACGTCGACGGTACGCACACCATACCAGGACAAACCCCAAGAAAACAACACAACATGACTTGCTCACAAAGAACTTGGGGTACCTGACTAAGAGGCATTTTGGAATAGGTGCCGGACCACTAAACTCGGCAAACACACTGTAACGTCTCGGTCTTATTGGATTCTTATCGGATCTTTACCGGGTTTGGTTGTGGATCTGTGCCTGTTGATGTCCGCGAGTTGGACTTCGACAGTGGGTTGGCGTCTAGTGTGTGACGTCGACTGTGGGTTGGCGGCAAGGTGGTTGCCGTATCTGGTGTTTGGCGTCCATCGTTGTTGCCGTTGACCTTGTGTTCATGTAAGGCCTTGATTTTTCATCTTACTTACTTAAGTATGTGTATATGCGTATAAGTGAATACTATGATGTATAGATTATTGTGTATAAGTATTTATTTATACAAATTGTATGAATTAGTATTATTGTAATGTACATATTGTATACATATATATATATATATATATTTATGTGTGTAGTATTATAAATTCTGTATAATTAAGTGAATTTTGTCGACCAATTATCGTCAACATCGGCTGACGCTGACCAGGGGTAGGCGGCAATATCGATGGACTCCCCATTTTGGATAGGTGACCATAGATATGGATGCCAATATCCCAAATATGTTGCGTTTCCAGATCCAAAAACGCCTCCGAAATCTAGCACCTTTGTTTGGAAACCTTCCCAACGGCTTTGAGACTTGCCCTTTAACCTATCCGCCCCCAACCCTTTAACCCAGATTTCGGCCAGATCCCCCTTTTGGCTCTTGGGTCAAAAACCTATCTTTTCTATGCAAAAACCCTAACTTGAACCTGAGAGATCCGGCTTCGGGAGGCTTCGTCTGGCGATCTGCATCGGCTAGTGTCAACCTTGAACATCCAGAACGACTCCCCACTGGTGTGCTGTGAAGATCAACAGAAGATCCGAAGAAGGAGGGATTTGGAGACTCATTGGCACAGGCCGAGGAGGCTTCTTCGGCTTGAATCGTCGTTTGTGGATTTTACAGGAGGCAAGTACCCCATTCACATCAACCCTACATGTGTCTAGTATGTCCCAGGAATTTTTCAGATTTTTCTCGTGTCCTGGAACCCCCCTTTCAAGTGATTTGTGGGCTTTCTGTCTGTGTTTGTGCAGACAGGATATTAACGGCAAGATCCCTTGCCGCTAATATCATGTGTTGGCGGCATCATATAATGCCGTTACCTTTAGACGGCTAACCCATGCCGTCTAGTTCTTCAGACTCCAACAGTGTGCAAGTTTGTCCTTATATGAACTAGTTTTCGAGTTTTCCGCATGAGGATATACAGTAAAATTTCATATAATATGTAAATATATATGTTTGGTTGTACTGTGAGTTTTGTGTGCATTTTTGAAATTTTCACTAATTATTAGAATTCTTGGAATGTGCTACTAACAAAATTTTAATCTTGAAAAAAAAAGTCGTTTATGAAATATGTGTAGAATTAATTGCCATGAATTTTCTGTACATTTTCATAAGATCTGATGCATGATATAAAAATTTGAGCAATTTATAATATCTGTATAGTTTATTTAATTTTATGATCGAAAAATAGTTAATATGTCTACTCAATGTAGAAAGTTAAGAATTCATGCGAAACTAGTTAAATTCCTAAAATTTGTGATAAAATTTGTACTGTCAGTATTCATGTATGAAATAATTGAGAATCCGAATAAGGAAATTTGTGTCAGTTTGGCTATTTTTACAGTTGATAACATCACTGTTAGAATTTTCAGAAAATATGTGTAACTCAGAAAAATGTAAATTTTGGTATGCATGATGGTTAAACTGTGATGAATTTTTGGTTAAATGTTTGTACTGAACAGATGACAGTAGTTATATAAACTTGTTTTATGTTAGATATTATATTAATACATGCTAATATGATTAATGTTTAATTCTGCAAAAATTTCAGCATGATTAGAATTATTGTAAAAATTTGATTATACTGAAAACAGTAGAACCATGCTAGGTAATACTGAAGAATGTAAATGTGTGAACATGAGATGAATGCGTAAATATTTTATATTTAAAATGTATTAATGTGCCAATGGGTGACACTGCTGCCTTAGAGGGCTGTGGAACTGTACTGTGGTAAAGTCCCCACGGAAAGTTCAAAGTGTGTGATGTCCATGGGCATTGGGATTAATTCCTGGAGGCGAACAAGTATCGCTGGTTAGGGTGGAGAGTGCTTCTCCCCGGTTCTACGCAGTAACTAAATTAATCACTAGAATGCCTAGGTGATTGATATGTGATGTGATCAGTGTGTGTCCTTCTAAAGTGGTTTGGGCTCTGTGTCACGGCATTAAGTGAAAGTGAAAATGTGTTTAAGTGAAAGAAATGTGTAAATTGTGAAATTGTGTAAGTGAATATGTGTTTATGAAATTCTTATGATAACATGCAAAAAGATAAATTTCTTGTGAATGCGACATGATAGTAGTAAAACACCGAGCCCTTTCACTAAAATAAATGTGTTACCATGTGAAAACTTATCTTAGAATTCATGTTAATTAGTTGTTATGAAATGTGTAAATATTGTGTAAAATGATCAACATGTGGCTTATGAATGAAATCAGTTTAGCATAGTGAAAAGTGTAGAAAGCATGTGATAGGATTAGTTTATTTTGTATAAAACTAAATTCCATGTGTAAAATGTGTAGAAATCATGAATAGGCTTCTATTTGAAAATTGTCACTTCCTGCATTATGTGTAAATGATATAGCATAAGGATATGAAGATTACTTGATGCATGTATGTTTAGTGTGCTTGGTGTTACTTGTTGAGTTCTTTTGAACTCATTCTTGCTTCGGCGTACAGGTGCAGACGTTTCTACTTCTTCCGAGAAGATCGTTAAGAGCGACTCGGAGCGAGAGTAGGAGAGATTGTTGTGGAGTTAGCATGTACTTTTCCATTACTTCATAGTATGTAATAAAGACTCTGCGTAGTCTCATGTGGATAATGTATTTATTTTATTTCAGTTATGAACAGTTAGTCTCTTTTCTACTATACGGACTGTGATAGAATGTGGATGATGGAATAAGATTTCTTTTCGTTTCTTTAAATTCCGTTGTCATGAGAATATTATATTTGTGTATGTTTCAGCATATTGTACTAGTGTTGGGTAAATGTCCCACTGTGGCGATGCTTTCTATATCGATGTGGGTTTGTGGGACCGTACCGATATAAAGAGGGTCGTTACAGAGATTGGTATCAGAGCAATCGGCTGAATTGTACATAAATATGCATATACCATCATCTTCATTGTATACTAAGTCAGTGTAGATTGTCCACATAGATAAGTAATTTGTTAGAAATTAGATAGTTTAGTTCTAATGGTGATTAATCCGTTTTAACAGGATATGGCTTCGCATGGTAGGTGTGGTGTTCCTGCTCGTGATGGCGAGCAGAGGAGAGATGAGCCTCGGCGTGAGGGTCAGGGTGAGCAGCAGGCCCCTGCACCCCAGGGTCCTGTACTTCCTCCACCGCCACCAGTAGACTATGGAGTGTTCAGCAGGGTTTGGTGCAGGCCATGCAAACGCAGGCCCACACTCAGGCTGCACTCCAGGCCCGTTGGAGGCTCAGGTTAGAATAATAAGATAAAGTAGTTTGTATTATTAAATGCATGATTGTTATGTTATATGTGTTAATTTTGTTGCTTGTTGTAGCAGGCTCAGGTACCAGTTCCCCAGGCTGACCATGGTGGACCCTCCATCATGGAAATGTTCAAGAGGATGTCGCCACCTTCTTTTAAGGGGTAGAAAGATCCATTATTAGCAGAGAACTGGATGAGGGAGATTGAGAGATCTTCTGGACATTAGGTGCGCTGAGGACGACAATGTCACTTTCCCACCTATATGCTACAGGTATGTGTAATCTAATCTAGTGGTTATTACTTTAAGTATAAATTATGTGGTTAGCTCTCATTGATGGTTTTGGCAGGAGCGAGCTGATGTTTGGTGGTTCTCGTTGTTACATACTCGGTTCGAGGATGGTGCCGTGGAAGTCGGATGGGATGAGTTCGTGAGGCTTTTCCGAGCCAAGTTTGTTCCGGAGCACATCCAGGACAAGATGGAGCAGGAGTTCCTCTCGTTGACTCAGGGCTCCATGACTGTGCTGGAGTACGAGGCCAGGTTTTCAGCTATCAAAGTACGCCCCTCATATTGTAGCTGATGAGCGCAGGAAGGCGAAGAAATTCGTGATGGGTCTGAAACCATCACTGAGGACGAGGTTGGTGGCTTTCGACCATCGTACTCTTGAGCAAGCGCTCAGCGCGGCGTGTCGGCAGAGGGGGGAGATGGAGCAGTATCTGGAGGAGAAGAAGGCTTCTCAAAAGAGGCCAGCAGCTCCTTTCCAGAGACAGGAGAGGAAGAAGGCGACTTTCCAGTCACCGCAGCGTCCTGTGGCATCAGCAGTGGTCAGGTATCTTCTCAATGATCCCCTAGTGGTAAGAAGGAGTGTCCTCATTGCGGAGGGCACATGGCGGTATGGAGTGTTGGCTAGTAGCAGGGAAGTGCTTAAAGTGCGGGAGCAGTGATCATAAGATTAAGGATTGTCCGAGGCTTCAGCAGGGAGCCCAGCGGGGCCAGCCCTAGTAGCAGCAGCAGCAGTGCCAACGACAGGACGACCAGGGAGACCTCGAGCCCCAGCTCGAGTGTTTTCTTTAGCTCGTGAGGACGCCGAGCAGGCAGATCATGTCCCCGAAGGTACGTTTTGTTCTTAGGTGTGCATGCTCGGTTTTTGTTCGATACGGGTGCTACTCACTCGTCATTTCCGAGCATTTTGCTAGGCAATTAGCTTTAGAGTCAGGGGTAGAGTCTGAGGATTTAGAAGTCCCTTGTTTGTGCATACTCCTGCGGGTACGGTATCGACTAGAAGTGTATTCCGTCTTTACCTGTGTGCATTGAGGATAGAGTCCTAGAAGGGTGTTTCTTCTTGCTTAAGATGAAGGACTATGATGCTATTCTTGGTCTGGATTGGCTAGAGGAGCACTATGCATTGGTAGATTGTCGTGGGAAGAAGATTGTTTTCCGCATTCCTGGTGAGGATGAATTTTCTCATCCTTTGCCGAGGAACTTAGCAGGAAAGTTTGTTATCTCGGCCATGAGGGCAATGAGAATGGTGAACAAGGGTTGTGACGCTTTTCTTGCCAGTGTGGTTTTAATACCCAAGGCTGATGAGTCACTTACTCTTGCCGAGATAGATGTAGTGCAGGATTTTCCAGATGTCTTTCCTGATGATTTATCTGGATTGCCACCGGCTAGAGAGATAGAGTTGACTCTAGAGTTGCTTCCAGGCATCTCTCCTATCTCGAAGGCACCTATCGATGGCACCTGCGGAATTAGCTGAGTTAAGGAAGCAGTTGCAGGATTTGTTAGATAAGGGATTTATTCGCCCTAGCGTTTCCCCTTGGGGCGCACCTGTCTTATTCGTGAAGAAGAAGGATGGTCACTTCGGTTATGCATTGATTATAGAAAGCTAAATCAGGTGACGGTAAGAATAGGTATCCCTTACCTCGGATTGATGATTTGTTTGACCAGCTACAGAATGCATCGGTCTTTTCTAAGATTGACTTGCGTTCTGGCTATCATCAGTTGAGGATTAGGAGTGAGGATGTGTCCAAGACGGCATTTAGAACCCGTTATGGACGAGTTTTTGGTCCTTCCGTTTGGTCTAACCAACGCCCCTGCAGCTTCATGGATCTCATGAACAAGGTGTTTAGACCCTATCTAGATAGTTTTGTTGTAGTCTTCATCGATGACGTGCTGGTCTAACTCTCCAGATGAGGCCACACATCGTCAGCATTTGAGGATAGTGTTAGAGGTTCTCCGTGAGCACAAGCTGTATGCAAAATTCAGCAAGTGCGATTTTTGGATGCGCGAGGTTCATTTCCTTGGGCATGTTATCTCCGGTGCTGGTGTAGCAGTGGACCCAGCGAAAGTCCAGACTGTTATGGATTGGGAGAGTCCCAGGACTCCTTCGGAGATTCGGAGTTTTCTTGGTTTTGCGGGTTACTATCGGCGTTTTATTGAGGGATTTTCATCCATCGCCGCTCCATTGACTCAGCTGACCAGGAAGGGAGTGAAGTTTGTCTGGTCCGAGGAGTTGTGAGAGTAGTTTTCATTATGAAGACTAAACTCACATCGGCCCCTGTGTTAGTTCTTCCGAGCGGTGTAGAGGATTTGCTATCTACACGGATGCATCTCGGATTGGTCTTGGTTGTGTGTTGATGCAGCAAGGAAGGGTAGTAGCATATGCTTCGAGGCAATTGAAGGAGCATGAGCAAAACTATCCAACTCATGATCTTGAGCTTGCGGCAGTGGTGCATGCACTGAAGATCTGGAGGCACTATCTTTATGGTGTCAGATTTGAGGTGTTCACTGATCACAAGAGCCTAAAGTATCTTTTCTCCCAAAAGAATTAACCTTAGGCAGAGAAGATGGATTGAGTTCTTGAAGGACTATGACTTCGACCTCCAGTATCATCCTGGAAAGGCGAATGTCGTAGCAGATGCCCTTAGTAGAAAGAGGTCATCTCTCCAGTAGGACTGGAAGATGTTGGAGGATGAAGCGTGTACGATGACCGAGTTGGAGCCATCATTATGCCGAGCTTTTGTGGCTCAGCTGTCCATTAGGTCATCGGTGTTAGATGAGGTGATCGAGCATCAGAAAACCGACCTAGACTCCAAGAGTTAGTGGGCAAAGCGGGTATTGCTCGTGATGAGGATGGTGTGATTAGATTCCATCATTGGTGTCTGTGTTCCAGACGTTGTAGATATTCGTGAGCATGTTTTAGCAGAAGCTCATAGATCTAGGTTCTCGATTCATTCGGGTAACACTAAGATGTACCAGGATTTAAAGAGATCGTTTTGGTGGTCTAGCATGAAGAAGGATGTAGCTGAGTTTGTGTCTAGATGTCTAGTATGCCAGCAAGTGAAGGCCGAGCAGCAGCGACCATCTGGTCTTATGCAGAAGATGGAGATCCCATTTGGAAGTGGGAAGCTGTCACTATGGATTTTGTTACGGGTTTGCCTCGGTCTAGATGAGGTAATGACTCGATTTGGGTAGTGGTAGATCGATTCTCGAAGACTGCACATTTCTTGCCTATGAAGAAGAAGCAGTCAGTAGAGAGTTTAGCTAGACTGTATTTAGTAGTATTATAGATTGCATGGGGTACTGAAGTCTATTATTTCGGATCGAGATCCGAGATTTACTTCGAGGCTATGGAAGGGTCTTCAGGATGCGTTAGGTTCGGAGCTGAAGCTGAGTTCGACATTTCATCTCCAGACAGATGGACAGTCCGAGAGGACTATCCAGACGCTTGAGGATATGTTGAGGGCTTGTGTGCTGGATTGGAAGGATGATTGAGAGCGCCATTTACCTCTAGTGGAGTTCGCATATAACAACAGTTTTCATGCGAGCATTGGCATGGCTCCATTTGAGGCTTTATATGGTAGGCCTTGCAGATCTCCTTTGTGTTGGGAGGAGATCGGTGATAGGCAGTTGATCGGTCTGGAGTTAGTTCAGGAGACTTCTGATAAGGTCAGCTCATTAGGAAAGACTTGTTGCGGCACAGGATAGGCAGAAGAGTTATGCCGACAACAGGAGGAAGGATCTAGAGTTCGAGGTAGGTGAGCATGTCTTCTTGAAGATTTCGCCTACGCGAGGTGTAGTTAGATTTGGCAGGCATAGTAAGTTGAGCCCAAGTTTCATTGCCCGTATGAGATTCTCCGACGATTGGGCAACGTGGCATATGAGCTAGCTTTACCTCCAGCATTGGCTAGCGTTCATCCTGTTTTTTCACGTATCTATGCTCAGGAAGTATGTCAGAGATCCGTCTCATGTTATTAGTCATGAGCCAGTGGAGATCCAGCCAGATCTTTCTTATGTAGAGCAACCAGTAGCTATTCTTGATCGGAAGGTTCAACATCTCCGAAACAAAGCATTGCGTCAGTAAAGATCTTATGGCGTAACTTCTCGCGAGAGGAGGCTACTTGGAGCTTGAGGATGCAATGAAAAGAAATATCCTCAGTTGTTTGAGTAGTGTCAGTCTAACTTCGAGGACGAAGTTTCTTTAAGGGGAGAGGGTGTAAGGCCCTTGATTTTTCATCTTACTTACTTAAGTATGTGTATATGCGTATAAGTGTATACTATGATGTATAGATTATTGTGTATAAGTATTTATTTATACAATTTATGAGTTAGTAATTATTGTAATGTACATATTGTATACATATATATATATATATATTTATGTGTGTATTATTATAAATTCTGTATAATTAAAGTGAATTTTGTCGACCAGTAGCGTCAACATCGGCTGACGCTGACCAGGGGTAGGCGGCAATATCGATGGACGCCCATTTTGGATAGGCGACCATAGATATGGTATAACCTGTTGCGTTTAGATCAGAACGCCTGATCTAGCATTGTTTGGACCCTTCCCATTCTGGCAGATCCAGCCTCCTGCCTACCACACCCTTTTTCAGTGGTCGCCTCTCGATCTCCACGACTCTGCCTTTTGGCTTTCCCTAACCTCTCCCCTCCACTCCTCCCCTTTGCCCCTTTAACCTATCCGACCCCACCCTTTTAAATGCCAGATTTCGGCCAGATCCACCCCTTTTGTCTCTTGGGTCAAAAACCTATCTTTTCTATGCAAAAACCCTAACTTGAACCTGAGAAACCGGCTTCGAGAGGCTTCGTCTGGCGATCTGCATCAGCTAGTGTCAACCTTGAACATCCGGGAACGACTCCCCACACTGGTGTGCTGTGAAGATCAACAGAAGATCCGAAGAAGGAGGGATTTGGAGACTCGTTGGCACAGGCCGAGGAGGGCTTCTCCGGCTTGAATCGTGTTTGTGGATTTTACAGGAGGCAAGTACCCCATTCACATCAACCCTACATGTGTCTAGTATGTCCCAGGAATTTTTCAGATTTTTTCTCGTGTCCTGAAACCCCCCCTTTCAAGTGATTTTTGGGCTTTCTGTCTGTGTTTATGCAGACAAGATATTAACGGCAAGATCCCTTGCCGCTAATATCATGTGTTGGTGGCATCATATAATGCCGTTAACTTTTAGACGGCTACCCCATGCCGTCTAGTTCTTCAGACTCCAACAGTGTGCAAGTCTGTCCTTATATGAACTAGTTTTCGAGTTTTTCCGCGTGAGGATATACAGTAAAATTTCATATAATATGTAAATATATATGTTTGGTTGTACTGTGAGTTATGTGCATTTTTGAAATTTTCACTAATTATTAGAATTCTTGGAATGTGTTACTAACAAAATTTTAATCTTGAAAAAAAAGTCGTTTATGAAATATGCGTAGAATTTAATTGCCATGAATTTTCTGTACATTGTTCATAAGATCTGATGCATGATATAAAAATTTGAGCAATTTATAATATCTGTATAGTTTATTTAATTTATGAATCAAAAATAGTTAATATGTCTACTCAATGTAGAAAAGTTAAGAATTCATGCGAAACTAGTTAAATTCCTAAAATTTGTGATAAAATTTGTACTGTCAGTATTCATGTATGAATAAATTGAGAATCCGAATAAGGAAATTTGTGTCAGTTTGGCTATTTTTACAGTTGATAACATCACTGTTAGAATTTTCAGACATATGTGTAACTCAGAAAATTTAAAATTTGGTATGCATGATGGTTAAACTGTGATGAATTTCTGGTTAAATTTCTGTACTGAACAGATGATAGTAGCTATATAAACTAGTTTTATGTTAGATATTAATATTAATACATGCTAATATGATTAATGTTTAATTCTGCAAAAATTTCAGCATGATTAGAATTGTTGTAAAAATTTGATTAATACTGAAGACAGTAGTACCATGCTAGGTAATACTGAAGAATGTAAATGTGTGAACATGAGATGAATGCGTAAATATTTTATATTTAAAAATATATTAATGTGCCAATGGGTGACACTGCTGCCTTAGAGGGCTGTGGAACTGTACTGTGGTAAAGTCCCCACGGGAAAGTTCAAAGTGTGTGATGTCCCATGGCATTGGGATTAAATCCTGGAGGCGAACAAGTATCGCTGGTTAGGGTGGAGAGTGCTTCTCCCGGTTCTGCGCAGTAACTAAGATTAATCACTGGAATGCCTAGGTGATTGATATGTGATGTGATCAGTGTGTGTCCTTCTAAAGTGGTTTGGGCTATGTGTCACGGCATTAAGAAATTGTGAAAATGTGTTTAAGTGAAAAGAAATGTGTAAATTGTGAAATTGTGTAAGTGAATATGTGTTTATGAAATTCTTATGATAACATGCAAAAGGATAATTTCTTGTGAATGCGACATGATAGTAGCAAAACAGCGAGCTTTTTCTATAATAAATGTGTTAACCATGTGAAAACTTATCTTAGAATTCATGTTAAATTAGTTATGAAATGTGTAAATATTGTGTAAAATGATCAACATGTGGCTTATGAATGAAATCAGTTTAGCATAGTGAAAAGTGTAGAAAGCATGTGATAGGATTAGTTTATTTTGTATAAAACTAAATCCCATGTGTAAAATGTGTAGAAATCATGAATAGGCTTCTATTTGAAAAATTGTCACTTCCATGCATTATGTGTAAATGATATAGCATAAGGATATGGAGATTACTTGATGCATGTATGTTTAGTGTGCTTGGTGTTACTTGTTGAGTTCTTTTGAACTCATTCTTGCTTCGGCGTACAGGTGCAGACGTTTCTACTTCTTCCGAGAGATCGTTAAGAGCGACTCGGAGCGAGAGTAGGAGAGATTGTTGTGGAGTTAGCATTGTACTTTTCATTACTTCGTAGTGTAATAAAGACTCTGCGTAGTCTCATGTGGACAATGTATTTATTTTATTTCAGTTATGAACAGTTAGCTCTCTTTTCTACTATACGGACTGTGAATAGAATGTGGATGATGGAATAAGATTTCTTTTCGTTTCTTTAAATTCCGCTGTCATGAGATATATTATATTTGTGTATGTTTCAGCCTATTCTACTAGTGTTGGGTAAATGTCCCACTGTTGCGATGCTTTCTATATCGATGTGGGTTGGTGGGACCGTACCGATATAAGAGGGTCGTTACAGTTCCTGTCTCTTCCGGAGATGGAACTTGGCGGCAAGTGATGTGGACGTTGAGTGTTGGCAGTTCAGTTGACCGCGAGGGGCCTTGACATCCACTGATCAGGGTTCTATTTTTTTAGGGGCAACCCG